>OX420942.1:12500-364251 GCA_949091785.1 Polymixis lichenea
GAAAATTCTTACAAACTGTATGTACTGGATACATAATTCAATAATATTTCAAAATTCTTTCAGCCAATCCCGTTTAAATTAGTTTCAATAGATACTTACCTGCCTTACCTGCAATCCGGTGCGCGTTCCGCGAGTCCGAGACGTGTAGGGTAGTTAATATTCCTAGTTTTGTTTAAATTTTCAGTGAAAATTCACGTTTTTCGGCTGAAATTCAAAATTTTTGTTCAGCACAACTTTCAGTAACGCCATAGTTAGCTAGTTCGCGCGGAGACGCGTCTTTTGACACCTCGCCCGTGTGCCTAGCATATATAGCCACCTTAATACTTAGAATTTTCATTGTTCTACGTGACTAGTAGGTACCAAAAATCTACCTAACCGAACCAAGTTTTCATACATTGGTCAATATCTTCGCATCCAGGTGACGCATTTTGACGCTGTTTTCAGCTAATTCGTTCCTAGTTAGGCTACCTGAGACTATCTGACTGAGAAAATTGACGAAAACGCGAAAAAATTTTCTTTCGCTCCATAGACTTTGAAAATTCTTACAAACTGTATGTACTGGATACATAATTCAATAATATTTCAAAATTCTTTCAGCCAATCCCGTTTAAATTAGTTTCAATAGATACTTACCTGCCTTACCTGCAATCCGGTGCGCGTTCCGCGAGTCCGAGACGTGTAGGGTAGTTAATATTCCTAGTTTTGTTTAAATTTTCAGTGAAAATTCACGTTTTTCGGCTGAAATTCAAAATTTTTGTTCAGCACAACTTTCAGTAACGCCATAGTTAGCTAGTTCGCGCGGAGACGCGTCTTTTGACACCTCGCCCGTGTGCCTAGCATATATAGCCACGTTAATACTTAGAATTTTCATTGTTCTGCGTAACTAGTAGGTACCAAAAATCTACCTGACCGAACCAAGTTTTCATACATTGGTCAATATCTTCGCATCCAGGTGACGCATTTTGACGCTGTTTTCAGCTAATTCGTTCCTAGTTAGGCTACCTGAGACTATCTGACTGAGAAAATTGACGAAAACGCGAAAAAATTTTCTTTCGCTCCATAGACTTTGAAAATTCTTACAACTTTTATGTACTGGAGACATAATTCAATAATATTTCAAAATTCTTTCAGCCAATCCTGTTTAAATTAGTTTCGATAGATACTTACCTGCCTTACCTGCAATCCGGTGCGCGTTCCGCGAGTCCGAGACGTGTAGGGTAGTTAATATTCCTGGTTTTGTTCAAATTTTCAGTGAAAATTCACGTTTTTCGGCTGAAATTCAAAATTTTTGTTCAGCACAACTTTCAGTAACGCCATAGTTAGCTAGTTCGCGCGGAGACGCGTCTTTTGACACCTCGCCCGTGTGCCTAGCATATATAGCCACCTTAATACTTAGAATTTTCATTGTTCTACGTGACTAGTAGGTACCAAAAATCTACCTAACCGAACCAAGTTTTCATACATTGGTCAATATCTTCGCATCCAGGTGACGCATTTTGACGCTGTTTTCAGCTAATTCGTTCCTAGTTAGGCTACCTGAGACTATCTGACTGAGAAAATTGACGAAAACGCGAAAAAATTTTCTTTCGCTCCATAGACTTTGAAAATTCTTACAAACTGTATGTACTGGATACATAATTCAATAATATTTCAAAATTCTTTCAGCCAATCCCGTTTAAATTAGTTTCAATAGATACTTACCTGCCTTACCTGCAATCCGGTGCGCGTTCCGCGAGTCCGAGACGTGTAGGGTAGTTAATATTCCTAGTTTTGTTTAAATTTTCAGTGAAAATTCACGTTTTTCGGCTGAAATTCAAAATTTTTGTTCAGCACAACTTTCAGTAACGCCATAGTTAGCTAGTTCGCGCGGAGACGCGTCTTTTGACACCTCGCCCGTGTGCCTAGCATATATAGCCACCTTAATACTTAGAATTTTCATTGTTCTACGTGACTAGTAGGTACCAAAAATCTACCTAACCGAACCAAGTTTTCATACATTGGTCAATATCTTCGTATCCAGGTGACGCATTTTGACGCTGTTTTCAGCTAATTCGTTCCTAGTTAGGCTACCTGAGACTATCTGACTGAGAAAATTGACGAAAACGCGAAAAAATTTTCTTTCGCTCCATAGACTTTGAAAATTCTTACAAACTGTATGTACTGGATACATAATTCAATAATATTTCAAAATTCTTTCAGCCAATCCCGTTTAAATTAGTTTCAATAGATACTTACCTGCCTTACCTGCAATCCGGTGCGCGTTCCGCGAGTCCGAGACGTGTAGGGTAGTTAATATTCCTAGTTTTGTTTAAATTTTCAGTGAAAATTCACGTTTTTCGGCTGAAATTCAAAATTTTTGTTCAGCACAACTTTCAGTAACGCCATAGTTAGCTAGTTCGCGCGGAGACGCGTCTTTTGACACCTCGCCCGTGTGCCTAGCATATATAGCCACCTTAATACTTAGAATTTTCATTGTTCTACGTGACTAGTAGGTACCAAAAATCTACCTAACCGAACCAAGTTTTCATACATTGGTCAATATCTTCGTATCCAGGTGACGCATTTTGACGCTGTTTTCAGCTAATTCGTTCCTAGTTAGGCTACCTGAGACTATCTGACTGAGAAAATTGACGAAAACGCGAAAAAATTTTCTTTCGCTCCATAGACTTTGAAAATTCTTACAAACTGTATGTACTGGATACATAATTCAATAATATTTCAAAATTCTTTCAGCCAATCCCGTTTAAATTAGTTTCAATAGATACTTACCTGCCTTACCTGCAATCCGGTGCGCGTTCCGCGAGTCCGAGACGTGTAGGGTAGTTAATATTCCTAGTTTTGTTTAAATTTTCAGTGAAAATTCACGTTTTTCGGCTGAAATTCAAAATTTTTGTTCAGCACAACTTTCAGTAACGCCATAGTTAGCTAGTTCGCGCGGAGACGCGTCTTTTGACACCTCGCCCGTGTGCCTAGCATATATAGCCACCTTAATACTTAGAATTTTCATTGTTCTACGTGACTAGTAGGTACCAAAAATCTACCTAACCGAACCAAGTTTTCATACATTGGTCAATATCTTCGTATCCAGGTGACGCATTTTGACGCTGTTTTCAGCTAATTCGTTCCTAGTTAGGCTACCTGAGACTATCTGACTGAGAAAATTGACGAAAACGCGAAAAAATTTTCTTTCGCTCCATAGACTTTGAAAATTCTTACAAACTGTATGTACTGGATACATAATTCAATAATATTTCAAAATTCTTTCAGCCAATCCCGTTTAAATTAGTTTCAATAGATACTTACCTGCCTTACCTGCAATCCGGTGCGCGTTCCGCGAGTCCGAGACGTGTAGGGTAGTTAATATTCCTAGTTTTGTTTAAATTTTCAGTGAAAATTCACGTTTTTCGGCTGAAATTCAAAATTTTTGTTCAGCACAACTTTCAGTAACGCCATAGTTAGCTAGTTCGCGCGGAGACGCGTCTTTTGACACCTCGCCCGTGTGCCTAGCATATATAGCCACCTTAATACTTAGAATTTTCATTGTTCTACGTGACTAGTAGGTACCAAAAATCTACCTAACCGAACCAAGTTTTCATACATTGGTCAATATCTTCGTATCCAGGTGACGCATTTTGACGCTGTTTTCAGCTAATTCGTTCCTAGTTAGGCTACCTGAGACTATCTGACTGAGAAAATTGACGAAAACGCGAAAAAATTTTCTTTCGCTCCATAGACTTTGAAAATTCTTACAAACTGTATGTACTGGATACATAATTCAATAATATTTCAAAATTCTTTCAGCCAATCCCGTTTAAATTAGTTTCAATAGATACTTACCTGCCTTACCTGCAATCCGGTGCGCGTTCCGCGAGTCCGAGACGTGTAGGGTAGTTAATATTCCTAGTTTTGTTTAAATTTTCAGTGAAAATTCACGTTTTTCGGCTGAAATTCAAAATTTTTGTTCAGCACAACTTTCAGTAACGCCATAGTTAGCTAGTTCGCGCGGAGACGCGTCTTTTGACACCTCGCCCGTGTGCCTAGCATATATAGCCACCTTAATACTTAGAATTTTCATTGTTCTACGTGACTAGTAGGTACCAAAAATCTACCTAACCGAACCAAGTTTTCATACATTGGTCAATATCTTCGTATCCAGGTGACGCATTTTGACGCTGTTTTCAGCTAATTCGTTCCTAGTTAGGCTACCTGAGACTATCTGACTGAGAAAATTGACGAAAACGCGAAAAAATTTTCTTTCGCTCCATAGACTTTGAAAATTCTTACAAACTGTATGTACTGGATACATAATTCAATAATATTTCAAAATTCTTTCAGCCAATCCCGTTTAAATTAGTTTCAATAGATACTTACCTGCCTTACCTGCAATCCGGTGCGCGTTCCGCGAGTCCGAGACGTGTAGGGTAGTTAATATTCCTAGTTTTGTTTAAATTTTCAGTGAAAATTCACGTTTTTCGGCTGAAATTCAAAATTTTTGTTCAGCACAACTTTCAGTAACGCCATAGTTAGCTAGTTCGCGCGGAGACGCGTCTTTTGACACCTCGCCCGTGTGCCTAGCATATATAGCCACCTTAATACTTAGAATTTTCATTGTTCTACGTGACTAGTAGGTACCAAAAATCTACCTAACCGAACCAAGTTTTCATACATTGGTCAATATCTTCGTATCCAGGTGACGCATTTTGACGCTGTTTTCAGCTAATTCGTTCCTAGTTAGGCTACCTGAGACTATCTGACTGAGAAAATTGACGAAAACGCGAAAAAATTTTCTTTCGCTCCATAGACTTTGAAAATTCTTACAAACTGTATGTACTGGATACATAATTCAATAATATTTCAAAATTCTTTCAGCCAATCCCGTTTAAATTAGTTTCAATAGATACTTACCTGCCTTACCTGCAATCCGGTGCGCGTTCCGCGAGTCCGAGACGTGTAGGGTAGTTAATATTCCTAGTTTTGTTTAAATTTTCAGTGAAAATTCACGTTTTTCGGCTGAAATTCAAAATTTTTGTTCAGCACAACTTTCAGTAACGCCATAGTTAGCTAGTTCGCGCGGAGACGCGTCTTTTGACACCTCGCCCGTGTGCCTAGCATATATAGCCACCTTAATACTTAGAATTTTCATTGTTCTACGTGACTAGTAGGTACCAAAAATCTACCTAACCGAACCAAGTTTTCATACATTGGTCAATATCTTCGTATCCAGGTGACGCATTTTGACGCTGTTTTCAGCTAATTCGTTCCTAGTTAGGCTACCTGAGACTATCTGACTGAGAAAATTGACGAAAACGCGAAAAAATTTTCTTTCGCTCCATAGACTTTGAAAATTCTTACAAACTGTATGTACTGGATACATAATTCAATAATATTTCAAAATTCTTTCAGCCAATCCCGTTTAAATTAGTTTCAATAGATACTTACCTGCCTTACCTGCAATCCGGTGCGCGTTCCGCGAGTCCGAGACGTGTAGGGTAGTTAATATTCCTAGTTTTGTTTAAATTTTCAGTGAAAATTCACGTTTTTCGGCTGAAATTCAAAATTTTTGTTCAGCACAACTTTCAGTAACGCCATAGTTAGCTAGTTCGCGCGGAGACGCGTCTTTTGACACCTCGCCCGTGTGCCTAGCATATATAGCCACCTTAATACTTAGAATTTTCATTGTTCTACGTGACTAGTAGGTACCAAAAATCTACCTAACCGAACCAAGTTTTCATACATTGGTCAATATCTTCGTATCCAGGTGACGCATTTTGACGCTGTTTTCAGCTAATTCGTTCCTAGTTAGGCTACCTGAGACTATCTGACTGAGAAAATTGACGAAAACGCGAAAAAATTTTCTTTCGCTCCATAGACTTTGAAAATTCTTACAAACTGTATGTACTGGATACATAATTCAATAATATTTCAAAATTCTTTCAGCCAATCCCGTTTAAATTAGTTTCAATAGATACTTACCTGCCTTACCTGCAATCCGGTGCGCGTTCCGCGAGTCCGAGACGTGTAGGGTAGTTAATATTCCTAGTTTTGTTTAAATTTTCAGTGAAAATTCACGTTTTTCGGCTGAAATTCAAAATTTTTGTTCAGCACAACTTTCAGTAACGCCATAGTTAGCTAGTTCGCGCGGAGACGCGTCTTTTGACACCTCGCCCGTGTGCCTAGCATATATAGCCACCTTAATACTTAGAATTTTCATTGTTCTACGTGACTAGTAGGTACCAAAAATCTACCTAACCGAACCAAGTTTTCATACATTGGTCAATATCTTCGTATCCAGGTGACGCATTTTGACGCTGTTTTCAGCTAATTCGTTCCTAGTTAGGCTACCTGAGACTATCTGACTGAGAAAATTGACGAAAACGCGAAAAAATTTTGCCCGCCCAACCCACCCTGTTACTAGTGGCTAGGGGGACGATTCTGGTTTTTGCCAAAGGATTGGAAAATTTTATTGTTTTTAAATTTTTGATCTTCTTGTATAATTTTTGTAACGTCATACTGACTTGACGGTCGTTCGACCGCTGGACTTTTTATTTTATTGTTATTGTTTAATTATCTGCTTCTTTGCATCCCCCCTTTACAGGGACACAGAAGTTTAGCCAGTGCCTTTGACGGATTGTATGAATCTCACGTTCACGAAAGCGACCGCCATGTTCCGTACACCGGCCAAGAAAACCGCGAGCTCACCGGGCGTCAGGGGCTCACCGCGTTCGACCGAGAAAGCTGGACCGTCGCTCCCCAGCGTTAGGCGCAGCATCGGGGAATGGGAAGCCGGGAGTACTCAACCACAGGCCAAGACCCCGGCCAACTCAAAGGGCGACGCCACACCACCAACTTCCAGTGCTTCTCGGGTACCTGCAGATAACACAAAGCTGCCGAAAAGATCTGGCTACCCCAACCTGACAGCGGAGGCGAGAGCTTGCCTAAATAAAGCTAAGCTACATTTGGGCAACTCTCGCAACCTAAAAACCGAAATCAAGACGGAGGTGCTCAGTGCGATAGATAGACTGTATGAACTCGTGAAAGAGTCCGAGCGGAGCAAAGCTTCTGTCTCGGCTGCACCTGCAGTTACACCAGCAGCCGTGCCAATTATAGAACAACCCAACCCAATTCAACCCATGCACAGTGAGAGTGACGCTTGCCAGACTGAGATTGTAAAAATCTTGGAAAAGCACAGCTCACTCATCAAGGAAAACATGGAACAGATGGAGAAACTAAGCGATGCACTCTCGAATAGGCAAATCACTGAGGAGCAAACCTACGCCGGGGTTGTGGCAGCGCGCAATGGCCAGACCGGAGCACAAAGCCTGGAGCGAGCGACGCTGCACTCAGTGGTTGTCTCTTCAAAAGAAGATTTTGACACGGGAGAGGAGGTCTTGGAGAAAATCAGAAAGGCGGTAGATGCGAAGGAAGGTTGGGTGCAGGTGGAAAGAGTGAGAAAAGCAAAAGACAGGAAGATTATAATGGGCTGTGCAACAAAAGAGGAAAGAAGAAAGATAAAGGAGAGACTGGAGGCAGTTGGAGAGAACCTCGTCGTCGAGGAGGTGGTAAACAGGGACCCGCTTCTGATTCTGAGGGACGTGTTGCTAGTACATAGCGACGAGGAAGTCCTCAAAGCCCTCAGAAATCAGAATCGGGAGATTTTCCACGACCTCGACGAAGAGGCCGAAAGAATCAAGATCAGGTACAGGAAGAAAACAAGAAACCCACTCGTGAGCCACGTAGTGTTGAGTGTGTCTCCCACGATCTGGAGGAGGGCTATCGAAGGAGGGAAACTCCGAATCGACCTCCAGAGGGTACGCGTCGAAGACCAGACGCCACTGGTACAGTGCACCCGCTGCCTGGCATACGGCCATGGTAAGCGCTTCTGTAAAGAAGCAGCCGACCTATGTAGCCATTGCAGTGGACCGCACCTCAGAGCGGACTGCCCAGATAGACAGTTGGGCGAAGCAGCGGTGTGCATAAACTGTACCAGAGCGAAGACGGGGAACCACGACCACAACGCGTTCAGCAAAGAGTGCCCGGTGTGGAAGAAGTGGGATGCATTGGCCCGAGCATCAATAGCATACTGCTAAGGGTGTCCTTGCAAACTCCCGCAACGCTGTGAGACGACACTGGCGCCACCACAACTGCGTCGAGGCAACAGATTACTCACTGGACAGGCTGACGATAGCGCATTGCTGGGAAAGGGTGGAGAACTTGACGGATTTAGACCACAAAGGCCTAAAAATAAACCTGGCATATTGGAACCAGTTTCGTGGGAAACTTGCCCAATTAAGACAGCAAAATCCGCCGTGGTGGTCCGAAAAATTAGCCAAAATATTAATAGTTAGCCCCACCAAAAGTCACTGTGCCACGTCAGTACGGAGAGGTAGGGTCGTTAAGCAAAACCTGGAAAAGTGCGATCCTTTTGAGCAAGAGCCAGTGATACGAGTAGCTCTGGTCAATAATCCGTCAATAATCAGTTGTAGAAAATATTATAAGCATAGCAAACAAACAAGATTAGATTATTAAATTATGACTATGTAGTATATTGTTACATATATTAGGATAGCCATAGAATAAGCATAGAGTTACAAAAGTAAAGATAATAATAGAATAGTTACAACTAGGTAGTATAAGCAATATAAAAATAAGAATAAAAAACATGAAAGAGAAAATACAAAAAAATGTATAGATACATATAGTGAAAATAAGAGCGTGTTAGTGTTAGTTAATTAGCCATTAGATATATAAATATAGAAAGTTAACATTAAGAGAAGTAAGAAAATAAACAAGGACTTCGAAACTCTCCATTTCCTTAAAGTAAAACGAAATAGAGCACAATTAGAATAAACTTAATAAAAAAGGCTCTGATCATGTCAGAGGTGACTGGCAAGGCAGGAGTGGGTTTTAGCCGGTAAGAGTCCGGCACTGCCCAGACTGTGTCACTAGTGAGGCAGTCTGGGCGTCCATGAGGATTTCCCACTCCTGCCAAAACAAAAAAAAAAAAAAAAAAAAAAAAAAAAAAAAAAAAAAAAAAAACCTAACCTAACCTAACCTAACCTTTTTTTTTTTTTTTTTTTTTTTTTTTTTTTTTTTTTTTTTTTTATTAGGCTGAGAAAATGCTTTACGCATACCCGCTCGCGGGGGACGAGACGGGGTATGTGGGACTCCTGTCAGAATGACAGTCTACCCACTAAAAACTCAGCGGTGTTCCCGCATCGCCGTGATGGGAGGGCCATGGGAAACCGGCGCAGCCTTTACTTCCACAACCCTCCCGGCGCATGCCCGCCTAAATGGCAGGCCCCGCATGCCCCCTAGACGGGGGTCCGGGAATGGCCAGAACACATGACCATTCCCGTCCGACACTGGTGGAGGCCTGTGCAATGCAGGCTAGGGTGCCCCCGCAACCGTTGCCTGCTAGCCTCCACCTGTCAGAAGTGGAGACACGTCCCACGCCCACTCAACTCACCCTCTGTAAGCAGAGGGGTGAGTAAGCGACCGCCGGGCGGGTCAGGTCGACCGACCCAGGAGCACAAGGCTCCCCCGCCCACGCGCCGGAGCGCATCTCCGACAGGATATTGGCATACGGACAACGACACCCCTTAGGCACACGTACCTAATGGGGGGAAATTGCCCGCACCCCAGAGTGCACCGTCCCGCAAACTGGACTTTCCCCCGGACGCATCCAAGGGAAACTCCAGCCCACGGGCACACGAGGAGGTTTCCTGTCCTAGCACCCCAACCTAACCTAACCTAACCTAACCTAACCTAACCTAACCTAACCTAACCTAACCTAACCTAACCTAACCTTTTTTTTTTTTTTTTTTTTTTTTTTTTTTTTTTTTTTCTCGCTGGGAAAATGCATTACGCATGCCCGCTCGCGGGGGACGAGACGGGGTATGTGGGACTCCTGCCAGAATGGCAGTCTACCCACTAAAAACCCAGCGGTGTTCCCGCATCGCCGTGATGGGAGGGTCATGGGAAACCGGCATAAAGTTGCCGGCATCGTGCGCTGGGCCCCCCCAAGTTGGGAAGCAGCCACGATAGCGCGCTTGCGGCCTTTAGCAGGCGCGACGACAGCCCGCTGAAATGCGGACCGAAGCGCCACCTGCTGTCAATGACAAGGCCCAGATATTTCATCTGGGCCTTAACCTCAATCCTGACGCCCTCCACGAAGATGTGGGCGTCAGGTGGGGGGCGCTGCCGTTGTCCGTGGAAGAACACGGCCTCGGTCTTGTGCAGCGCCACCGTTAAACCTAGGCGGCGGATCCTCCCCGCGACCAAGGATCCGCCCGCCGAGGCCAGGCTGGCCGCCTCCCTGAAACTCCCCCCCCCGGGCGGTGAGGAGAGTGTCATCCGCGTAGCAAATGACACTCGTGCCTCGGAGGAGAGTTCCCCGTAGGAGCCAATCATAGCCGATGTTCCACAGGAGAGGTCCTACGACTGACCCCTGTGGAACACCGGCTTCAACGGCGTACCGCCGGACTTGGCCAGTCCTATTTACCAGGAGGATCGCCCGGTCCTCCAGGTAGCTGGCCAGCAGACTGCGCAGGTAACGAGGCACTCCGTGGAATCGGAGCGCCTCTAGGATGGTTGAGTGGGGAACGGAGTTGAATGCATTGGCTATGTCGAATGACACAGCCAACACTCCGTCCCCCACCTCCATCGCTTCCTTCACCTGGCCCTTAAGGCAGGCCAGCGCGTCCACTGTGGAACGCTCAGCCCGAAAACCGAACTGAGCGTCCGACAAGTCCGGCCCGACATCGCGCAGATGGCCCTTTAGGCGAGCAGCGATTATCCCCTCGAACATTTTGCCGACCTCATCGAGCAGAACGATGGGCCGGTATGCCGAGGGGGAGTCTGCTGGGCGGCCCTCCTTGCGAAGGAGGCACAACTGCCCCTCCTTCCACGGTTTCGGAAACCTCCCAGACGCAAGGCATGCGCTGAAGAGGTCCCGAAACCTCTCCGCCATTTGAGTGGCAGCGATTGCCACCACTCTTGCGGGAACACCGTCGGGAACTGGAGCTGTCTTCTTGGCGCGGATATGGAAAATCGCCGCGCCAAGTTCTGACTCCGTGACAGGAGGGGCCTCCTCCTCTTCCTCGTCTGGCAGAGCTATCCCTTGTGGTGGGACCATCACTGGCGGGGTAAAGTTGCCCCTGCACGGGAACAGGGACTGAACCACCCCGTCCAGGAATGAGGGCTCCAGGGTCTCGGCAACCGGGGGACCAAAGGGGCGCAATTTGTTGCGCGCAGCCTTGTACGGTCTCCCGTAGGGGTCGCTGTCAAGACCCTCCAGCAGCTCGGCTCTCGCCGAGTCCCTGGCGGCGGCGATGGCCCGACTGAGGACCATTTTTGCCTCCATGTATACCTCATAGAGGTGGTCCTCGTCGGACAGATCCCGTCGACGCCGCCGCCGGCTACGCGTGTAGGCCCTCTTAGCCTCCACACACGCTGCTCGAAGCCCCGCCAGCTCCACCGACCACCAGTACACGGCACGTTTGGGGTGTGGTCGGCGAGACCGAGGCATGCTAGAGTTGCATACCTCGGTCAGAGACTCCCTCAGCTGCCCCGCTACGGTGTCCACATCCAGGCCGGCGGTTGGCGGCGAAAGCCAGTCCTGGATGAACGCCGCCTCCCCCGCTGCCTCCCTGTCCAGGCGGGTTAGAGCCCACCGCGGGAACGGTGACCGCCCCGAGAGGGGCCGCCTCTCTCCGGGGCCACTGGTGGAGATGTCGAACCGCACGTAGCGGTGGTCCGACATAGTCTCCACCAGGTCCACCCGCCAGTTCAACACGCGCGCGGCTAACGCAGGGGTGGCGAAGGTGACGTCAACTATTGAGCCACCACCACGCCGCACGCATGTCTGGACGCTTCCTCTGTTCAAGAGGGAGAGTCCGGAGGAGGCTGCCCACATCTCAACCGCCCGCCCGCGTGCGTCGGTGGCCGGGTTGCCCCAGGTCACCGACTTGGCATTCAGGTCTCCCAGTACGGAGACCTGACGCGGCGCCGCCCTGCCGACCACGGCGGCCAGGACTCCGAGATAGTTCTCGAAGTCCTGAAGAGGGCGGTTTGGGGAGAAATATACGCCCACAAGGGCTAAGTCTCCCCACGCGGCAGCCACGTATCCCGGTCCCCTCTCTAATAGCGAGAGGGGAGGTGAGTCTGTGGACGACCGCGCCGCGAGTGCCACCGAGTCTTCCTCGTCACCCAGCCAGCTGCCGGGGATCGAGTAGGGCTCGGCGACCACCGCTACGTTCACCAACCATTCGGCCATGACCTGCACTACTAGGTCCTGGGCCGCTCTGCAGTGGTTGGTGTTCGCCTGGATGATGCGATAGTCGTAGCCCATTATTCGGACATCGCACCATCCTCCTCAGCTACCGTCGCTGGAGCTGCAGCGGCGACGACGGCGGCGGTGGTGGCAACAGGGCGAACCTGCGCCGGCACTATGCCCTTCCGCACGGGGGGCTTACAGCTCCTGCCCGTCATCCTGTGGTCCGCGGGGCGGCCACTGGCGGCACACGCCGTGCAGTGTGGCGTGGAGACGCGGCAGGTGACACTCTTGTGTCCCTCTTTCCCGCATTGGTAGCACGTGTCTCCCCAGTCGAATTTGGAGGGACACGTGACCCGGGTGTGGCCGAACGCGAAGCACTTGAAGCAGCGCATTGGCTGGTCTTCAAGTGCCTTGACCACAGCCGAGCTGAGCCCCACGAGCAGCCGTCCCTTGGTCGCAGCAAGGACGGCCCCAGCCGCGGCTACTGGGCACTCGACGCGGATGATGCCCATACCGCGGCGGCCAAGCCTGATGGCTCCACCTTTCACCGCGCCAGCGTCACAGCCTCCAGCCGCCGCGACGGCCGCCACCACATCCTCCTTGGTGACCGAATCCTCCAGATCGGCCACCTCCAAGGCTGCGGTCTTAACCGGTCTGACGACCGTCGCCACATCCGCGATGGCCTCTTGCAACTTTGTTGCAAAGAGGTCCGCATTTGTGCCGCGCTGTTCCCCCGAGAACTCGAAGATTCGAGCCCCGGTTAGGGTTCGGCGGCACGCGACTTTGCTGATCCCCAGCCGGGAGGGATCAGCATTGGTACGAGCCCGTCGTAGGACGGACTCGTACCACCACCACCACCCCACCCCAACCTAACCTAACCTTTTTTTTTTTTATTAGGCTGAGAAAATGCTTTACGCATACCCGCTCGCGGGGGACGAGACGGGGTATGTGGGACTCCTGTCAAAAAGACAGTCTACCCACTAAAAACTCAGCGGTGTTCCCGCATCGCCGTGATGGGAGGGCCATGGGAAACCGGCTCAGCCTTTACTTCCACAACCCTCCCGGCGCATGCCCGCCTAAATGGCAGGCCCCGCATGCCCCCCAGACGGGGGTCCGGGAATGGCCAGAACACATGACCATTCCCGTCCGACACTGGTGGAGGCCTGTGCAATGCAGGCTAGGGTGCCCCCGCAACCGTTGCCTGCTAGCCTCCACCTGTCAGAAGTGGAGACACGTCCCACGCCCACTCAACTCACCCTCTGTAAGCAGAGGGGTGAGTAGGCGACCGCCGGGCGGGTCAGGTCGACCGACCCAGGAGCACAAGGCTCCCCCGCCCATGCGCCGGAGCGCATCTCCGACAGGATATTGGCATACGGACAACGACACCCCTTAGGCACACGTACCTAATGGGGGGAAATTGCCCGCACCCCAGAGTGCACCGTCCCGCAGACTGGTCTTTCCCCCGGACGCATCCAAGGGAAACTCCAGCCCACGGGCACACGAGGAGGTTTCCTGTCCTAGCACCCCAACCTAACCTAACCTTTTTTTTTTTTTTTTTTGATCACGGGGGGAAATCCTCATGGATGTCCTCCGCCCCGGGGAGGGCGGAGGGGTCTGTCAGACTCTTACTGACTAAAACCACCCCGGTGTTCCGTCTCTCACTTGCACCGGGGATCACGGGAACTAGTGTGACTTCCGCGATCCCCGGCTAGTGCCGGCCCGCCTCTGCGGGCCACCTCGCGATAGGGGGGGAGTGAGGTGTTAAACTCCCCCCTTACGTCATAGAGAGGCGCGCGTGGAACACTACGCGCCGCCATCTCGGGTCCTAACAAGTAGGGGGCAACGAATTTCCCCAGATCCGTTGCCCCTGGACCCATTTAGGGGGGCTGGAAGAGGGCGTTATCCGCCCTCCGCCGACGCCCGGTGCGTCTGCTGCGGATCGGGTTAGCGGAAGCAATCTCCCGCTCCCTCTCCGCAGCCTCCTTCTGCGACATGACTATTTCGCAGAAGGATACCACCGCGTCCCAGGACTCCTCGCTGCCGACCATCGAGTCGACAACGGCCGGCAGCGACAGGTCACTGCCTACTCCTGAGATAAGGGCACGGCGCGGCTCCTCCCAAGCGGCACACTCTGCCAGCGTGTGCCACGCCGTGTCCTCCCGACAGTCGACGCAGTGGTGACACCGAGCGTCCGGCTCCCTGTTTATGCGACACAGGTACTTCCCGAAGCAACCATGCCCCGAGAGCACCTGTGTCACCCGAAACGACAGGGAGCCGTGCCTCCTCCCGAGCCAGCGCTCGAGTACCGGCCGGACCGCCCCGATGGTAGCGGGGCCGGCGGTAGGGCGTGAAAGCCTGAACCTAACCTTTTTTTTTTTTTTTTTTTTTTGATCACGGGGGGAAATCCTCATGGATGTCCTCCGCCCCGGGGAGGGCGGAGGGGTCTGTCAGACTCTTACTGACTAAAACCACCCCGGTGTTCCGTCTCTCACTTGCACCGGGGATCACGGGAACTAGTGTGACTTCCGCGATCCCCGGCTAGTGCCGGCCCGCCTCTGCGGGCCACCTCGCGATAGGGGGGGAGTGAGGTGTAAAACTCCCCCCTTACGTCATAGAGAGGCGCGCGTGGAACACTACGCGCCGCCATCTCGGGTCCTAACAAGTAGGGGGCAACGAATTTCCCCAGATCCGTTGCCCCTGGACCCATTTAGGGGGGCTGGAAGAGGGCGTTTTCCGCCCTCCGCCGACGCCCGGTGCGTCTGCTGCGGATCGGGTTAGCGGAAGCAATCTCCCGCTCCCTCTCCGCAGCCTCCTTCTGCGACATGACTGTTTCGCAGAAGGATACCACCGCGTCCCAGGACTCCTCGCTGCCGACCATCGAGTCGACAACGGCCGGCAGCGACAGGTCACTGCCGACTCCTGAGATGAGGGCACGGCGTGGCTCCTCCCAAGCGGCACACTCTGCCAGCGTGTGCCACGCCGTGTCCTCCCGACAGTCGACGCAGTGGTGACACCGAGCGTCCGGCTCCCTGTTTATGCGACACAGGTACTTCCCGAAGCAACCATGCCCCGACAGCACCTGTGTCACCCGAAACGACAGGGAGCCGTGCCTCCTCCCGAGCCAGCGCTCGAGTACTGGCCGGACCGCCCCGATGGTAGCGGGGCCGGCGGTAGGGCGTGAAAGCCTGTCCCGCCATTCCGCCACCAGGGCTGCGCGAAGCTGTGACCGACGCAACTCCAAATGTCGCTGCGTCAGCCACTCGCCCCGCGCCCTCGAGTCCTCGCACCACCGGTACAGTGACGCGAGTACCTTCGCCTCGAGGTCCCAGGGCGGGGATCCAGCCAGTACACAAGCCGCCTCGTAGGAGATCGTGCGATACCCCCTTATGACTCTGACGGCCATCGCTCGCTGTGGCCTTCGCAGGACAGCGATGCTGCCGGCCGTCAGGTCAGCCGCCCAGATCGGGGCCCCATACAGGGCCATCGATCGCACGATCCCCACGTAGAGCCGCCTACAGGCGGCGCTCGGGCCCCCCAGATTGGGAAGCAACGTTGACAGCGCCCCAGCCGCGCCCATCAACTTGGGCACCAGCCGCTGGAAGTGGGGGCCGAAATCCCACCGGCTGTCGAGCACCAATCCAAGATACTTCATGGTTGACTCGACAGCAATTCGGGACCCCCCGACCACGATGTGTGATCCCAGCGGTGGCGCCCGCCGGGGGCCATGAAAGACCATGGCCTCCGACTTGTTGAGGGCCACCTCCAGGCCTAAGCGCCGTATGCGGGTCACCACCTGTGACACCGCAGCCGTCGCCAGCAACGCTGCCTCCCTGTACGAGCTCCCCCGGGCCGTGACCAAAGTGTCATCCGCATAACACGAGTGACGCGAACCTTTTTTTTTTTTTTTTTTTTTTTTTTTTTTTGATTACGGGGGGAAATCCTCATGGATGTCCTCCGCCCCGGGGAGGGCGGAGGGGTCTGTCAGACTCTTACTGACTAAAACCACCCCGGTGTTCCATCTCTCACTTGCACCGGGGATCACGGGAACTAGGGTGACTTCCGCGATCCCCGGCTAGTGCCGGCCCGCCTCTGCGGGCCACCTCGCGATAGGGGGGGAGTGAGGTGTTAAACTCCCCCCTTACGTCATAGAGAGGCGCGCGTGGAACACTACGCGCCGCCATCTCGGGTCCTAACAAGTAGGGGGCAACGAATTTCCCCAGATCCGTTGCCCCTGGACCCATTTAGGGGGGCTGGAAGAGGGCGTTATCTGCCCTCCGCCGACGCCCGGTGCGTCTGCTGCGGATCGGGTTAGCGGAAGCAATCTCCCGCTCCCTCTCCGCAGCCTCCTTCTGCGACATGACTGTTTCGCAGAAGGATACCACCGCGTCCCAGGACTCCTCGCTGCCGACCATCGAGTCGACAACGGCCGGCAGCGACAGGTCACTGCCGACTCCTGAGATGAGGGCACGGCGCGGCTCCTCCCAAGCGGCACACTCTGCCAGCGTGTGCCACGCCGTGTCCTCCCGACAGTCGACGCAGTGGTGACACCGAGCGTCCGGCTCCCTGTTTATGCGACACAGGTACTTCCCGAAGCAACCATGCCCCGAGAGCACCTGTGTCACCCGAAACGACAGGGAGCCGTGCCTCCTCCCGAGCCAGCGCTCGAGTACCGGCCGGACCGCCCCGATGGTAGCGGGGCCGGCGGTAGGGCGTGAAAGCCTGTCCCGCCATTCCGCCACCAGGGCTGCGCGAAGCTGTGACCGACGCAACTCCAAATGTCGCTGCGTCAGCCACTCGCCCCGCGCCCTCGAGTCCTCGCGCCACCGATACAGTGACGCGAGTACCTTCGCCTCGAGGTCCCAGGGCGGGGATCCAGCCAGTACACAAGCCGCCTCGTAGGAGATCGTGCGATACCCCCTAATGACTCTGACGGCCATCGCTCGCTGTGGCCTTCGCAGGACAGCGATGCTGCCGGCCGTCAGGTCAGCCTCCCAGATCGGGGCCCCATACAGGGCCATCGATCGCACGATCCCCACGTAGAGCCGCCTACAGGCGGCGCTCGGGCCCCCCAGATTGGGAAACAGCGTTGACAGCGCCCCAGCCGCGCCCATCAACTTGGGCACCAGCCGCTGGAAGTGGGGGCCGAAATCCCACCGGCTGTCGAGCACCAATCCAAGATACTTCATGGTTGACTCGACAGCAATTCGGGACCCCCCGACCACGATGTGTGATCCCAGCGGTGGCGCCCGCCGGGGGCCATGAAAGACCATGGCCTCCGACTTGTTGAGGGCCACCTCCAGGCCTAGGCGCCGTATGCGGGACACGACCTGTGACACCGCAGCCGTCGCCAGCAACGCTGCCTCCCTGTACGAGCTCCCCCGGGCCGTGACCAACGTGTCATCCGCATAACACGTCAAGTCCACGCCCGGCTGGAGCTCGCCCCTCAGCACCCAGTCGTACCCGATGTTCCACAGGAGCGGTCCCACGACCGAACCCTGTGGAACACCGCACGACATGCGGCGCTGGTTTCCGCCATCACGTCCCGTGTAGGTGACACACCTTTCCGCCAAATAAGCCCCAACGATGCGGCGGAGGTAGGAAGGCACCCGATGATACTGCAGTGCCTCCCGAATGCAGCTCCAGGGCAGGGTGTTGAAGGCGTTGGAGATGTCCAAGGACACCGCCAACATCACC
This sequence comes from Polymixis lichenea, assembly GCA_949091785.1. Taxonomy (NCBI): domain Eukaryota; kingdom Metazoa; phylum Arthropoda; class Insecta; order Lepidoptera; family Noctuidae; genus Polymixis; species Polymixis lichenea. The sequence goes on from OX420942.1 coordinate 30,469, forward strand.
CCGCCCCGGGACACCGCTTCCTCCGCCAGGACTCCCACCCGCGATATCGCGTGGATGGTGGAGCGCCCGTGCCGAAAGCCGAACTGGCTCTCGGCTAGGTCGGGCCCCTCCCTGCTTAAGTGGCCGACGAGGCGGGCAGCGATTATCCGCTCAAACATCTTGCCCACCTCGTCGAGCAGCACTATGGGCCTGTATGCGGACGGCGAGTCCGCCGGGCGCCCCACCTTCTTGAGCAGGACCAGACGACCAGATTTCCACAAAGTGGGAAACTGGCCCTGCTCAAGGCACGCGGTGTAGAGTCCTCTCAGTTGGGGCTCTAGCTCCTTCAGAGCGAGGGCTAGCACTATGCCGTGTATACCATCGGGCCCCGGAGCCACGTTCTTGGCCCGGAGCCGCATCACGGCCGCCCTCATCTCTGCCTGTGTCACCTCCGGGACGCTGATGGCGCTCTCTTCGGCAGGCTCTGTGGCCGTGGGCAATGCCATCGGCGGCGGAGTGTGCTCCGCTCTTGCCGGGAAGAGGGCTGCGACGACCTCCTCTAGCAGCTCAGGTTGGAGACTCTCCGTGAGTGGAGGCGCCGCGGCTCGAAGTTTCCCTCGAACCGCACGATACGGGCGCCCCCACGGATCTCCGTCGAGAGTCTCCAACATCTCCTCCCTGGCTCGCGTCCTCGCTTCGCCGATGGCCAGCCACAGAGCCTCCTTAGCCGCGCGGTACACCTCATACCGCGCGGCTTCTTCGTCAGGGACCCGACGACGTCTCCTCCGGTATCGGGTGTACTGGCGTCTGACCGCCACGCACTCGACGCGTAGTCGCGCGATCTCGGCAGACCACCAGTACACCTGGCGCCTTCCTGAATGCGTGTGGACGCGGGGCATGGACGCGTCACTGATTTGCGTCATCGCCCCGCGGAACCACAGCGCCTCCTCTTCGACGTCGACGGGTCCGATCGTCACCGACTCCCGGGTCCAGGCCTGGACAACAGCGGCCTCCTCGAGAACCTCCTTGTCAATGCGCTTACGCGCCCAACGCGGGCCGTCCGTTCGCGGGGCCGATGGACTGCGGCCGCCAGTGGTCTGGGTGGAGACGTCGAAGCGGATGTATCTGTGATCAGACAACGTCTCCACCTCCACGGCGACACGCCAATCGCGGACACGGCTCGCGACAGCAGGGCTAGCGAACGATACGTCTACGATCGAACCGCCCCGCTGCCGCACGCACGTGTGTACCGAGCCCCGGTTTAGGACGACCAGGCCAGTAGTGACCGCCCACTCCTCCAGCGCCTCACCCCGAGCATCGGTCACCGGGGATCCCCACGCCGAAGACTTGGCGTTGAGATCCCCTAGTAACAGCACGGGGTGAGGGTGGAGTCGGCCTACGATGGCCCCCAACTCGACAAGGAAGTTCTCGAAGTCGGCGAGGCTCTTGTTGGGCGAGAAATACGCCCCAACAGTGCCAATTCCGTCCGCGAGGGCGGCCACCCAGCCGTGACCTCGCGACGGGTTGACGAGAGCCCCGCCAATGATGGCCACCGAGCCGTCCAGATCTCCCACCCAGTTACCCCTGGGGGGGACAAAGTACGGCTCGGCGACCACAGCCACGTCAATCGACCACTCTGCCATGCTCTGGATCAATAAATCCTGAGCTCTGGCAGCGTGGTTGATGTTGCCCTGGAGGAAATGGTAAGGCGCCATTAAGCGCAGTCCATTCCCTCCGTCGCACCATCCGTAGGCCGGGAGTCGGCCGTAGAGCACTGAGGCTGAGGGGGGGGTAACGATCCCCTTGCAGCCTTAGTGCCCCTCCTCTTCTTTTTTTGGGTGGGTGCGCCACAGGCTCTTCCACCCGCCCTGTGCCCGGCGGGCCTCCCTGCAGCTGTACAGAGGCTGCAGTTTGGCGCCGCCGAGCACTGGGCGGACTTATGGCCGGGCTGACCGCAGCGAAAACATTGCTCGCTGCGGTCTGTTGCGGCGGTGCAACCCGCCCGGACATGCCCAATGTCCAGGCAACGGTAGCACCTCAAAGCCCTGGGTTGCAGCAACTTAACTCTTGCTGCAACCCAGCCCACCAATAGCCGCCCAGCGTCGGCGACCTTATTGGCCGCCGCCACCGGGCAACGCACCCATACCACACCGAGCCCGGAAGCGCCAGTGCGGATTTCGCCCACCCGTATGTCATCGGGCGGACATCCACCGGCTCCGGCGATGGCCGCCACAACCTCAGCCGGGGTGATCGAGTCGTCCAGGCCGTCGACTCGCAGCTCAGCTGTCTTTTTCGGCCTGGACACTCGAACGTCCTCCGGGTTAAGGACCTCCCTTAGCTTGGCGGCCAGGATATCCGCCTTCTCGCCGCTAGAGGCACCCGGCACCTCCAGCAGCCGCGCCCCCGTAATCGCCGACCTAAAGCCTAGGCCGGATGGTATGCCGAGGTCGGGAAAAGCGACTTTGGCTTTGGCCTCCAAAAGGACCGTCTTGTAGGAGACGCCCCTCTCGACGGCTCCGGGCTGCAGTGTAATAACCACTGCCGCGGAGCGTGGGGCCCTCACCCTAGGCGGCCTCTGGGTCTTCTGCGTGGCCGGGGCAGATGCCTTAGCGGGTGCAGTTGCTGTTGCCTTCTTCTTACGGCCCCTCTTGACGACCGTTGTCCATGCCTCCGTAGAGGGCCCGGGAGCGGTCGCCGGGGGACCGGCCGTCTGGGAAGTGGGCCCAGGTGCGGACGCCGGGGGAGCAGCCTTCCGGGAAGTGGGCGCAGGCTTTGCCTTCGCAGGCTGGCTGGCCACTTTCCCGGACCCACTCGGCTCTGCCGCCACAACTGTTGAGCCCGGTTTGGTGGTGCCAGCCAGCCTCCGCTTGTCCGCAGCGAGTGGTGGGCGGAAGGTTTCGGCAGGAAGCAGCCTCCCCTCCATGGCCTCCAACCGAGCCCCCACCATCTGCCCGCACTGCATCATGCAGATGCGCGCGATCTTCTCGATCTCCGCATCCGCAAGTGCAGGGACCGATGATGGGGCCGGCGATGGACCCGACAACGAGACCGATTGGGTGGCCGCGGGAGCTACCATCTGGGCGGCAAACTGCCGCTTGAGGTCCTCCAACTCTGATTGGAGACGACGGTTTTCCTCCCACAACTTCGCCGTCTCCTCCGTGCTCGACCGAGTCTGGAGGACCTCAACTGCCTCCCTGATACCATCAGCCGCCTCCTTTAGAGCGCGCGTGAACGTGCCCTTCAAGTTGCCGGATTTAGTGGCAACCTGCAGGACGACGCCCACGCCGTCCAGAACTTGGCGACTGAGCGCCACCGCCGAAACGCTCCCCCCGGCAGCCATTCGGGCTGAGCGTCGCTCCCGCAACTGACGAGCCAACTCTTCAACCTCCTCAGCCGCTCTGGCCTTACGCTGCGCCCGCTTGGCAGCATTTGCCTCAGCCTTATTCGAAGGCAACATAAGTCCCTCGCCGACGTCTGAGAACGTGGGTGCGGAGTCACTGCCCACGCTCTCAACGCTCCGCGCGTGCTCCAGTGGGGCAGGCGTGTCAGGCCGGCATACCGGCACGGACCGATCCCGCTCCAGCAAACGAGCGGACGACCTATTCGCCACCGCGCGACCTCGCCTGCTCCTGCCCGTCGGCACCTTAGCAGCCGGCAGGTTTTCTTCGCTATGGGAGCGAGGCGACCGCTTCCTCCTCCCTTTGGACGGCAAAATACCCTCCGGAGCCCGCGAGCGCTCCGAGCCAACGCTCGCAACGCTAGCGACGCTCATCATCTCGGATGCGGTGTCAGAATCCGACTCCGCACCCACACCTATCCGTTCGATCAGAATGATCGGAACCTTCTCTTTTTTTTTAAATTTTGTAGTCTCCATATAAGTCCCACGAGTGTGGGGGATATAAAAAGTCCACCTAGGGTAACCCCCTGTCCCTAGGTAAGTGTACATTTGTATCCCAACCAGGGGGTCCACTAATCCCTGGCTGGGGGTGCGCTTGGGACTGATGCGCCACCTACAACTAAGAAGCTGCAGATGACACTACTCCTCAGCCATTCATACCCTCGCCGCACACCAAAACTTGGTATTAGAGGAATTTTTTATAGAGGTTATCTTCCTCGCGATCCGGGCGGTCAAGCCAAGATCCTCGTCCCGTTCCGAGTCATAAAACATGACCATGATCTCGTTACGGATTACGATTTCGACGGTTGCAGTCGGGAGAATCAGATCCCCCGCTGCTAGCCCGTTGGCAGGGTGAGTGCACAACGGGCGCCGCCCATGTTTCTCCACATGTCCGTCTGTTTGGAACAGACAGACATGTGCAGAAACCTCCTACGCCCACTCAACCCACCCTCTGTAAGCAGAGGGGTGAGTGGACGACCGTCGGGTGGTCTACATAGACCGACCCAAGAGCATAAAGCTCCCCTCCCTACGCAGAAATTCGCCACAGTCAATACCCTCTCCGACATGGAGAGACTATTGGCCGTACCCAGGGTGCACCGGCCCAACGACTGCCCTTTCCCCCGAACGTATTCGAAAGGAACGAGCAGCAATCAGGCACACGAGGAGGTTTTCTGCACGCACCCCAGTGACGCGAACCTAACCTAACCTTTTTTTTTTTTTTTTTTGATGACGGGGGGAAATCCTCATGGATGTCCTCCGCCCCGGGGAGGGCGGAGGGGTCTGTCAGACTCTTACTGACTAAAACCACCCCGGTGTTCCGTCTCTCACTTGCACCGGGGATCACGGGAACTGATGTGACTTCCGCGATCCCCGGCTAGTGCCGGCCCGCCTCTGCGGGCCACCTCGCGATAGGGGGGGAGTGAGGTGTTAAACTCCCCCCTTACGTCATAGAGAGGCGCGCGTGGAACACTACGCGCCGCCATCTCGGGTCCTAAGAAGTAGGGGGCAACGAATTTCCCCAGATCCGTTGCCCCTGGACCCATTTAGGGGGGCTGGAAGAGGGCGTTGTCCGCCCTCCGCCGACGCCCGGTGCGTCTGCTGCGGATCGGGTTAGCGGAAGCAATCTCCCGCTCCCTCTCCGCAGCCTCCTTCTGCGACATGACTCTTTCGCAGAAGGATACCACCGCGTCCCAGGACTCCTCGCTGCCGACCATCGAGTCGACAACGGCCGGCAGCGACAGGTCACTGCCTACTCCTGAGATGAGGGCACGGCGCGGCTCCTCCCAAGCGGCACACTCTGCCAGCGTGTGCCACGCCGTGTCCTCCCGACAGTCGACGCAGTGGTGACACCGAGCGTCCGGCTCCCTGTTTATGCGACACAGGTACTTCCCGAAGCAACCATGCCCCGAGAGCACCTGTGTCACCCGAAACGACAGGGAGCCGTGCCTCCTCCCGAGCCAGCGCTCGAGTACCGGCCGGACCGCCCCGATGGTAGCGGGGCCGGCGGTAGGGCGTGAAAGCCTGTCCCGCCATTCCGCCACCAGGGCTGCGCGAAGCTGTGACCGACGCAACTCCAAATGTCGCTGCGTCAGCCATTCGCCCCGCGCCCTCGAGTCCTCGCGCCACCGATATAGTGACGCGAGTACCTTCGCCTCAAGGTCCCAGGGCGGGGATCCGGCCAGTACACAAGCCGCCTCGTAGGAGATCGTGCGATACCCCCTTATGACTCTGACGGCCATCGCTCGCTGCGGCCTGCGCAAGACAGCGATGCTGCCGGCCGTCAGGTCAGCCGCCCAGATCGGGGCCCCATACAGGGCCATCGATCGCACGATCCCCACGTAGAGCCGCCTACAGGCGGCGCTCGGGCCCCCCAGATTGGGAAGCAGCGTTGACAGCGCCCCAGCCGCGCCCATCAACTTGGGCACCAGCCGCTGGAAGTGGGGGCCAAAATCCCACCGGCTGTCGAGCACCAATCCAAGATATTTCATGGTGGACTCGACAGCAATTCGGGACCCCCCGACCACGATGTGTGATCCCAGCGGTGGCGCCCGCCGGGGGCCATGAAAGACCATGGCCTCCGACTTGTTGAGGGCCACCTCCAGGCCTAGGCGCCGTATGCGGGTCACCACCTGTGACACCGCAGCCGTCGCCAGCAACGCTGCCTCCCTGTACGAGCTCCCCCGGGCCGTGACCAGCGTGTCATCCGCATAACACGTCAAGTCCACGCCCGGCTGGAGCTCGCCCCTCAGCACCCAGTCGTACCCGATGTTCCACAGGAGCGGTCCCACGACCGAACCCTGTGGAACACCGCACGACATGCGGCGCTGGTTTCCGCCATCACGTCCCGTGTAGGTGACACACCTTTCCGCCAAATAAGCCCCAACGATGCGGCGGAGGTAGGAAGGCACCCGATGATACTGAAGTGCCTCCCGAATGCAGCTCCAGGGCAGGGTGTTGAAGGCGTTGGAGATGTCCAAGGACACCGCCAACATCACCCCGCCCCGGGACACCGCTTCCTCCGCCAGGACTCTCACCCGCGATATCGCGTGGATGGTGGAGCGCCCGTGCCGAAAGCCGAACTGGCTCTCGGCTAGGTCAGGCCCCTCCCTGCTTAAGTGGCCGACGAGGCGGGCTGCGATTATCCGCTCAAACATCTTGCCCACCTCGTCGAGCAGCACTATGGGCCTGTATGCGGACGGCGAGTCCGCCGGGCGCCCCACCTTCTTGAGCAGGACCAGACGACCAGATTTCCACAAAGTGGGAAACTGGCCCTGCTCAAGGCACGCGGTGTAGAGTCCTCTCAGTTGGGGCTCTAGCTCCTTCAGAGCGAGGGCTAGCACGATGCCGTGAATACCATCGGGCCCCGGAGCCACGTTCTTGGCCCGGAGCCGCATCACGGCCGCCCTCATCTCTGCTTGTGTCACCTCCGGGACGCTGATGACGCTCTCTTCGGCAGGCTCTGCGGCTGTGGGCAATACCATCGGCGGCGGAGTGTGCTCCGCTCTTGCCGGGAAGAGGGCTGCGACGACCTCCTCTAGCAGCTCAGGTTGGAGACTCTCCGTGAGTGGAGGCGCCGCGGCTCGAAGTTTCCCTCGAACCGCACGATACGGGCGCCCCCACGGATCTCCGTCGAGAGTCTCCAACATCTCCTCCCTGGCTCGCGTTCTCGCTTCGCCGATGGCCAGCCACAGAGCCTCCTTAGCCGCGCGGTACACCTCATACCGCGCGGCTTCTTCGTCAGGGACCCGACGACGTCTCCTCCGGTATCGGGTGTACTGGCGTCTGACCGCCACGCACTCGACACGTAGTCGCGCGATCTCGGCAGACCACCAGTACACCTGGCGCCTTCCTGAATGCGTGTGGATGCGGGGCATCGACGCGTCGCTGATTTGCGTCATCGCCCCGCGGAACCACAGCGCCTCCTCTTCGACGTCGTCGGGTCCGATCGTCGCTGACTCCCGGGTCCAGGCCTGGACAACAGCGGCCTCCTCGAGAACCTCCCTGTCAATGCGCTTACGCGCCCAGCGCGGGCCGTCCGTTCGCGGGGCCGATGGACTGCGGCCGCCAGTGGTCTGGGTGGAGACGTCGAAGCGGATGTATCTGTGATCCGACAACGTCTCCACCTCCACGGCGACACGCCAGTCGCGGACACGCCCTGCGACAGCAGGGCTAGCGAACGATACGTCTACGATCGAACCGCCCCGCTGCCGCACGCACGTGTGCACCGAGCCCCGGTTTAGGACGACCAGGCCAGTCGTGACCGCCCACTCCTCCAGCGCCTCACCCCGAGCATCGGTCACCGGGGATCCCCACGCCGAAGACTTGGCGTTGAGATCCCCTAGTAAAACAGCACGGGGTGAGGGTGGAGTCGGCCTACGACGGCCCCCAACTCGACAAGGAAGTTCTCGAAGTCGGCGAGGCTCTTGTTGGGCGAGAAATACGCCCCAACAGTGCCAATTCCGTCCGCGAGGGCGGCCACCCAGCCGTGACCTCGGGACGGGTTGACGAGAGCCCCGCCAATAATAGCCACCAAGCCGTCTAGGTCACCTACCCAGTTATCCCTGGGGGGAACAAAGTACGGCTCGGCGACCACAGCCACGTCAATCGACCACTCTGCCATGCTCTGGATCAATAGATCCTGAGCCCTGGCAGCGTGGTTGATGTTGCCCTGGAGGAAATGGTAAGGCGCCATTATGCGCAGTCCATTTCCTCCGTCACACCATCCGTAGGCCGGGAGTCGGCCTTAGAGCACCTAGGCTGCGGGGGGGATAAAGAGCCCCCGGCAGCTTTGGCACCCCGTCCCTTCCTCTGGGCGGGTGCGCCACAGGCTCGTCCACCTGCCCTGTGCCCCGCGGGCCTCCCTGCAGCTGTACAGAGGCTGCAGTTTGGCGCTGCGGAGCATTGGGCGGACTTGTGGCCGGGTTGACCGCAGCGAAAACATTGCTCGCTGCGATCTATTGCGGCGGTGCACCTCGCCCGGACATGCCCAATGTCCAGGCACCGGTAGCACCGCAGCGCCCTGGGTTGCAGCAGCTTGACCCTTGCCGCAACCCACCCGACCAAGAGTCGTCCACCGTCGGCGACTTTATTTCCCGCCGCCACCGGGCACCGCACCCAAGCGGCTCCGAGCCCGGAAGCGTCGGTGCGGATCTCGCCCACCCGCACATCATCAGGCGGACATTCTCCGGCTTTGGCGATGGCTGCCACAACCTCAGCTGGGGTTGTCGAGTCGTCCAGGCCGGCGACGCGCAGCTCAGCGGTCTTCATAGGCCTGGACACTCGAACGTCCTCTGGGTTGAGGACCTCCCTCAGCTTGGCGGCCAGGATGTCCGCCTTCTCTCCACTAGAGGCACCCGGCACCTCCAGCAGCCGCGCCCCCGTAATCGCCGTCCGAAATCCCAGGCCGGACGGTATGCCAAGGTCGGGGAACGCGACTTTGGCTTTAGCCTCCATCAGGACTGCCTTATATGAGACGCCCCTTTCGACGGCTCCGGGCTGCAATGTTATCACTACAGCCGCAGAGCGTGGGGCTCTCGCTCTAGGCGGTCTCTGAGTCCTCCTCGTAGAAGATGCCGGTGCCGCAGCGGGTGGAGGTGGCGCTGCCTTCTTCTTCTTACGGCCCCTCTTAACGACCGTCGTCCAGGCCTCCGTGGAGGGCCCAGAAGCGGTCGCCAAGGGACCGGCCGACTGGGAAGCTGGCGCAGGCGTGGATGCCGGGGGAGCAGCCTTCCGTGAAGTGGCCGCAGGCTTGGCATTCTTGGGCTTGCTGGCCCCCTTCCCAGACCCGCTCGGTTCAGTAGCCACGGCTGTCGGCCCCGATTTAACGGGTTCAGCCAGCTTCCGCTTGTCTGCAGCAAGTGGTGGCCGCAGAGTTTCAGCCGGGAGCAGCCTCGCCTCGATAGCCTCCAGCCGAGCTCCCACCATTTGCCCGCACTGCATCATACAGATGCGAGCGATCTTTTCGACCTCCGCATCCGCAAGTGCAGGGGCCGATGATGGGGTCGACGATGGAGGCGATGGCGGTACCGGCGATCCGGTAGCTGCGGGACCTGCCTTCTGGGTGGCAAACTGCCGCTTAAGGTCCTCCAGCTCGGATTGGAGACGGCGGTTCTCCTCCCACAGCTTCGCCGTCTCCTCCGTGCTCGACCGAGTCTGGAGGACCTCAACTGCCTCCCTAATCCCGTCTGCTGCCTCCTTTAGTGCGCGCGTGAACGTGCCCTTCAGGTTGCCCGATTTAGTAGCAACCTGAAGGACGACGCCCACGCCGTCCAGTACTTGGCGACTAAGTGCCACCGCCGATGGGCTCCCCTCGGCAGCCATCCGGGCTGAGCGCCGCTCCCGCAGCTGACGGGCCAACTCTTCGACGTCATCAGCCGCTCTGGCTTTGCGCTGCGCCCGCTTGGCAGCATTTGCCTCCGCCTTATTCGAAGACAGCATCAGTCCCTCGCCGACGTCTGAGAACGTGGGCGCGGAGTCGCTGCCTACGCTCTCGACGCTTTCCGCATGCCCCACCGGAGAAGGCGTGTCGGGCCGGGATAACGGCACGGAACGATCCCGCTCCGGCAAACGAGCGGAAGATCTGTTCGCCACTGCACGACCTCGCCTGCTCCTGCCCGTTGGCACCTTAGCGGCCGGCAGGTTCTCCTCGCTATGAGAGCGTGGCGACCGCTTCCTCCTCCCTTTGGAGGGACAAATCCCATCTGGAGCCCGCAAGCGCTCCGAGCCTACGCTCACAACGCTAGCGACGCTCATATTCTCGGATGCGGTGTCGGAATCCGACACCGCACCCACACCCATTCGTTCGATCACAACGATCGGTACCTTCTCTTCATTAAATTTTTGTTTTGAGTCCATATATAAGTCCCACGAGTGTGGGGGATATAAAACGTCCACCTAGGGTAACCCCCTGTCCCTAGGTAAGTGAACATTTGTAACCCAACCAGGGGGTCCACTAATCCCTGGCTGGGGGTGCGCTTGGGACTGATGCGCCACCTACAACTAAGAAGCTGCAGATGACACTACTCCTCAGCCATTCATACCCTCGCCGCACACCAAAACTTGGTATTAGAGGAATTTTTTATAGAGGTTATCTTCCTCGCGATCCGGGCGGTCAAGCCAAGATCCTCGTCCCGTTCCGAGTCATAAAACATGACCATGATCTCGTTACGGATTACGATTTCGACGGTTGCAGTCGGGAGAATCAGATCCCCCGCTGCTAGCCCGTTGGCAGGGTGAGTGCACAACGAGCGCCGCCCATGTTTCTCCACCATGTTCGCTGTTTGAAACAGACGGACATGTTGAGAAACGTCCTACGCCCACTCAACCCACCCTCTGTAAGCAGAGGGGTGAGTGAGCGACCGTCGGGCAGTCTAAAAGGACCGACCCAGGAGCATAACGCTCCCCTCCCTACGCAGAAATTCGCTACAGTCAATACCCTCTCCTACATGGAGAGAATATTGGCCGTACCCAGGATGCACCGGCCCAATGACTGCCCTTTCCCCCGAACGTATTCGAAAGGAACGAGCAGCAATCAGGCACACGAGGAGGTTTTCTGCACGCACCCCAACCTAACCTAACCTAACCTAACCTTTTATTTTTTATTTATATTTTACACTTTTACTTTTTAATTTATTTTACACTTTGACGCGAACCTCCAACGATGATGAACGCAATTAGGACACCACCCAGGGCGAAGCCGGCCGAAGGTGAATCACCAAAATTGACATCGCCTCCAAATGTGAGACGCAGCGTCGCAGAATTGGAGGCCGCGGCGCCTTCCAGTGCGAACCCGAACCCAACGCCCCCTTCCTTAATTACCAAGACGGCGCAGGCTGGACCTGCAAAACTTGCACAGAAGCCACTCCAACCGAGGCTTGTACAGGTTCACTCGCCGCCAAAATCACAATATGCGGACCGGTCGGCAGAGGCGAGGGCCTGCCTGACCAGAGCAAAAGCCCTTCTCGGCACCTCGAGAAACACCAAAAGCGAAATAAAAACAGGTGTAATCGAGGCACTGGACCGGTTGTTCCAGCTGGTTAAGGAGGCCGAAAAATCGGTCAAAATAAAAAGGGTGGAGCCCGACAATATACAGTCCGAAGGCGTCGCAGCCGACCGCACCTTCACTTGCACAGCCGACTCAAACACCACTCAACTTGAGGCTCAAATAAGGAGCCACTCTTTGCTGCTGGAGAGCCACTCAAAGGGGATGGAGGAGCTGAAGGCAGCAATTGAGCAGCACAGACACAGCTTTGAAAACAGCGCTGCCATAAACACATATGCGAGCGTAACCCACAGCGGAAAAGTAAATCCGACGCGAAGTACGCTCCACTCTATAGTGGTTACCTCCACAGACGAGGCAGAGTCCGGGGACGAAGTCCTAGAGAAGGTGCGGAAGGCGGCTGACGCAAAGGAAGGCTGGGTGAAGGTCGAAAAGGTTAGGAAAGCAAAAGATAGGAAAGTTATTATGGGCTTCCAAACAACTGCAGAAAGGGACAAAATTAAGGAAAGACTGGCAAGGGACGGCAAGGACCTCCATGTCGAGGAGGTGAAAAACAAGGATCCCATGCTGATCCTCAGGAGCGTCCTTTCAGTCAACACAGACGAGGACATCCTCAAAGCTCTGAGGAACCAGAACAGAGAAGTTTTTCACAACCTCGACAAGGAGGAGGACAGGGTGGTGGTGAAGTTCCGGAGGAGGACGAGGAACCCACACACCTGTCACGTTGTGGTCAGCGTCTCGCCGACAATCTGGAGGAGGGCAACGGAACTCGGGTGCCTGCACGTGGACCTTCAGCGCGTAAGGGTCGAAGACCAGACCCCACTGGTACAGTGCACGCGCTGCTTAGGCTACGGGCACGGCAAACGTTTCTGCAAGGAAACGGCTGACCTATGCAGTCACTGCGGCGGGCTACACCTGAGATCGGAATGTCCCGACTTTCTAACAGGTGTTCCGCCAAGGTGCCGGAACTGCACAAGAGCCAAGCTCGGGGACGCTGGCCACAACGCCTTCAGTTCGGAATGTCCAATACGCCACAGGTGGGATGAAATAGCAAGAGCTACAGTGGCTTATTGCTAAGGGCACCCACGGTAACCCAAACCCCTATAGAGTGGTACAGGCCAACCTCCAGCGGAAAAGACTGGCGACCAACGAGCTTCTGGTTGAAGCGGAAAAGCGCGGGGTTGCCATTGCTCTCCTCCAGGAACCATACGTAGGCGGGGCCAAAGTAATGAGGAGTCATAGAGGCGTTCGGATCTTCCAGAGCACCGACATCGGGGAGGGTACTGTTAAGGCCGCAATCGCGGTCTTCGACCAAAACCTCATCGTCGAACAGTACCCGAAACTCACCACGAACAACATCACCGTGGTGGGGATCCGAACCAGTGCTTGGAGGATCACACTAGTCTCCTTTTACTTTGAGCCAGACCAGCCAATTGAACCATACCTCAACCACCTCAAACGTGTTGAGGAGGAGGTAGGTTCCAGAATGTGGATTCTTGGAGGAGACGCAAACGCAAAAAGTACCTGGTGGGGAAGCCTGACCATCGACCGCAGAGGCGAAGAAGTGTCCGGAGTCCTCGACGAGCTGGACCTGAACATACTCAACAGAGGGGAAATTCCGACCTTCGACACGATCAGAGGAGGCATAAGGTACTGCAGCCACGTCGACTTAACGGCATGTTCGACGGATATCCTAGACCTGGTAGACGACTGGAGGGTAGACGAGGGCCTCACGAGCTCGGACCATAACGGCATCGTATTTAACATCAAACTAAATAGGTCTAAAGGTATACAAATTAGCAGGACAACGCGAATTTTCAATACAAAAAAAGCAAATTGGCCCGAGTTTTGTGAGAAACTCGGCCAATTAATGCAGACAAACAAAATTAATAAATCAGAAATCGACAAATTAAATACAGCCAAACAAGTTAATTCAGTTACGGAACAATTTATCAATTTAATTAGAGAATCATGCACTTCTTCAATGCCGAAGAAGAAAACAAACGAAGTGTTTACTTTGCCGTGGTGGTCCGAGAAACTCGAGGGGATGAGGAAAAAGGTCGCTACCCTGAAAAACAGAGTCAGGAATGCTGCACCAGTCCGAAGATCGAAGGTCGTCGAAGAGTACCTGAAACTGAAAGTTGAGTATGAGACGGAATCAGCCAAGGACGAAGTCGAGAGTTGGAAGAACTTCTGCTCGAGACAGGACAAAGAAGGGGTTTGGGAAGGAATCTACCGGGTGATAGGAAGGACTAAGGGAAGAGGTGAGGATCAGCCATTAGTGAAGGACGGGGCGGACCTGAACGCCAAAGGCTCGGTCGAACTTCTGGCAAAAACATTTTACCCTGAGGACGACTCAGGAACCGACAGCACCTGCCACCGCCTTACCAGAGAGAAGGCCGACGTCGTGAATGCTGGGGGGCAAGATGAGTCTTGTGAACCGCCATTCACGATGGCCGAGCTGATGGCAGCGTGCGGGTCGTTCAATGTTAAAAAAGCGCCAGGAGCCGACGGCCTCACCGCCGACATTTGCTGCCAGGCCATTAGAGGAGCCCCTGATGTGGCCTTGGCTCTCCTCAATGGCTGCCTGAGAAACCACCTCTTCCCCGATAATTGGAAGGAAGCAACAGTCATAGTTCTGAAAAAGCCTGGCAAAACAGATTACGGCAACCCGAAGGCGTACCGACCAATCGGCCTGTTACCAGTTTTCGGTAAAATATATGAGAAGATGTTGGTGGCCCGCCTCAGGTTTCACCTGATCCCCAGGATGAGTACTCGTCAGTACGGATTCATGCCCCAGAAAAGCACCGAGGACTCCCTCTATGCACTAATGCAGCACATACGCGCTAAACTGTCCTTAAAGAAAATCGTAGTACTGGTATCATTGGACATAGAGGGAGCCTTCGACAGCGCATGGTGGCCAGCCATAAGAGTCCGTCTGGCTGAGGAACAGTGTCCTGTAGGCCTGAGGAGGGTCTTCGACAGCTACCTCGACAACCGAAGGGTCAGGGTCAGATACGCAGGTGAAGAGTACTGCAAGGCCACAAGCAAGGGCTGTGTCCAGGGTTCCATCGCGGGACCTACCTTCTGGAATTTGTTGCTGGACCCGCTCCTTAAGAGCTTGGAGGCTAAGGATGTCTATTGCCAGGCGTTTGCAGACGACGTTGTGCTGATTTTCGATGGTGACACAGCGTTGGAGATCGAGGGACGCGCCAATGCTGCTCTTGAACATGTTCAGGCGTGGGGTGTTCAAAACAAGCTCAAATTTGCCCCTCAAAAAACCAATGCAATGGTGATAACGCGCAAGCTAAAATACGACACCCCGCGCTTGAGCATGGGTGGGATCGACATTGCCGCGTCCAACGAGATCAAAATCCTGGGTGTCACCATCGACAAGCAGCTGACGTTCAACGCACACGTCGCAAATGTGTGCAGAAAAGCGATAGGCATCCACAAGCAACTTACGAGGGCAGCAAAGACTAGTTGGGGGCTTAACCCAGAAGTCATAAGGATAATATATGTGGCCACCGTCGAACCAGTGATTATGTATGCCGCCAGCGTATGGGCTTCGGCCGTCGACAAGCAGGGCGTCAAGAAGCAGTTGGGAGCGGTCCAGTGCGGTATCGCACAAAAGCTGTGCAAGGGATACCGGACGGTCTCCTTAAACTCCGCGCTGGTGCTGGCTGGGATACTACCTCTCGATCTGCGAGTCCGCGAAGCGGCTTCGCTATACGAGGCCAAGAGGGGAGTACCTCAGCCGGCACTCGGCGACAGGAGCGTTGAGCAGACCGCCTCGGCAATGGAGGCTCCACACCCGGCAGAGCGCGCTGAGCTGGAGATCATAAGCCTGGTAGACCAAGAGCAACTAGATGCCCAGAGCGAACATGAAGTTCGCATCTTCACGGACGGGAGCAAGATTGGGGACAAGGTTGGAGCGGCACTCTCCATATGGAGCGGAGGCGCCGAAACTAAATCTATCAAGCTTGCTCTCCCACACTACTCCACTGTCTACCAGGCTGAGCTCCTGGCAATATGCGTCGCAACCAGGGAGATCTCAAAGCACAGTGCGCAGTCGTTTGGAATCTTCAGTGACTCTATGTCGGCCCTACAAACTATTCAAAACCATAACCGTCACCACCCCCTGGCAGTAGAGACAAGGGCCAACCTCAGGTCCCTGTCGATCCAAAACAAGGCTGTTGCTTTGTTTTGGATCAAAGCCCACGCGGGGTTGGAAGGAAATGAGAGGGCCGACGAACTCGCCAAAAGGGCCGCTGAGGGTTCCAAACGAAAGCCCGACTACGACCTGTGCCCGGTTTCATACGTCAAGCGGTGCATCCGAACGGCAACTCTTGACGTGTGGAACCGGAGATACTGCGCTGGAGAGACGGCTTCAGGGACGAAGTTGTTTTTCCCGGATGCGGTGGCGGCGTACGGGATAGTTAGGAAGATCAAAATTAGCAGTATAACTACCCAGATCATGACGGGGCACGGTGGGTTCTCGGAATACTTGAATCGCTTCAGGTGTAAAGAGAGCCCATCGTGCATCTGCGATCCCGACATTGCTGAGACGGTGCCACATATATTGTTCAGCTGTCTCGTATTTGACCAGCAAAGACTTGTGGCCGAGCACGTGCTCGACACCAAACTGAATGCCGAAAACGTGTGGCCTTTGATGAAAGGGAAAAAGAGAGAGGAGTTTCTGGAATATTGTGTTGAAATTTGCGTCAAAGTTATAAAAAGGAATAAATCAGCTTAAGCAAAGATGCTTACTTAATATTATATAGAATATTACGGTCAAGCATTGAAAACAGACTTAACAAATTTGCTAAGAAACGCCAGAAAATGTACCAAAATAGGTATAATTAATATTCTGTAGCCCATAGCGATGAACAAGCGTAAGTAATATTAAGAAAGTAAGTTAGAATTAAGAATACCGTTGACTTAAGACCCATAAATGTTTTAATATAAGAAATAGGAATAAGCGTAGCCTTAAGAAACAATTTTGTAGTAGTTATAACAGTGTTAAATTGATAGTGTAAAAATTGCAAACAAAAATGTACTAGAAATAAGAAATAGAAAATAGAAGTAGTTACGAATAAATGTAAATAGAAATAAAATAGAATAAGGATTGTTGCAAACAAACATGTAATAAGAGTAAGAATTAAAATAAGTATCATTGTAAAAATAAAAACAATAGAATAAGAATACTGTAACAGAGAAATAAAAACATCTGTGTCGTGTTTAACCCGAATTAAATAAATGGAAATGGAATAGAATAAAAAAATAGGGAAATAGAAGGGCGTCCTACCCTTATAGACAGAAAGAGAAAGGAATGATAGAAAGACATAGTATGAAGAATGAAAGTGCGAGAGGAATAATTGCGAGAACTAGTATGAATGACAAGCCTAGCATAGGCTCCAATTCCGTTGGAGGTAGTAGTATAAAAAAAAAAAAAAAAAAAAAAAAAAAAACCTAACCTAACCTAACCGGTCAATATCTTCGCATCCAGGTGACGCATTTTGACGCTGTTTTCAGCTAATTCGTTCCTAGTTAGGCTACCTGAGACTATCTGACTGAGAAAATTGACGAAAACGCGAAAAAATTTTCTTTCGCTCCATAGACTTTGAAAATTCTTACAAACTGTATGTACTGGATACATAATTCAATAATATTTCAAAATTCTTTCAGCCAATCCCGTTTAAATTAGTTTCAATAGATACTTACCTGCCTTACCTGCAATCCGGTGCGCGTTCCGCGAGTCCGAGACGTGTAGGGTAGTTAATATACCTGGTTTTGTTCAAATTTTCAGTGAAAATTCACGTTTTTCGGCTGAAATTCAAAATTTTTGTTCAGCACGCTTTTCAGTAACGCCATAGTTAGCTAGTTCGCGCGGAGACGCGTCTTCCGACACCTCGCCCGTGCGCCTAGCATACATAGCCATCTTAATACTTAGAATTTTCATTGTTCTACGTAACTAGTAGGTACCAAAAATCTACCTAACCGAACCAAGTTTTCATACATTGGTCAATATCTTCGCATCCAGGTGACGCATTTTGACGCTGTTTTTCAGCTAATTCGTTACTAGTTAGGCTACCTGAGACTATCTGACTGAGAAAATTGACGAAAACGCGATAAAATTTTGCCCGCCCAACCCACCCTGTTACTAGTGGCCAGGGGGACGATTTTGGTTTTGCCAAAGAGTTGACTTTTTTATTTATCTTTTGACTATTTATTTTGTTATCTTTTAGGAGTTACAGACCTGACGGTCGCTCGACCGTAGGAAGACATTATTTATTTGATATATTCGTTTATTTTGTTGCTTTTTGTACATCCCCCCTTTACAGGGACACAGAAGCTTCGCCAGTACCTCTGACTAGTCTTACATGAACCTCACGTTCACTAAAGCCACGGCAATGTTCCGCACACCGGCCAAGAAGGATGCGACTTCTACGAGTACCAGAGACGTGACGCGCCCAAATGATGGCGTAGGATCTTCGCTTCCTAGCGTGAGGCGCAGTATTGGGGAATGGGAGGCTGATAGACCAAAGTCTGCCCAGCTTCTGAAAACTCCATCGCCACCGAAGAAGGCCCCAGTAACTACTCCCCCGAGGATAAAATCCAAGGCAACGCTCGCACACCAGAGCAAGCCGGAAGGAACGAAACAGCCTGAGGGGAATGAAGAGAGCTCGCCGCGGGAAGTTCGACCCGTGCGGTACATAAATAGGACCACGGAAGCGAAGGCGTGTCTCTCGAAAGCAAAGATCCAACTGCTAAGCTCTAGAAACCTCAAAAAAGAGATTAAAGATGAAATCACGAAAGCTGTGGAAAGGCTATACCAACTGGTAAAAGAGGCAGAAGGTGAAAAAGGAAGGGGAACTGAGGTGGTGGACAAACCTGAAACCCAAACAGATACTAAGCCGACCTCAGAACAATCGACAGAGCTCATGAAGAGCCTGGTGGAAGGCCTCCAGCAGCACAAACAGGTGCTGCAGGAGTGCCAACAATACACCCTAGCGCTGTCGGAACAGCTTCAGGCGGCCCCGCGCTTCGTCGCAGGCCAAGGCCCGTCTTTCGCCGAAATCGCCGCCAGCTCGAAGCAAAATGTCCAAGGGCCTTTTCACTCAGTAGTCGTATCATCTGTGAATGATATGGACACGAGTGAAGAGGTCCTGGAGAAGCTCCGGACGGCGGTCGATGCCCGCAATGAAGGCATAAGGGTGGAGCGGCTGCGCAAGGCGCGGGACCAGAAGGTGGTGGTCGGTTTTGGGACCCGAGAGGAGATGACGAGGGTGACCGAACGGATCCGGAGAGCAGGCAATCTGGTGGCGGAAGAAGTTAAGAACAAGGACCCGCTAATAATTATCAAGGACGTCCTCTCCTGCCACTCAGATGTGGAGCTCACGCAAGCCCTGCAGCGGCAGAACACCCACTTGATCGGGGATATTCCTGCAGGTGACGTGAGGTTGGGGGTGAAGTACCGTCGTAAGACGAGGAACCCCCACATGGTCCACGTCATCCTGCAGGTGTCCCCGACCGTGTGGCAGAGGCTGACCACGGCGGGTCGCGTGCACATCGACCTACAGCGAGTGCGAGTGCAAGATCAGTCGCCACTGGTGCAGTGCACTCGCTGTTTGCACTTCGGCCACGGTCGCAAACTATGCACGCAACCCGCCGACCTCTGCATCCACTGTGGCGAGCCACACATGCGTGCAGACTGTCCGTCACGGCTAGCAGATGAGGCACCAAAGTGCCACAATTGTCTGGCGGCAAAGCTGGATTGCACGGACCACAATGCCTTCGACAGCGTGTGCCCTATTCGCGTCAAATGGGACGCATTGGCACGCCTGTCGGTGGCGTACTGCTAAGGTGCAGCCAGCTTTGCCCAGAAATAAGTGCCACAACGGTATTATTTGTAAAATAAATATGCAGAAAATTAAAATAATAAACAATAATAGAGCATCAGTAAATTGTAAAATAAGAAAAGCATATTGGAGCCAATTTCATAAGAAATTGGCCCAATTAATAGCTGATTCCAGATTAAATTCACAACATTTTGATAAACTTAATAATATAAGTCATTTAATAAGTCTAAGCAGTAAAACCAAATTAATAAACACCTATTACTCAACCATTATAAGTGACAAATCTAACTCACCGTTGTGGTCCGACGAGCTAGTTGACGCGAAGACTGAGATCAACAACAACCAAAGCCGCAATCAAAGTATTGCACCAGTCCGGAGTGCGCAGGTTGCCGAGCAGCACGTGAAAAAGAAGGTAAAATATAAATATAAAGCATTGACTGCACAGTTCAAAACCTGGAAGTACCTAAATCGAAAGCAGGATACAGTTAAAGTTTATACTAAACTTAAAATAGCCAGTGCGAGACTGCCAGGTTTGACAGAACGTACATACCGGAAAGAGAACATAAAATTATTAGGAAATTTAGATTATAAAAATTATGTCTATATGATATATTGTGTATATATTAGGATAGCCATAGCATAAACGTAGTGTTAACTTAGAAATAGGTATAAGTTTAATATAACATGAATATTAAAAAACAGAAAAACAGGAAAAAAAAAAAAAAAAATAATAATAATAATATAGACACTTAAGTCGAATAGTTATAGCCATGTTAGATGTTAGCTTTTAGAATACAACAAGTACAAAAATAAAGCCTTCAGTTAAGAGCCGTGCCTCCTCCCGAGCCAGCGCTCGAGTACCGGCCGGACCGCCCCGATGGTAGCGGGGCCGGCGATAGGGCGTGACAGCCTGTCCCGCCATTCCGCCACCAGGGCTGCGCGAAGCTGTGACCGACGCAACTCCAAATGTCGCTGCGTCAGCCATTCGCCCCGCGCCCTCGAGTCCTCGCGCCACCGATACAGTGACGCGAGTACCTTCGCCTCAAGGTCCCAGGGCGGGGATCCGGCCAGTACACAAGCCGCCTCGTAGGAGATCGTGCGATACCCCCTTATGACTCTGACGGCCATCGCTCGCTGCGGCCTGCGCAGGACAGCGATGCTGCCGGCCGTCAGGTCAGCCGCCCAGATCGGGGCCCCATACAGGGCCATCGATCGCACGATCCCCACGTAGAGCCGCCTACAGGCGGCGCTCGGGCCCCCCAGATTGGGAAGCAGCGTTGACAGCGCCCCAGCCGCGCCCATCAACTTGGGCACCAGCCGCTGGAAGTGGGGGCCGAAATCCCACCGGCTGTCGAACACCAATCCAAGATACTTCATGGTTGACTCGACAGCAATTCGGGACACCCCAACCACGATGTGTGATCCCAGCGGTGGCGCCCGCCGGGGGCCATGAAAGACCATGGCCTCCGACTTGTTGAGGGCCACCTCCAGGCCTAGGCGCCGTATGCGGGTCACCACCTGTGACACCGCAGCCGTCGCCAGCAACGCTGCCTCCCTGTACGAGCTCCCCCGGGCCGTGACCAGCGTGTCATCCGCATAACACGTCAAGTCCACGCCCGGCTGGAGCTCGCCCCTCAGCACCCAGTCGTACCCGATGTTCCACAGGAGCGGTCCCACGACCGAACCCTGTGGAACACCGCACGACATGCGGCGCTGGTTTCCGCCATCACGTCCCGTGTAAGTGACACACCTTTCCGCCAAATAAGCCCCAACGATGCGGCGGAGGTAGGAAGGCACCCGATGATACTGCAGTGCCTCCCGAATGCAGCTCCAGGGCAGGGTGTTGAAGGCGTTGGAGATGTCCAAGGACACCGCCAACATCACCCCGCCCCGGGACACCGCTTCCTCCGCCAGGACTCTCACCCGCGATATCGCGTGGATGGTGGAGCGCCCGTGCCGAAAGCCGAACTGGCTCTCGGCTAGGTCAGGCCCCTCCCTGCTTAAGTGGCCGACGAGGCGGGCAGCGATTATCCGCTCAAACATCTTGCCCACCTCGTCGAGCAGCACTATGGGCCTGTATGCGGACGGCGAGTCCGCCGGGCGCCCCACCTTCTTGAGCAGGACCAGACGACCAGATTTCCACAAAGTGGGAAACTGGCCCTGCTCAAGGCACGCGGTGTAGAGTCCTCTCAGTTGGGGCTCTAGCTCCTTCAGAGCGAGGGCTAGCACGATGCCGTGAATACCATCGGGCCCCGGAGCCACGTTCTTGGCCCGGAGCCGCATCACGGCCGCCCTCATCTCTGCCTGTGTCACCTCCGGGACGCTGATGGCGCTCTCTTCGGCAGGCTCTGCGGCTGTGGGCAATACCATCGGCGGTGGAGTGTGCTCCGCTCTTGCCGGGAAGAGGGCTGCGACGACCTCCTCTAGCAGCTCAGGTTGGAGACTCTCCGTGAGTGGAGGCGCCGCGGCTCGAAGTTTCCCTCGAACCGCACGATACGGGCGCCCCCACGGATCTCCGTCGAGAGTCTCCAACATCTCCTCCCTGGCTCGCGTTCTCGCTTCGCCGATGGCCAGCCACAGAGCCTCCTTAGCCGCGCGGTACACCTCATACCACGCGGCTTCTTCGTCAGGGACCCGACGACGTCTCCTCCGGTATCGGGTGTACTGGCGTCTGACCGCCACGCACTCGACACGTAATCGCGCGATCTCGGCAGACCACCAGTACACCTGGCGCCTTCCTGAATGCGTGTGGACGCGGGGCATCGACGCGTCGCTGATTTGCGTCATCGCCCCGCGGAACCACAGCGCCTCCTCTTCGACGTCGACGGGTCCGATCGTCACCGACTCCCGGGTCCAGGCCTGGACAACAGCGGCCTCCTCGAGAACCTCCCTGTCAATGCGCTTACGCGCCCAACGCGGGCCGTCCGTTCGCGGGGCCGATGGACTGCGGCCGCCAGTGGTCTGGGTGGAGACGTCGAAGCGGATGTATCTGTGATCCGACAACGTCTCCACCTCCACGGCGACACGCCAGTCGCGGACACGGCTCGCGACAGCAGGGCTAGCAAACGATACGTCTACGATCGAACCGCCCCGCTGCCGCACGCACGTGTGCACCGAGCCCCGGTTTAGGACGACCAGGCCAGTCGTGACCGCCCACTCCTCCAGCGCCTCACCCCGAGCATCGGTCACCGGGGATCCCCACGCCGAAGACTTGGCGTTGAGATCCCCTAGAACCTAACCTTTTTTTTTTTTATTAGGCTGAGAAAATGCTTTACGCATACCCGCTCGCGGGGGACGAGACGGGGTATGTGGGACTCCTGTCAGAATGACAGTCTACCCACTAAAAACTCAGCGGTGTTCCCGCATCGCCGTGATGGGAGGGCCATGGGAAACCGGCTCAGCCTTTACTTCCACAACCCTCCCGGCGCATGCCCGCCTAAATGGCAGGCCCCGCATGCCCCCCAGACGGGGGTCCGGGAATGGCCAGAACACATGACCATTCCCGTCCGACACTGGTGGAGGCCTGTGCAATGCAGGCTAGGGTGCCCCCGCAACCGTTGCCTGCTAGCCTCCACCTGTCAGAAGTGGAGACATGTCCCACGCCCACTCAGCTCACCCTCTGTAAACAGAGGGGTGAGTAGGCGACCGCCGGGCGGGTCAGGTCGACCGACCCAGAAGCACAAGGCTCCCCCGCCCACGCGCCGGAGCGCATCTCCGACAGGATATTGGCATACGGACAACGACACCCCTTAGGCACACGTACCTAATGGGGGGAAATTGCCCGCACCCCAGGGCGCACCGTCCCGCAGACTGGCCTTTCCCCCGGACGCATCCAAGGGAAACTCCAGCCCACGGGCACACGAGGAGGTTTCCTGTCCAAGCACCCCCCTAGAACCTAACCTAACCTAACCTTTTTTTTTTTTTTTTGATCACGGGGGGAAATCCTCATGGATGTCCTCCGCCCCGGGGAGGGCGGAGGGGTCTGTCAGACTCTTACTGACTAAAACCACCCCGGTGTTCCATCTCTCACTTGCACCGGGGATCACGGGAACTAGTGTGACTTCCGCGATCCCCGGCTAGTGCCGGCCCGCCTCTGCGGGCCACCTCGCGATAGGGGGGGAGTGAGGTGTTAAACTCCCCCCTTACGTCATAGAGAGGCGCGCGTGGAACACTACGCGCCGCCATCTCGGGTCCTAAGAAGTAGGGGGCAACGAATTTCCCCAGATCCGTTGCCCCTGGACCCATTTAGGGGGGCTGGAAGAGGGCGTTGTCCGCCCTCCGCCGACGCCCGGTGCGTCTGCTGCGGATCGGGTTAGCGGAAGCAATCTCCCGCTCCCTCTCCGCAGCCTCCTTCTGCGACATGACTGTTTCGCAGAAGGATACCACCGCGTCCCAGGACTCCTCGCTGCCGACCATCGAGTCGACAACGGCCGGCAGCGACAGGTCACTGCCTACTCCTGAGATGAGGGCACGGCGCGGCTCCTCCCAAGCGGCACACTCTGCCAGCGTGTGCCACGCCGTGTCCTCCCGACAGTCGACGCAGTGGTGACACCGAGCGTCCGGCTCCCTGTTTATGCGACACAGGTACTTCCCGAAGCAACCATGCCCCGAGAGCACCTGTGTCACCCGAAACGACAGGGAGCCGTGCCTCCTCCCGAGCCAGCGCTCGAGTACTGGCCGGACCGCCCCGATGGTAGCGGGGCCGGCGGTAGGGCGTGAAAGCCTGTCCCGCCATTCCGCCACCAGGGCTGCGCGAAGCTGTGACCGACGCAACTCCAAATGTCGCTGCGTCAGCCATTCGCCCCGCGCCCTCGAGTCCTCGCGCCACCGATACAGTGACGCGAGTACCTTCGCCTCGAGGTCCCAGGGCGGGGATCCCGCCAGTACACAAGCCGCCTCGTAGGAGATCGTGCGATACCCCCTTATGACTCTGACGGCCATCGCTCGCTGCGGCCTGCGCAGGACAGCGATACTGCCGGCCGTCAGGTCAGCCGCCCAGATCGGGGCCCCATACAGGGCCATCGATCGCACGATCCCCACGTAGAGCCGCCTACAGGCGGCGCTCGGGCCCCCCAGATTGGGAAGCAGCGTTGACAGCGCCCCAGCCGCGCCCATTAACTTGGGCACCAGCCGCTGGAAGTGGGGGCCAAAATCCCACCGGCTGTCGAGCACCAATCCAAGATATTTCATGGTGGACTCGACAGCAATTCGGGACCCCCCGACCACAATGTGTGATCCCAGCGGTGGCGCCCGCCGGGGGCCATGAAAGACCATGGCCTCCGACTTGTTGAGGGCCACCTCCAGGCCTAGGCGCCGTATGCGGGTCACCACCTGTGACACCGCAGCCGTCGCCAGCAACGCTGCCTCCCTGTACGAGCTCCCCCGGGCCGTGACCAGCGTGTCATCCGCATAACACGTCAAGTCCACGCCCGGCTGGAGCTCGCCCCTCAGCACCCAGTCGTACCCGATGTTCCACAGGAGCGGTCCCACGACCGAACCCTGTGGAACACCGCACGACATGCGGCGCTGGTTTCCGCCATCACGTCCCGTGTAAGTGACACACCTTTCCGCCAAATAAGCCCCAACGATGCGGCGGAGGTAGGAAGGCACCCGATGATACTGCAGTGCCTCCCGAATGCAGCTCCAGGGCAGGGTGTTGAAGGCGTTGGAGATGTCCAAGGACACTGCCAACATCACCCCGCCCCGAGACACCGCTTCCTCCGCCAGGACTCTCACCCGCGATATCGCGTGGATGGTGGAGCGCCCGTGCCGAAAGCCGAACTGGCTCTCGGCTAGGTCAGGCCCCTCCCTGCTTAAGTGGCCGACGAGGCGGGCAGCGATTATCCGCTCAAACATCTTGCCCACCTCGTCGAGCAGCACTATGGGCCTGTATGCGGACGGCGAGTCCGCCGGGCGCCCCACCTTCTTGAGCAGGACCAGACGACCAGATTTCCACAAAGTGGGAAACTGGCCCTGCTCAAGGCACGCGGTGTAGAGTCCTCTCAGTTGGGGCTCTAGCTCCTTCAGAGCGAGGGCTAGCACTATGCCGTGAATACCATCGGGCCCCGGAGCCACGTTCTTGGCCCGGAGCCGCATCACGGCCGCCCTCATCTCTGCCTGTGTCACCTCCGGGACGCTGATGGCGCTCTCTTCGGCAGGCTCTGCGGCTGTGGGCAATACCATCGGCGGCGGAGTGTGCTCCGCTCTTGCCGGGAAGAGGGCTGCGACGACCTCCTCTAGCAGCTCAGGTTGGAGACTCTCCGTGAGTGGAGGCGCCGCGGCTCGAAGTTTCCCTCGAACCGCACGATACGGGCGCCCCCACGGATCTCCGTCGAGAGTCTCCAACATCTCCTCCCTGGCTCGCGTTCTCGCTTCGCCGATGGCCAGCCACAGAGCCTCCTTAGCCGCGCGGTACACCTCATACCGCGCGGCTTCTTCGTCAGGGACCCGACGACGTCTCCTCCGGTATCGGGTGTACTGGCGTCTGACCGCCACGCACTCGACACGTAGTCGCGCGATCTCGGCAGACCACCAGTACACCTGGCGCCTTCCTGAATGCGTGTGGACGCGGGGCATCGACGCGTCGCTGATTTGCGTCATCGCCCCGCGGAACCACAGCGCCTCCTCTTCGACGTCGTCGGGTCCGATCGTCGCTGACTCCCGGGTCCAGGCCTGGACAACAGCGGCCTCCTCGAGAACCTCCCTGTCAATGCGCTTACGCGCCCAGCGCGGGCCGTCCGTTCGCGGGGCCGATGGACTGCGGCCGCCAGTGGTCTGGGTGGAGACGTCGAAGCGGATGTATCTGTGATCCGACAACGTCTCCACCTCCACGGCGACACGCCAGTCGCGGACACGGCTCGCGACAGCAGGGCTAGCAAACGATACGTCTACGATCGAACCGCCCCGCTGCCGCACGCACGTGTGAACCGAGCCCCGGTTTAGGACGACCAGGCCAGTCGTGACCGCCCACTCCTCCAGCGCCTCACCCCGAGCATCGGTCACCGGGGATCCCCACGCCGAAGACTTGGCGTTGAGATCCCCTAGTAACAGCACGGGGCGAGGGTGGAGTCGGCCTACGACGGCCCCCAACTCGACAAGGAAGTTCTCGAAGTCGGCGAGGCTCTTGTTGGGCGAGAAATACGCCCCAACAGTGCCAATTCCGTCCGCGAGGGCGGCCACCCAGCCGTGTCCTCGGGACGGGTTGACGAGAGCCCCGCCAATTATGGCCACCAAGCCGTCTAGGTCACCCACCCAGTTATCCCTGGGGGGGACAAAATACGGCTCGGCGACCACAGCCACGTCAATCGACCACTCTGCCATGCTCTGGATCAATAGATCCTGAGCTCTGGCAGCGTGGTTGATGTTGCCCTGGAGGAAATGGTAAGGCGCCATTATGCGCAGTCCATTTCCTCCGTCACACCATCCGTAGGCCGGGAGTCGGCCTTAGAGCACCTAGGCTGCGGGGGGGGTAAAGAGCCCCCGGCAGCTTTGGCACCCCGTCCCTTCCTCTGGGCGGGTGCGCCACAGGCTCGTCCACCTGCCCTGTGCCCCGCGGGCCTCCCTGCAGCTGTACAGAGGCTGCAGTTTGGCGCTGCGGAGCATTGGGCGGACTTGTGGCCGGGTTGACCGCAGCGAAAACATTGCTCGCTGCGGTCTATTGCGGCGGTGCACCTCGCCCGGACATGCCCAATGTTCAGGCACCGGTAGCACCGCAGCGCCCTAGGTTGCAGCAGCTTAACCCTTGCCGCAACCCACCCGACCAAGAGTCGTCCACCGTCGGCGACTTTATTGCCCGCCGCCACCGGGCACCGCACCCAAGCGGCTCCGAGCCCGGAAGCGTCGGTGCGGATCTCGCCCACCCGCACATCATCAGGCGGACATCCTCCGGCTTTCGCGATGGCCGCCAAAACCTCCGCTGGGGTTGTCGAGTCGTCCAGGCCGGCGACGCGCAGCTCAGCGGTCTTCATAGGCCTGGACACTCGAACGTCCTCTGGGTTGAGGACCTCCCTCAGCTTTGCGGCCAGGATGTCCGCCTTCTCTCCACTAGAGGCACCCGGCACCTCCAGCAGCCGCGCCCCCGTAATCGCCGGCCTAAATCCTAGGCCGGACGGTATGCCAAGGTCGGGGAACGCGACTTTGGCTTTGGCCTCCATCAGGACCGCCTTATATGAGACGCCCCTTTCGACGGCTCCGGGCTGCAATGTTATCACTACAGCCGCAGAGCGTGGGGCTCTCGCTCTAGGCGGTCTCTGAGTCCTCCTCGTAGAAGGTGCCGGTACCGCAGCGGGTGGAGGTGGCGTTGCCTTCTTCTTCTTACGGCCCCTCTTAACGACCGTCGTCCAGGCCTCCGTGGATGGCCCAGAAGCGGTCGCCAAGGGACCGGCCGACTGGGAAGCTGGCCCAGGCGTGGACGCCGGGGGAGCAGCCTTCCGTGAAGTGGCCGCAGGCTTGGCATTCTTGGTCTTGCTGGCCCCCTTCCCAGACCCGCTCGGTTCAGTAGCCACGGCTGTCGGCCCCGATTTAGCGGGTTCAGCCAGCTTCCGCTTGTCTGCAGCAAGTGGTGGCCGCAGAGTTTCGGCCGGGAGCAGCCTCGCCTCGATAGCCTCCAGCCGAGCTCCCACCATTTGCCCGCACTGCATCATACAGATGCGAGCGATCTTTTCGACCTCTACATCCGCAAGTGCAGGGGCCGATGATGGGGTCGACGATGGAGGCAATGGCGGTACCGGCGATCCGGTAGCTGCGGGACCTGCCTTCTGGGTGGCAAACTGCCGCTTGAGGTCCTCCAACTCGGATTGGAGACGGCGGTTCTCCTCCCACAGCTTCGCCGTCTCCTCCGTGCTCGACCGAGTCTGGAGGACCTCAACTGCCTCCCTAATCCCGTCTGCTGCCTCCTTCAGTGCACGCGTGAACGTGCCCTTCAGGTTGCCCGATTTAGTAGCAACCTGAAGGACGACGCCCACGCCGTCCAGAACTTGGCGACTGAGCGCCACCGCCGAAACGCTCCCTCCGGCAGCCATCCGGGCTGAGCGCCGCTCCCGCAACTGACGGGCCAACTCTTCCACCTCGTCAGCCGCTCTGGCTTTGCGCTGCGCCCTTTTGGCAGCATTGGCCTCCGCCTTATTTGAAGGCAGCATTAGACCCTCGCCGACGTCTGAGTACGTGGGCCCGGAGTCGCTGCCCACGCTCTCAACGCTTTTCGCGTGCTCAACTGGAGCAGGCATGTTGGGCCGGGATACCGGCACGGACCGATCCCGCTCCAGCAAACGAGTGGAATGTCCATTCGCCGCGCGACCTCGCCTGCTCCTGCCCGTCGGCACCTTAGCGGCCGGCAGGTTCTCCTCGCTATGAGAACGTGGCGACCGCTTCCTCCTCCCTTTGGAGGGACAAATCCCATCTGGAGCCCGCGAGCGCTCCGAGCCTACGCTCGCAACGCTTGCGACGCTCATCTTCTCGGATGCGGTGTCGGAATCCGACTCCGCACCCACACCCATCCGTTCGATCACAACGATCGGAACCTTCTGCTGATTTATTTTAATTGAGTCCATATAAGTCCCACGAGTGTGGGGGATATAAAAAGTCCACCTAGGGTAACCCCCTGTCCCTAGGCAAGTGTAAATTTGTGACCCAACCAGGGGGTCCACTAATCCCTGGCTGGGGGTGCGCTTGTGACTGATGCGCCACCTACAACTAAGAAGCTGCAGATGACACTACTCCTCAGCCATTCATACCCTCGCCGCGCACCAAAACTTGGTATTAGAGGAATTTTTTATAGAGGTTATCTTCCTCGCGATCCGGGCGGTTAAGCCAAGATCCTCGTCCCGTTCCGAGTCATAAAACATGACCATGATCTCGTTACGGATTACGATTTCGACGGTTGCAGTCGGGAGAATCAGATCCCCCGCTGCTAGCCCGTTGGCAGGGTGAGTGCACAACGGGCGCCGCCCATGTTTCTCCACATGTCCGTCTGTTTGAAACAGACGGACATGTAGAGAAACGTCCTACGCCCACTCAACCCACCCTCTGTAAGCAGAGGGGTGAGT
This sequence comes from Polymixis lichenea, assembly GCA_949091785.1. Lineage (NCBI taxonomy): Eukaryota > Metazoa > Arthropoda > Insecta > Lepidoptera > Noctuidae > Polymixis > Polymixis lichenea. The sequence continues at coordinate 59,749 of OX420942.1, forward strand.
GAGCGACCGTCGGGCAGTCTAAAGTGACCGACCCAGGAGCGTTACGGCTCTCCTCCCTACGCAGAAATTCGCCACAGTCAATACCCTCTCCGACATGGAGAGACTATTGGCCGTACCCAGGGTGCACCGGCCCGACGACTGCCCTTTCCCCCGAACGTATTCGAAAGGAACGAGCAGCAATCAGGCACACGAGGAGGTGCCTGAACCTAACCTAACCTAACCTAACCTTTTTTTTTTTTTTTTTTGATCACGGGGGGAAATCCTCATGGATGTCCTCCGCCCCGGGGAGGGCGGAGGGGTCTGTCAGACTCTTACTGACTAAAACCACCCCGGTGTTCCGTCTCTCACTTGCACCGGGGATCACGGGAACTAGTGTGACTTCCGCGATCCCCGGCTAGTGCCGGCCCGCCTCTGCGGGCCACCTCGCGATAGGGGGGGAGTGAGGTGTTAAACTCCCCCCTTACGTCATAGAGAGGCGCGCGTGGAACACTACGCGCCGCCATCTCGGGTCCTAACAAGTAGGGGGCAACGAATTTCCCCAGATCCGTTGCCCCTGGACCCATTTAGGGGGGCTGGAAGAGGGCGTTGTCCGCCCTCCGCCGACGCCCGGTGCGTCTGCTGCGGATCGGGTTAGCGGAAGCAATCTCCCGCTCCCTCTCCGCAGCCTCCTTCTGCGACATGACTGTTTCGCAGAAGGATACTACCGCGTCCCAGGACTCCTCGCTGCCGACCATCGAGTCGACAACGGCCGGCAGCGACAGGTCACTGCCGACTCCTGAGATGAGGGCACGGCGTGGCTCCTCCCAAGCGGCACACTCTGCCAGCGTGTGCCACGCCGTGTCCTCCCGACAGTCGACGCAGTGGTGACACCGAGCGTCCGGCTCCCTGTTTATGCGACACAGGTACTTCCCGAAGCAACCATGCCCCGACAGCACCTGTGTCACCCGAAACGACAGGGAGCCGTGCCTCCTCCCGAGCCAGCGCTCGAGTACTGGCCGGACCGCCCCGATGGTAGCGGGGCCGGCGGTAGGGCGTGAAAGCCTGTCCCGCCATTCCGCCACCAGGGCTGCGCGAAGCTGTGACCGACGCAACTCCAAATGTCGCTGCGTCAGCCACTCGCCCCGCGCCCTCGAGTCCTCGCACCACCGGTACAGTGACGCGAGTACCTTCGCCTCGAGGTCCCAGGGCGGGGATCCAGCCAGTACACAAGCCGCCTCGTAGGAGATCGTGCGATACCCCCTAATGACTCTGACGGCCATCGCTCGCTGTGGCCTTCGCAGGACAGCGATGCTGCCGGCCGTCAGGTCAGCCGCCCAGATCGGGGCCCCATACAGGGCCATCGATCGCACGATCCCCACGTAGAGCCGCCTACAGGCGGCGCTCGGGCCCCCCAGATTGGGAAGCAACGTTGACAGCGCCCCAGCCGCGCCCATCAACTTGGGCACCAGCCGCTGGAAGTGGGGGCCGAAATCCCACCGGCTGTCGAGCACCAATCCAAGATACTTCATGGTTGACTCGACAGCAATTCGGGACCCCCCGACCACGATGTGTGATCCCAGCGGTGGCGCCCGCCGGGGGCCATGAAAGACCATGGCCTCCGACTTGTTGAGGGCCACCTCCAGGCCTAAGCGCCGTATGCGGGTCACCACCTGTGACACCGCAGCCGTCGCCAGCAACGCTGCCTCCCTGTACGAGCTCCCCCGGGCCGTGACCAAAGTGTCATCCGCATAACACGTCAAGTCCACGCCCGGCTGGAGCTCGCCCCTCAACACCCAGTCGTACCCGATGTTCCACAGGAGCGGTCCCACGACCGAACCCTGTGGAACACCGCACGACATGCGGCGCTGGTTTCCGCCATCACGTCCCGTGTAGGTGACACACCTTTCCGCCAAATAAGCCCCAACGATGCGGCGGAGGTAGGAAGGCACCCGATGATACTGCAGTGCCTCCCGAATGCAGCTCCAGGGCAGGGTGTTGAAGGCGTTGGAGATGTCCAAGGACACCGCCAACATCACCCCGCCCCGGGACACTGCTTCCTCCGCCAGGACTCTCACCCGCGATATCGCGTGGATGGTGGAGCGCCCGTGCCGAAAGCCGAACTGGCTCTCGGCTAGGTCAGGCCCCTCCCTGCTTAAGTGGCCGACGAGGCGGGCAGCGATTATCCGCTCAAACATCTTGCCCACCTCGTCGAGCAGCACTATGGGCCTGTATGCGGACGGCGAGTCCGCCGGGCGCCCCACCTTCTTGAGCAGGACCAGACGACCAGATTTCCACAAAGTGGGAAACTGGCCCTGCTCAAGGCACGCGGTGTAGAGTCCTCTCAGTTGGGGCTCTAGCTCCTTCAGAGCGAGGGCTAGCACTATGCCGTGAATACCATCGGGCCCCGGAGCCACGTTCTTGGCCCGGAGCCGCATCACGGCCGCCCTCATCTCTGCCTGTGTCACCTCCGGGACGCTGATGGCGCTCTCTTCGGCAGGCTCTGCGGCTGTGGGCAATGCCATCGGCGGCGGAGTGTGCTCCGCTCTTGCCGGGAAGAGGGCTGCGACGACCTCCTCTAGCAGCTCAGGTTGGAGACTCTCCGTGAGTGGAGGCGCCGCGGCTCGAAGTTTCCCTCGAACCGCACGATACGGGCGCCCCCACGGATCTCCGTCGAGAGTCTCCAACATCTCCTCCCTGGCTCGCGTTCTCGCTTCGCCGATGGCCAGCCACAGAGCCTCCTTAGCCGCGCGGTACACCTCATACCGCGCGGCTTCTTCGTCAGGGACCCGACGACGTCTCCTCCGGTATCGGGTGTACTGGCGTCTGACCGCCACGCACTCGACACGTAGTCGCGCGATCTCGGCAGACCACCAGTACACCTGGCGCCTTCCTGAATGCGTGTGGACGCGGGGCATGGACGCGTCGCTGATTTGCGTCATCGCCCCGCGGAACCACAGCGCCTCCTCTTCGACGTCGACGGGTCCGATCGTCGCCGACTCCCGGGTCCAGGCCTGGACAACAGCGGCCTCCTCGAGAACCTCCCTGTCAATGCGCTTACGCGCCCAGCGCGGGCCGTCCGTTCGCGGGGCCGATGGACTGCGGCCGCCAGTGGTCTGGGTGGAGACGTCGAAGCGGATGTATCTGTGATCCGACAACGTCTCCACCTCCACGGCGACACGCCAGTCACGGACACGCCCCGCGACAGCAGGGCTAGCGAACGATACGTCTACGATCGAACCGCCCCGCTGCCGCACGCACGTATGCACCGAGCCCCGGTTTAGGACGACCAGGCCAGTCGTGACCGCCCACTCCTCCAGCGCCTCACCCCGAGCATCGGTCACCGGGGATCCCCACGTCGAAGACTTGGCGTTGAGATCCCCTAGTAACAGCACGGGGCGAGGGTGGAGTCGGCCTACGACGGCCCCCAACTCGACAAGGAAGTTCTCGAAGTCGGCGAGGCTCTTGTTGGGCGAGAAATACGCCCCAACAGTGCCAATTCCGTCCGCGAGGGCGGCCACCCAGCCGTGACCTCGGGACGGGTTGACGAGAGCCCCGCCAATAATGGCCACCAAGCCGTCTAGGTCACCTACCCAGTTATCCCTGGGGGGAACAAAGTACGGCTCGGCGACCACAGCCACGTCAATCGACCACTCTGCCATGCTCTGGATCAATAGATCCTGAGCCCTGGCAGCGTGGTTGATGTTGCCCTGGAGGACATGGTAAGGCGCCATTATGCGCAATCCATTCCCCCCGTCACACCATCCGTAGACCGGGAGTCGGCCGTAGAGCACCTAGGCTGCGGGGGGGGTAAAGAGCCCCCGGCAGCTTTGGCACCCCTTCTATTCTTTTGGGCGGGTGCGCCACAGGCTCGTCCACCTGCCCTGTGCCCCGCGGGCTTCCCTGCAGCTGTACAGAGGCTGCAGTTAGGCGCTGCGGAGCACTGGGCGGACTTGTGGCCGGGCTGACCGCAGCGAAAACATTGCTCGCTGCGGTCTATTTCGGCGGTGCACCTCGCCCGGACATGCCCAATGTCCAAGCAGCGGTAGCACCGTAACGCCCTGGGTTGCAGCAGCTTGACTCTCGCTGCAACCCAGCCCACCAACAGGCGCCCACCGTCGGCGACCTTGTTCGCCGCCGACACTGGGCACCGCACCCAAGCGACTCCGAGCCCAGAAGCCTCGGTGTGGATCTCGCCCACCCGCACATCATCAGGCGGACATCCTCCGGCTTTCGCGATGGCCGCCAAAACCTCCGCTGGGGTTGTCGAGTCGTCCAGGCCGGCGACGCGTAGCTCAGCGGTCTTCATGGGCCTGGAAACTCGAACGTCCTCAGGGTTGAGGACCTCCCTCAGCTTGGCGGCCAGGATGTCCGCCTTCTCGCCGCTAGAGGCACCCGGCACCTCAAGCAGCCGCGCCCCCGTAATCGCCGGCCTAAATCCTAGGCCGGTCGGTATGCCAAGGTCGGGGAACGCGACTTTGGCTTTGGCCTCCAAAAGAACCGCCTTATAAGAGACGCCCCTCTCGACGGCTCCGGGCTGCAGCGTAATTACCACAGCCGCGGAGCGTGGGGCTCTTGGCCTCGGTGGCTTCTGGGTCTTCTTTGAGGCCGGTGCAGGTGCCTTAGCGGGTGCTGGCGGCGCAGCCTTCTTCTTGCGGCCCCTCTTGACAACCGTTGTCCAGGCATCCGTGGAGGGCCCGGGAGCGGTTGCCGGGGGACCGGCCGTCAGGGAAGCTGGCCCAGGCGTGGACGCCGGGGGAGCAGCCTTCCGGGAAGTGGGCGCAGACTTTGTCTTCGCAGGCTGGCTGGCCACTTTCCCGGACCCACTCGGCTCTGCCGCCACGACTGTTGAGCCCGGTTTGGTGGTGCCAGCCAGCCTCCGCTTGTCCGCAGCGAGCGGTGGGCGGACGGTTTCGGCAGGAAGAAGCCTCCCCTCTATGGCCTCCATCCGAGCCCCCACCATCTGCCCGCACTGCATCATGCAGATGCGCGCGATCTTCTCGATCTCCGCATCTGCAAGTGCAGGGACCGATGATGGGGCCGGTAAAGGAGCTGACAACGGGACCGCCGATTGGTTGGCCGCGGGAGCTACCCTCTGGGTGGCAAACTGCCGCTTGAGGTCCTCCAACTCTGACTGGAGACGGCGGTTCTCCTCCCACAGCTTCGCCGTCTCCTCCGTCTCCGACCGACTCTGGAGGACCTCAACTGCCTCCCTGATTCCGTCAGCCGCCTCCTTCAGAGCGCGCGTGAACGTGCCCTTCAAGTTGCCGGATTTAGTGGCAACCTGCAGGACGACGCCCACGCCGTCCAGAACTTGGCGACTGAGCGCCACCGCCGAAACGCTCCCTCCGGCAGCCATCCGGGCTGAGCGCCGCTCGCGCAACTGACGGGCCAACTCTTCCACCTCATCAGCCGCTCTGGCTTTGCGCTGCGCCCTTTTGGCAGCATTGGCCTCCGCCTTATTTGAAGGCAGCATTAGCCCCTCGCCGACGTCTGAGAACGTGGGACCGGAGTCGCTGCCCACGCTCTCAACGCTTTTCGCGTGCTCAACCGGAGCAGGCAAGTCGGGCCGGGATACCGGCACGGACCGATCCCGCTCCAGCAAACGAGTGGAATGTCCATTCGCCGCGCGACCTCGCCTGCTCCTGCCCGTTGGCACCTTAGCGGCCGGCAGGTTTTCCTCGCTATGGGAGCGAGGTGACCGCTTCCTCCTTCCTTTAGAGGGACGAATCCCTTCTGGAGCCCGCGAGCGCTCCGAGCCTACGCTCGCAACGCTTGCGACGCTCATCTTTTCGGATGCGGTGTCGGAATCCGACTCCGCACCCACACCCATCCGTTCGATCATAACGATCGGAACCTTCTGCTGTTTTAATTTATTTGAGTCCATATAAGTCCCACGAGTGTGGGGGATATAAAAAGTCCACCTAGGGTAACCCCCTGTCCCTAGGTAAGTGTACATTTGTATCCCAACCAGGGGGTCCACTAATCCCTGGCTGGGGGTGCGCTTGAGACTGATGCGCCACCTACAACTAAGAAGCTGCAGATGACACTACTCCTCAGCCATTCATACCCTCGCCGCACACCAAAACTTGGTATTGGAGGAATTTTTTATAGAGGTTATCTTCCTCGCGATCAGGGCGGTCAAGCCAAGATCCTCGTCCCGTTCCGAGTCATAAAACATGACCATGATCTCGTTACGGATTACGATTTCGACGGTTGCAGTCGGGAGAATAGGATCCCCTGCTGCTAGCCCGTTGGCAGGGTGAGTGCACAACGGGCGCCGCCCATGTTTTTCCACATGTCTGTCTGTTTGGTACAGACAGACATGTGGAGAAACGTCCTACGCCCACTCAACCCACCCTCTGTAAGCAGAGGGGTGAGTGGACGACCGTCGGGTGGTCTACATAGACCAACCCAAGAGCATAAAGCTCCCCTCCCTACGCAGAAATTCGCTACAGTCAATACCCTCTCCGACATGGAGAGACTATTGGCCGTACCCAGGATGCACCGGCCCAACGACTGCCCTTTCCCCCGAACGTATTCGAAAGGAACGAGCAGCAATCAGGCACACGAGGAGGTTTTCTGCACGCACCCCAACCTAACCTAACCTAACCTTTTTTTTTTTTTTTTTTGATCACGGGGGGAAATCCTCATGGATGTCCTCCGCCCCGGGGAGGGCGGAGGGGTCTGTCAGACTCTTACTGACTAAAACCACCCCGGTGTTCCATCTCTCACTTGCACCGGGGATCACGGGAACTAGTGTGACTTCCGCGATCCCCGGCTAGTGCCGGCCCGCCTCTGCGGGCCACCTCGCGATAGGGGGGGAGTGAGGTGTTAAACTCCCCCCTTACGTCATAGAGAGGCGCGCGTGGAACACTACGCGCCGCCATCTCGGGTCCTAACAAGTAGGGGGCAACGAATTTCCCCAGATCCGTTGCCCCTGGACCCATTTAGGGGGGCTGGAAGAGGGCGTTGTCCGCCCTCCGCCGACGCCCGGTGCGTCTGCTGCGGATCGGGTTAGCGGAAGCAATCTCCCGCTCCCTCTCCGCAGCCTCCTTCTGCGACATGACTGTTTCGCAGAAGGATACCACCGCGTCCCAGGACTCCTCGCTGCCGACCATCGAGTCGACAACGGCCGGCAGCGACAGGTCACTGCCGACTCCTGAGATGAGGGCACGGCGCGGCTCCTCCCAAGCGGCACACTCTGCCAGCGTGTGCCACGCCGTGTCCTCCCGACAGTCGACGCAGTGGTGACACCGAGCGTCCGGCTCCCTGTTTATGCGACACAGGTACTTCCCGAGGCAACCATGCCCCGAGAGCACCTGTGTCACCCGAAACGACAGGGAGCCGTGCCTCCTCCCGAGCCAGCGCTCGAGTACTGGCCGGACCGCCCCGATGGTAGCGGGGCCGGCGGTAGGGCGTGAAAGCCTGTCCCGCCATTCCGCCACCAGGGCTGCGCGAAGCTGTGACCGACGCAACTCCAAATGTCGCTGCGTCAGCCACTCGCCCCGCGCCCTCGAGTCCTCGCGCCACCGATACAGTGACGCGAGTACCCTCGCCTCGAGGTCCCAGGGCGGGGATCCAGCCAGTACACAAGCCGCCTCGTAGGAGATCGTGCGATACCCCCTAATGACTCTGACGGCCATCGCTCGCTGTGGCCTTCGCAGGACAGCGATGCTGCCGGCCGTCAGGTCAGCCGCCCAGATCGGGGCCCCATACAGGGCCATCGATCGCACGATCCCCACGTAGAGCCGCCTACAGGCGGCGCTCGGGCCCCCCAGATTGGGAAGCAGCGTTGACAGCGCCCCAGCCGCGCCCATCAACTTGGGCACCAGCCGCTGGAAGTGGGGGCCGAAATCCCACCGGCTGTCGAGCACCAATCCAAGATACTTCATGGTTGACTCGACAGCAATTCGGGACCCCCCGACCACGATGTGTGATCCCAGCGGTGGCGCCCGCCGGGGGCCATGAAAGACCATGGCCTCCGACTTGTTGAGGGCCACCTCCAGGCCTAGGCGCCGTATGCGGGACACGACCTGTGACACCGCAGCCGTCGCCAGCAACGCTGCCTCCCTGTACGAGCTCCCCCGGGCCGTGACCAACGTGTCATCCGCATAACACGTCAAGTCCACGCCCGGCTGGAGCTCGCCCCTCAGCACCCAGTCGTACCCGATGTTCCACAGGAGCGGTCCCACGACCGAACCCTGTGGAACACCGCACGACATGCGGCGCTGGTTTCCGCCATCACGTCCCGTGTAGGTGACACACCTTTCCGCCAAATAAGCCCCAACGATGCGGCGGAGGTAGGAAGGCACCCGATGATACTGCAGTGCCTCCCGAATGCAGCTCCAGGGCAGGGTGTTGAAGGCGTTGGAGATGTCCAAGGACACCGCCAACATCACCCCGCCCCGGGACACCGCTTCCTCCGCCAGGACTCTCACCCGCGATATCGCGTGGATGGTGGAGCGCCCGTGCCGAAAGCCGAACTGGCTCTCGGCTAGGTCAGGCCCCTCCCTGCTTAAGTGGCCGACGAGGCGGGCAGCGATTATCCGCTCAAACATCTTGCCCACCTCGTCGAGCAGCACTATGGGCCTGTATGCGGACGGCGAGTCCGCCGGGCGCCCCACCTTCTTGAGCAGGACCAGACGACCAGATTTCCACAAAGTGGGAAACTGGCCCTGCTCAAGGCACGCGGTGTAGAGTCCTCTCAGTTGGGGCTCTAGCTCCTTCAGAGCGAGGGCTAGCACTATGCCGTGTATACCATCGGGCCCCGGAGCCACGTTCTTGGCCCGGAGCCGCATCACGGCCGCCCTCATCTCTGGCTGTGTCACCTCCGGAACGCTGATGGCGCTCTCTTCGGTAGGCTCTGCGGCTGCGGGCAATGCCATCGGCGGCGGAATGTGCTCCGCTCTTGCCGGGAAGAGGGCTGCGACGACCTCCTCCAGCAGCTCAGGTTGGAGACTCTCCGTAAGTGGAGGCGCCGCGGCTCGAAGTTTCCCTCGAACCGCACGATACGGGCGCCCCCACGGATCTCCGTCGAGAGTCTCCAACATCTCCTCCCTGGCTCGCGTCCTCGCTTCGCCGATGGCCAGCCACAGAGCCTCCTTAGCCGCGCGGTACACCTCATACCGCGCGGCTTCTTCGTCAGGGACCCGACGACGTCTCCTCCGGTATCGGGTGTACTGGCGTCTGACCGCCACGCACTCGACGCGTAGTCGCGCGATCTCGGCAGACCACCAGTACACCTGGCGCCTTCCTGAATGCGTGTGGACGCGGGGCATGGACGCGTCGCTGATTTGCGTCATCGCCCCGCGGAACCACAGCGCCTCCTCTTCGACGTCGACGGGTCCGATCGTCACCGACTCCCGGGTCCAGGCCTGGACAACAGCGGCCTCCTCGAGAACCTCCTTGTCAATGCGCTTACGCGCCCAACGCGGGCCGTCCGTTCGCGGGGCCGATGGACTGCGGCCGCCAGTGGTCTGGGTGGAGACGTCGAAGCGGATGTATCTGTGATCCGACAACGTCTCCACCTCCACGGCGACACGCCAATCGCGGACACGGCTCGCGACAGCAGGGCTAGCGAACGATACGTCTACGATCGAACCGCCCCGCTGCCGCACGCACGTGTGTACCGAGCCCCGGTTTAGGACGACCAGGCCAGTAGTGACCGCCCACTCCTCCAGCGCCTCACCCCGAGCATCGGTCACCGGGGATCCCCACGCCAAAGACTTGGCGTTGAGATCCCCTAGTAACAGCACGGGGTGAGGGTGGAGTCGGCCTACGATGGCCCCCAACTCGACAAGGAAGTTCTCGAAGTCGGCGAGGCTCTTGTTGGGCGAGAAATACGCCCCAACAGTGCCAATTCCGTCCGCGAGGGCGGCCACCCAGCCATGACCTCGCGACGGGTTGACGAGAGCCCCGCCAATGATGGCCACCGAGCCGTCCAGATCTCCCACCCAGTTACCCCTGGGGGGGACAAAGTACGGCTCGGCGACCACAGCCACGTCAATCGACCACTCTGCCATGCTCTGGATCAATAAATCCTGAGCTCTGGCAGCGTGGTTGATGTTGCCCTGGAGGAAATGGTAAGGCGCCATTAAGCGCAGTCCATTCCCTCCGTCGCACCATCCGTAGGCCGGGAGTCGGCCGTAGAGCACTGAGGCTGAGGGGGGGGTAACGATCCCCTTGCAGCCTTAGTGCCCCTCCTCTTCTTTTTTTGGGTGGGTGCGCCACAGGCTCTTCCACCCGCCCTGTGCCCGGCGGGCCTCCCTGCAGCTGTACAGAGGCTGCAGTTTGGCGCCGCCGAGCACTGGGTGGACTTATGGCCGGGCTGACCGCAGCGAAAACATTGCTCGCTGCGGTCTGTTGCGGCGGTGCAAAGCGCCCGGACATGCCCAATGTCCAGGCAACGGTAGCACCTCAAAGCCCTGGGTTGCAGCAACTTAACTCTTGCTGCAACCCAGCCCACCAATAGCCGCCCAGCGTCGGCGACCTTATTGGCCGCCGCCACCGGGCAACGCACCCATACCACACCGAGCCCGGAAGCGCCAGTGCGGATTTCGCCCACCCGTATGTCATCGGGCGGACATCCACCGGCTCCGGCGATGGCCGCCACAACCTCAGCCGGGGTGATCGAGTCGTCCAGGCCGTCGACTCGCAGCTCAGCTGTCTTTTTCGGCCTGGACACTCGAACGTCCTCCGGGTTAAGGACCTCCCTTAGCTTGGCGGCCAGGATATCCGCCTTCTCGCCGCTAGAGGCACCCGGCACCTCCAGCAGCCGCGCCCCCGTAATCGCCGACCTAAAGCCTAGGCCGGATGGTATGCCGAGGTCGGGAAAAGCGACTTTGGCTTTGGCCTCCAAAAGGACCGTCTTGTAGGAGACGCCCCTCTCTACGGCTCCGGGCTGCAGTGTAATAACCACTGCCGCGGAGCGTGGGGCCCTCACCCTAGGCGGCCTCTGGGTCTTCTGCGTGGCCGGGGCAGATGCCTTAGCGGGTGCAGTTGCTGTTGCCTTCTTCTTACGGCCCCTCTTGACGACCGTTGTCCATGCCTCCGTAGAGGGCCCGGGAGCGGTCGCCGGGGGACTGGCCGTCTGGGAAGTGGGCCCAGGTGCAGACGCCGGGGGAGCAGCCTTCCGGGAAGTGGGCGCAGACTTTGCCTTCGCAGGCTGGCTGGCCACTTTCCCGGACCCACTCGGCTCTGCCGCCTCAACTGTTGGGCCCGGTTTGGTGGTGCCAGCCAGCCTCCGCTTGTCCGCAGCGAGTGGTGGGCGGAAGGTTTCGGCAGGAAGAAGCCTCCCCTCCATGGCCTCCAACCGAGCCCCCACCATCTGCCCGCACTGCATCATGCAGATGCGCGCGATCTTCTCGATCTCCGCATCCGCAAGTGCAGGGACCGATGATGGGACCGGCGATGGAGCCGACAACGAGACCGATTGGGTGGCCGTGGGAGCTACCATCTGGGCGGCAAACTGCCGCTTGAGGTCCTCCAACTCTGATTGGAGACGGCGGTTTTCCTCCCACAACTTCGCCGTCTCCTCCGTGCTCGACCGAGTCTGGAGGACCTCAACTGCCGCCCTGATACCATCAGCCGCCTCCTTTAGAGCGCGCGTGAACGTGCCCTTCAAATTGCCGGATTTAGTGGCAACCTGCAGGACGACGCCCACGCCGTCCAGAACTTGGCGACTGAGCGCCACCGCCGAAACGCTCCCCCCGGCAGCCATTCGGGCTGAGCGTCGCTCCCGCAACTGACGAGCCAACTCTTCAACCTCCTCAGCCGCTCTGGCCTTACGCTGCGCCCGCTTGGCAGCATTTGCCTCAGCCTTATTCGAAGGCAACATAAGTCCCTCGCCGACGTCTGAGAACGTGGGTGCGGAGTCACTGCCCACGCTCTCAACGCTCTGCGCGTGCTCCAGTGGGGCAGGCGTGTCAGGCCGGCATACCGGCACGGACCGATCCCGCTCCAGCAAACGAGCGGACGACCTATTCGCCACCGCGCGACCTCGCCTGCTCCTGCCCGTCGGCACCTTAGCAGCCGGCAGGTTTTCCTCGCTATGGGAGCGAGGCGACCGCTTCCTCCTTCCTTTGGACGGCAAAATACCCTCCGTAGCCCGCGAGCGCTCCGAGCCAACGCTCGCAACGCTAGCGACGCTCATCATCTCGGATGCGGTGTCAGAATCCGACTCCGCACCCACACCTATCCGTTCGATCAGAATGATCGGAACCTTCTCTTTTTTGTTTAATTTTGTAGTCTCCATATAAGTCCCACGAGTGTGGGGGATATAAAAAGTCCACCTAGGGTAACCCCCTGTCCCTAGGTAAGTGTACATTTGTATCCCAACCAGGGGGTCCACTAATCCCTGGCTGGGGGTGCGCTTGGGACTGATGCGCCACCTACAACTAAGAAGCTGCAGATGACACTACTCCTCAGCCATTCATACCCTCGCCGCACACCAAAACTTGGTATTAGAGGAATTTTTTATAGAGGTTATCTTCCTCGCGATCCGGGCGGTCAAGCCAAGATCCTCGTCCCGTTCCGAGTCATAAAACATGACCATGATCTCGTTACGGATTACGATTTCGACGGTTGCAGTCGGGAGAATCAGATCCCCCGCTGCTAGCCCGTTGGCAGGGTGAGTGCACAACGGGCGCCGCCCATGTTTCTCCACATGTCTGTCTGTTTGGAACAGACAGACATGTGCAGAAACCTCCTACGCCCACTCAACCCACCCTCTGTAAGCAGAGGGGTGAGTGGACGACCGTCGGGTGGTCTACATAGACCGACCCAAGAGCATAAAGCTCCCCTCCCTACGCAGAAATTCGCCACAGTCAATACCCTCTCCGACATGGAGAGACTATTGTACCCAGGGTGCACCGGCCCAACGACTGGCCTTTCCCCCGAACGTATTCGAAAGGAACGAGCAGCAATCAGGCACACTAGGAGGTTTTCTGCACGCACCCCAACCTAACCTTTTTTTTTTTTTTTTTTTTTCTCGCTGGGAAAATGCATTACGCATGCCCGCTCGCGGGGGACGAGACGGGGTATGTGGGACTCCTGCCAGAATGGCAGTCTACCCACTAAAAACCCAGCGGTGTTCCCGCATCGCCGTGATGGGAGGGTCATGGGAAACCGGCTCAGCCTTTACTTCCACAACCCTCCCGGCGCATGCCCGCCTTGTTGGCGGGCCCCGCATGCCCCCCAGGCTGGGGGGCTACGGGAATGGCCGGAACACCTGGCCATTCCCGTCCGACACTGGTGGAGGCCTGTGCAATACAGGCTAGGGTGCCCCCGCAACCGTTGCCTGCTGGCCTCCACCTGGGAGGAGTCGAAGATGACTGTCATACTGACGTCTTCTTCGGCCCCTCCTCCGCCTTCGGAGCGGCGCCGCTTGAGGATCGTCCTCTCGCGCGCGCTCCGCCGCCTCCTTCTGGGACATGACGTGTTCGCAGAAGGAGGCGACTGCCGCCCAGGACCTCTCATCTCCCAGCATGGTGTTGACTAAACCGGGGAGTGAGAGGTCCGGTCCGATCACCGCAATGAGACTGCGGCGCGGCTCAGACCACGACGGGCACACCTCGAGGGTGTGCTGTGCCGTGTCCTCCGCCGCGCCACAGCCGTGGCACGACGGTGTCTCCTCCCGTCCGATTCGGTGCAGGTACGATCCGAAGCAACCGTGTCCGGAGAGCACCTGCACGAGACGGAAGGAGAGGAACCCATGCGACCGCTCGAGCCAGTCTCGCAGGACCGGCCCAATCGCGTCGAGGGTTCGGCGGCCGAAGACTGCGGTGGCAAGGTCCCCCATCCAATGGACGACGATGGCGTCCCTCGCCTCCCGCCGGACGGCCTCCCGCTCTTCCGGGACTGGGCGTTCTCCTCTCGCCCTCCGCCCCGCCGTCCATTCATATACTCTGGCGAGCACCCACGCCTCGAGCTCCCAAGGAGGGGTGCTGGCCAGAGCACATGCTGCCGCAAAGCGCACCGTGCGGTAGGCCCGCGCCACCCGCTGGGCTATGGCCCTTTGGGGTGCCCGCAAGGCGGCGGCGTTCTCCCTCCTGTGGAGGGAGTCCTCCCAGATGGGGGCCCCATAGAGGGCCATACTCCTCAAGATGCCGGCATAAAGTTGCCGGCATCGTGCGCTGGGCCCCCCCAAGTTGGGAAGCAGCCACGATAGCGCGCTTGCGGCCTTTAGCAGGCGCGACGACAGCCCGCTGAAATGCGGACCGAAGCGCCACCTGCTGTCAATGACAAGGCCCAGATATTTCATCTGGGCCTTAACCTCAATCCTGACGCCCTCCACGAAGATGTGGGCGTCAGGTGGGGGGCGCTGCCGTGGTCCGTGGAAGAACACGGCCTCGGTCTTGTGCAGCGCCACCGTTAAACCTAGGCGGCGGATCCTCCCCGCGACCAAGGATCCGCCCGCCGAGGCCAGGCTGGCCGCCTCCCTGAAACTCCCCCCCCGGGCGGTGAGGAGAGTGTCATCCGCGTAGCAAATGACACTCGTGCCTCGGAGGAGAGTTCCCCGTAGGAGCCAATCATAGCCGATGTTCCACAGGAGAGGTCCTACGACTGACCCCTGTGGAACACCGGCTTCAACGGCGTACCGCCGGACTTGGCCAGTCCTATTTACCAGGAGGATCGCCCGGTCCTCCAGGTAGCTGGCCAGCAGACTGCGCAGGTAACGAGGCACTCCGTGGAATCGGAGCGCCTCTAGGATGGTTGAGTGGGGAACGGAGTTGAATGCATTGGCTATGTCGAATGACACAGCCAACACTCCGTCCCCCACCTCCATCGCTTCCTTCACCTGGCCCTTAAGGCAGGCCAGCGCGTCCACTGTGGAACGCTCAGCCCGAAAACCGAACTGAGCGTCCGACAAGTCCGGCCCGACATCGCGCAGATGGCCCTTTAGGCGAGCAGCGATTATCCCCTCGAACATTTTGCCGACCTCATCGAGCAGAACGATGGGCCGGTATGCCGAGGGGGAGTCTGCTGGGCGGCCCTCCTTGCGAAGGAGGCACAACTGCCCCTCCTTCCACGGTTTCGGAAACCTCCCAGACGCAAGGCATGCGCTGAAGAGGTCCCGAAACCTCTCCGCCATTTGAGTGGCAGCGATTGCCACCACTCTTGCGGGAACACCGTCGGGGCCTGGAGCTGTCTTCTTGGCGCGGATATGGAAAATCGCCGCACCAAGTTCTGACTCCGTGACAGGAGGGGCCTCCTCCTCTTCCTCGTCTGGCAGAGCTATCCCTTGTGGTGGGACCATCACTGGCGGGGTAAAGTTGCCCCTGCACGGGAACAGGGACTGAACCACCCCGTCCAGGAATGAGGGCTCCAGGGTCTCGGCAACCGGGGGACCAAAGGGGCGCAATTTGTTGCGCGCAGCCTTGTACGGTCTCCCGTAGGGGTCGCTGTCAAGACCCTCCAGCAGCTCGGCTCTCGCCGAGTCCCTGGCGGCGGCGATGGCCCGACTGAGGACCATTTTTGCCTCCATGTATACCTCATAGAGGTGGTCCTCGTCGGACAGATCCCGTCGACGCCGCCGCCGGCTACGCGTGTAGGCCCTCTTAGCCTCCACACACGCTGCTCGAAGCCCCGCCAGCTCCACCGACCACCAGTACACGGCACGTTTGGGGTGTGGTCGGCGAGACCGAGGCATGCTAGAGTTGCATACCTCGGTCAGAGACTCCCTCAGCTGCCCCGCTACGGTGTCCACATCCAGGCCGGCGGTTGGCGGCGAAAGCCAGTCCTGGATGAACGCCGCCTCCCCCGCTGCCTCCCTGTCCAGGCGGGTTAGAGCCCACCGCGGGAACGGTGACCGCCCCGAGAGGGGCCGCCTCTCTCCGGGGCCACTGGTGGAGATGTCGAACCGCACGTAGCGGTGGTCCGACATAGTCTCCACCAGGTCCACCCGCCAGTTCAACACGCGCGCGGCTAACGCAGGTGTGGCGAAGGTGACGTCCACTATTGAGCCACCACCACGCCGCACGCATGTCTGGACGC
This sequence comes from Polymixis lichenea, assembly GCA_949091785.1. Lineage (NCBI taxonomy): Eukaryota > Metazoa > Arthropoda > Insecta > Lepidoptera > Noctuidae > Polymixis > Polymixis lichenea. Next base: position 75,721 of record OX420942.1, read on the forward strand.
TTCCTCTGTTCAAGAGGGAGAGTCCGGAGGAGGCTGCCCACATCTCAACCGCCCGCCCGCGTGCGTCGGTGGCCGGGTTGCCCCAGGTCACCGACTTGGCATTCAGGTCTCCCAGTACAGAGACCTGACGCGGCGCCGCCCTGCCGACCACGGCGGCCAGGACTCCGAGATAGTTCTCGAAGTCCTGAAGAGGGCGGTTTGGGGAGAAATATACGCCCACAAGGGCTAAGTCTCCCCACGCGGCGGCCACGTATCCCGGTCCCCTCTCTAATAGCGAGAGGGGAGGTGAGTCTGTGGACGACCGCGCCGCTAGTGCCACCGAGTCGTCCTCGTCACCCAGCCAGCTGCCGGGGATCGAGTAGGGCTCGGCGACCACCGCTACGTTCACCAACCATTCGGCCATGACCTGCACTACTAGGTCCTGGGCCGCTCTGCAGTGGTTGGTGTTCGCCTGGATGATGCGATAGTCGTAGCCCATTATTCGGACATCGCACCATCCTCCTCAGCTACCGCCGCTGGAGCTGCAGCGGCGACGACGGCGGCGGTGGTGGCAACAGGGCGAACCTGCGCCGGCACTATGCCCTTCCGCACGGGGGGCTTACAGCTCCTGCCCGTCATCCTGTGGTCCGCGGGGCGGCCACTGGCGGCACACGCCGTGCAGTGTGGCGTGGAGGCGCGGCAGGTGACACTCTTGTGTCCCTCTTTCCCGCATTGGTAGCACGTGTCTCCCCAGTCGAATTTGGAGGGACACGTGACCCGGGTGTGGCCGAACGCGAAGCACTTGAAGCAGCGCATTGGCTGGTCTTCAAGTGCCTTGACCACAGCCGAGCTGAGCCCCACGAGCAGCCGTCCCTTGGTCGCAGCAAGGACGGCCCCAGCCGCGGCTACTGGGCACTCGACGCGGATGATGCCCATACCGCGGCGGCCAAGCCTGATGGCGCCACCTTTCACTGCGCCAGCGTCACAGCCTCCAGCCGCCGCGACGGCCGCCACCACATCCTCCTTGGTGACCGAATCCTCCAGATCGGCCACCTCCAAGGCTGTGGTCTTAACCGGTCTGACGACCGTCGCCACATCCGCGATGGCCTCTTGCAACTTTGTTGCAAAGAGGTCCGCATTTGTGCCGCGCTGTTCCCCCGAGAACTCGAAAATTCGAGCCCCGGTTAGGGTTCGGCGGCACGCGACTTTGGTGATCCCCAGCCGGGAGGGATCAGCATTGGTACGAGCCCGTCGTAGAATGGACTCGTACGTCTCACCCCGCTCCACGGCCTCCGGGGTGATGGTCACCACGACGGCCGCGGTTTTGGGAGGAACTAGCTTCCTCCCGCTGGCTGGAGCCCTTTTGGCTGCAGAAGCAGTCGCGGTAGGCTTGGGGGCTGACTTTTCCCCCTTCTTCCCTCCCTTCCCTTTTCCTCTCTTGACCACTTCCGTCCACGGCTGGTTGGACGGGGTGGTGGAGGGAAGAAGGGCGTCTTCCTCCTGCGAGTTCTGGGGGGCTGCTGCAGTGGCAGACGACCCAGATGCTCCCTCCGCGCTTGTGGTGCGGATTTGAGGAGCCTTCTTGGTCCTCTTACCCTTGCCTTTGCCCTTGGAGGGCTTCGGGGCCTGGGGCTGCGCACCCGATGCCGGTCCTGCTAGAGGCGCAGGTTCCGATCCCATCGGTGGTGGACTTTTATCCGCCGCTAGCGGTGGGCGGAGCCGCTTTTCCGGCAAGAGCCGGTCCTCGATGCCTGCAAAGCAGGCTCTAGTGAAGGCCCTCTCCTCCATGACAACCTTCCGGATTACTTCCTCAAGGTTGGCTGTGGAGGAGGAGGAGCCTCCTACCACCGGACCTGGGCCAGGTTGGGCAGGCCGGGCCGTGACCTCAGCCAGCTTCTGATGTAGCTGGCTGACCTCTGCCTGCAGGCGATCCACCTTCGCCTGCAGCTGCCGCGTCTCGTCCGTGGCCGTCCGCTTCACCAGCTCCAGGACAATGCCGTGCAAGCTGGCGGCCCGGCATTTGAGGGCCTTTTGAAAGGTCCCCTTCAAGTTGGAGGACTTTGCGGCGACCTCGAAGACCTCCTCCTTGTCCTCCTGTGCCATGCGCTCCAGTTCCGCCAGGGAGTGGTCGGCATACAGTACACTGGATGCACCATAGCCAGCCCTCGACCGGGCGGTTTGCACCTGGTGCTCCTTGGCAGCGACCCTCTCCTCCAGGTCTTGCTGGAGTTGCACCCTTTTCGCCAGGTTTAGCTGGCGTTCGGCGTCCACCAATCCCACATCGTGGGTCGAAGCTTTAAAATACTTCGATCCCTTCTTCGCCTTACTTTCGGCCGCATCGTCGGCCCCAGAGGCCACGCTCTCCACGCTCTCCGCGTGTTCGACCGGAGCAGGCGTAACACTTCCCACAGGGAGACGCGAAGGTCCGCCTGCAACTGCGCGACCTCGCCTACTCCTGCCCGTTGCCACCTTAGCGGCTGGCAGATTCTCCTCGCTGCGGGAGCGTGGCGAACGCTTCCTCCTTCCCTTGGAGAGACGCCCAGCCATCCCTTCCTCAGCCCGCGAGCGCTCCGAGCCAACGCTCGCCACGCTCGCCCTCCTCTCGGATGCGGTGTCGGAGTCCGACATTGCACCCTTGCTCATCCGCTCGACCAACACGATCGGCAACTTCTCAAAATTTTTGTTTTTAATATCCATAAGATTCCCACGAGTATGGGGGATATAAACGGTCCACCTAGGTTCACCCCCTGTCCCTAGGTAAGTGTAAATTTGTGACCCAACCAGGGGGTCCACTAATCCCTGGCTGGGGGTGCGCATGTGACTGATGCGCCACCTACAACTAAGAAGCTGCAGATGACACTACTCCTCAGCCATTCATACCCTCGCCGCACACCAAAACTTGGTATTAGAGGAATTTTTTATAGAGGTTATCTTCCTCGCGATCCGGGCGATCAAGCCAAGATCCTCGTCCCGTTCCGAGTCATAAAACATGACCATGATCTCGTTACGGATTACGATTTCGACGGTTGCAGTCGGGAGAATCAGATCCCCCGCTGCTAGCCCGTTGGCAGGGTGAGTGCACAACGAGCGCCGCCAATGTTTCTCCACATTTCTGTCTGTATGAAACAGACAGAAATGTGGAGAAACGTCCCACGCCCACTCAACTCACCCTCTGTAAGCAGAGGGGTGAGTAAGCGATCGTGGGGTGGTCTAAGTCGACCAACCCCGGAGCAAAAGGCTCCCCCGCCCACGCGCCGGAGCGCACCTCCGACAGGATATTGGCATACGGACAACGACACCCCTTAGGCACACGTACCTAATGGGGGGAAATTGCCCGCACCCCAGGGTGCACCGTCCCGCAAACTGGCCTTTCCCCCGGACGCATCCAAGGGAAACTCCAGCCCACGGGCACACGAGGAGGTTTCCTGTCCTAGCACCCCACCCCAACCTAACCTTTTTTTTTTTTTTTTTTGATTACGGGGGGAAATCCTCATGGATGTCCTCCGCCCCGGGGAGGGCGGAGGGGTCTGTCAGACTCTTACTGACTAAAACCACCCCGGTGTTCCGTCTCTCACTTGCACCGGGGATCACGGGAACTAGTGTGACTTCCGCGATCCCCGGCTAGTGCCGGCCCGCCTCTGCGGGCCACCTCGCGATAGGGGGGGAGTGAGGTGTTAAACTCCCCCCTTACGTCATAGAGAGGCGCGCGTGGAACACTACGCGCCGCCATCTCGGGTCCTAACAAGTAGGGGGCAACGAATTTCCCCAGATCCGTTGCCCCTGGACCCATTTAGGGGGGCTGGAAGAGGGCGTTATCCGCCCTCCGCCGACGCCCGGTGCGTCTGCTGCGGATCGGGTTAGCGGAAGCAATCTCCCGCTCCCTCTCCGCAGCCTCCTTCTGCGACATGACTGTTTCGCAGAAGGATACCACCGCGTCCCAGGACTCCTCGCTGCCGACCATCGAGTCGACAACGGCTGGCAGCGACAGGTCACTGCCGACTCCTGAGATGAGGGCACGGCGCGGCTCCTCCCAAGCGGCACACTCTGCCAGCGTGTGCCACGCCGTGTCCTCCCGACAGTCGACGCAGTGGTGACACCGAGCGTCCGGCTCCCTGTTTATGCGACACAGGTACTTCCCGAAGCAACCATGCCCCGAGAGCACCTGTGTCACCCGAAACGACAGGGAGCCGTGCCTCCTCCCGAGCCAGCGCTCGAGTACTGGCCGGACCGCCCCGATGGTAGCGGGGCCGGCGGTAGGGCGTGAAAGCCTGTCCCGCCATTCCGCCACCAGGGCTGCGCGAAGCTGTGACCGACGCAACTCCAAATGTCGCTGCGTCAGCCACTCGCCCCGCGCCCTCGAGTCCTCGCGCCACCGATACAGTGACGCGAGTACCTTCGCCTCGAGGTCCCAGGGCGGGGATCCAGCCAGTACACAAGCCGCCTCGTAGGAGATCGTGCGATACCCCCTAATGACTCTGACGGCCATCGCTCGCTGTGGCCTTCGCAGAACAGCGATGCTGCCGGCCGTCAGGTCAGCCGCCCAGATCGGGGCCCCATACAGGGCCATCGATCGCACGATCCCCACGTAGAGCCGCCTACAGGCGGCGCTCGGGCCCCCCAGATTGGGAAGCAGCGTTGACAGCGCCCCAGCCGCGCCCATCAACTTGGGCACCAGCCGCTGGAAGTGGGGGCCGAAATCCCACCGGCTGTCGAGCACCAATCCAAGATACTTCATGGTTGACTCGACAGCAATTCGGGACCCCCCGACCACGACCCCAACCTAACCTAACCTAACCTTTTTTTTTTTTTTTTTTGATCACGGGGGGAAATCCTCATGGATGTCCTCCGCCCCGGGGAGGGCGGAGGGGTCTGTCAGACTCTTACTGACTAAAACCACCCCGGTGTTCCGTCTCTCACTTGCACCGGGGATCACGGGAACTAGTGTGACTTCCGCGATCCCCGGCTAGTGCCGGCCCGCCTCTGCGGGCCACCTCGCGATAGGGGGGGAGTGAGGTGTTAAACTCCCCCCTTACGTCATAGAGAGGCGCGCGTGGAACACTACGCGCCGCCATCTCGGGTCCTAACAAGTAGGGGGCAACGAATTTCCCCAGATCCGTTGCCCCTGGACCCATTTAGGGGGGCTGGAAGAGGGCGTTGTCCGCCCTCCGCCGACGCCCGGTGCGTCTGCTGCGGATCGGGTTAGCGGAAGCAATCTCCCGCTCCCTCTCCGCAGCCTCCTTCTGCGACATGACTGTTTCGCAGAAGGATACCACCGCGTCCCAGGACTCCTCGCTGCCGACCATCGAGTCGACAACGGCCGGCAGCGACAGGTCACTGCCGACTCCTGAGATGAGGGCACGGCGTGGCTCCTCCCAAGCGGCACACTCTGCCAGCGTGTGCCACGCCGTGTCCTCCCGACAGTCGACGCAGTGGTGACACCGAGCGTCCGGCTCCCTGTTTATGCGACACAGGTACTTCCCGAAGCAACCATGCCCCGACAGCACCTGTGTCACCCGAAACGACAGGGAGCCGTGCCTCCTCCCGAGCCAGCGCTCGAGTACTGGCCGGACCGCCCCGATGGTAGCGGGGCCGGCGGTAGGGCGTGAAAGCCTGTCCCGCCATTCCGCCACCAGGGCTGCGCGAAGCTGTGACCGACGCAACTCCAAATGTCGCTGCGTCAGCCACTCGCCCCGCGCCCTCGAGTCCTCGCACCACCGGTACAGTGACGCGAGTACCTTCGCCTCGAGGTCCCAGGGCGGGGATCCAGCCAGTACACAAGCCGCCTCGTAGGAGATCGTGCGATACCCCCTTATGACTCTGACGGCCATCGCTCGCTGTGGCCTTCGCAGGACAGCGATGCTGCCGGCCGTCAGGTCAGCCGCCCAGATCGGGGCCCCATACAGGGCCATCGATCGCACGATCCCCACGTAGAGCCGCCTACAGGCGGCGCTCGGGCCCCCCAGATTGGGAAGCAACGTTGACAGCGCCCCAGCCGCGCCCATCAACTTGGGCACCAGCCGCTGGAAGTGGGGGCCGAAATCCCACCGGCTGTCGAGCACCAATCCAAGATACTTCATGGTTGACTCGACAGCAATTCGGGACCCCCCGACCACGATGTGTGATCCCAGCGGTGGCGCCCGCCGGGGGCCATGAAAGACCATGGCCTCCGACTTGTTGAGGGCCACCTCCAGGCCTAAGCGCCGTATGCGGGTCACCACCTGTGACACCGCAGCCGTCGCCAGCAACGCTGCCTCCCTGTACGAGCTCCCCCGGGCCGTGACCAAAGTGTCATCCGCATAACACGTCAAGTCCACGCCCGGCTGGAGCTCGCCCCTCAACACCCAGTCGTACCCGATGTTCCACAGGAGCGGTCCCACGACCGAACCCTGTGGAACACCGCACGACATGCGGCGCTGGTTTCCGCCATCACGTCCCGTGTAGGTGACACACCTTTCCGCCAAATAAGCCCCAACGATGCGGCGGAGGTAGGAAGGCACCCGATGATACTGCAGTGCCTCCCGAATGCAGCTCCAGGGCAGGGTGTTGAAGGCGTTGGAGATGTCCAAGGACACCGCCAACATCACCCCGCCCCGGGACACTGCTTCCTCCGCCAGGACTCTCACCCGCGATATCGCGTGGATGGTGGAGCGCCCGTGCCGAAAGCCGAACTGGCTCTCGGCTAGGTCAGGCCCCTCCCTGCTTAAGTGGCCGACGAGGCGGGCAGCGATTATCCGCTCAAACATCTTGCCCACCTCGTCGAGCAGCACTATGGGCCTGTATGCGGACGGCGAGTCCGCCGGGCGCCCCACCTTCTTGAGCAGGACCAGACGACCAGATTTCCACAAAGTGGGAAACTGGCCCTGCTCAAGGCACGCGGTGTAGAGTCCTCTCAGTTGGGGCTCTAGCTCCTTCAGAGCGAGGGCTAGCACTATGCCGTGAATACCATCGGGCCCCGGAGCCACGTTCTTGGCCCGGAGCCGCATCACGGCCGCCCTCATCTCTGCCTGTGTCACCTCCGGGACGCTGATGGCGCTCTCTTCGGCAGGCTCTGCGGCTGTGGGCAATGCCATCGGCGGCGGAGTGTGCTCCGCTCTTGCCGGGAAGAGGGCTGCGACGACCTCCTCTAGCAGCTCAGGTTGGAGACTCTCCGTGAGTGGAGGCGCCGCGGCTCGAAGTTTCCCTCGAACCGCACGATACGGGCGCCCCCACGGATCTCCGTCGAGAGTCTCCAACATCTCCTCCCTGGCTCGCGTTCTCGCTTCGCCGATGGCCAGCCACAGAGCCTCCTTAGCCGCGCGGTACACCTCATACCGCGCGGCTTCTTCGTCAGGGACCCGACGACGTCTCCTCCGGTATCGGGTGTACTGGCGTCTGACCGCCACGCACTCGACACGTAGTCGCGCGATCTCGGCAGACCACCAGTACACCTGGCGCCTTCCTGAATGCGTGTGGACGCGGGGCATGGACGCGTCGCTGATTTGCGTCATCGCCCCGCGGAACCACAGCGCCTCCTCTAACCTAACCTAACCTAACCCAACCACAACTAGTTTAATCAAATACATAATTTCTGATATCATAGCCATTATAAGTACCAAAATTAGCTTACCGTTGTGGTCCGACGAGCACGTTGTCGCGAAGAAGGAGGTCAACATCGCACAAAGCCTCATTCAAAGTGTTGCACCAGTCTGGAGTGCGCAGGTCGCCGAGCAGCACCTGAAACAAAAAGAAAATTGTTCCCGGAACGCGCCTGTGGACCTTTAACTTGTGATCTTGTTAATCGTTTTCGTAATGTTATTTACCGGTAGTCAACACACTTACTTTTCAACAAAACGCAAACCTAGTGTGGCTTAATCTTCACAATAATTGATTTGAAACCACCAGCAAGTGTAAATCGGTCAATAAATCAATTAGCAAATTTATCTAAAAGTGCCGTATCATAGTGCCAAACCCAGGAGTGCAAGGAATCTTCGTAGTTGAGCGGACTGCATAAAGGTGTAAATCCGGCGAGTACCCAACTGTCCTGGTGCTACCAACCTACCGACAAAGCTTTTGGCGCAGCGTTCCAGCGACGAATGTGGTGCGCCTGCGTCGCATTGCGAGGGCACACGACTGGTGGCGCCACCCCGGCCATTTCAAGGAACTACTACCTGATACCGTGAGCTGAACTTTGATTACTTGCTGATCGATCAACTTGCATCGCTCTGATTACAGACCTAAAATTTGAATAAGCTGCGCCAAGGTTACTTGAGTCTGTTGTTGATTGCCTTGACAGCGCATATTATTGTTAGGTACACCTTAATACTGAATAATAAATTGTCGATATAAAAAAAATGGCTGGCGTACAACGCTCCCCACCGGATAAGCCAAAAAAGCTGACCCTTACACAGACTCAATCCGAACCTGATATTAAGTCGGCAATCGAAGATAGCGCTCATGTCAACACAATCAGAAATAAACGCGCTCGTCAGGAAAAAACACAACAGAGTGGTGCAGCCTTGAGCTCGCAAGAGCTAGAAGACAAACTTGATGCTTGGCAGAAGGAACGTGACACCAGTGCCTCAAATTTAACCAAGACCATATCGGAACAAACGAGTTTAATATCTAAACTCGTCTCCGATACTGCTGAAATTAAAGCTCAAAACAGCAAAATTCAAGCATCCAATATAGAGATACGACAGTCAAACGAAGAGATCATGAAATCGTTAACATTCATGAACAACAATTTCGAGGATATAAAAAGAGAAGTTGAGGACCTAAGAAGGGAACGGCAGGAACAACAGGTGTATATAGAAAATTTAGAGAGAAAAATTCAAGACATGCAACTCATGTCACGCTCTTCGGGAATCGAAATTAGAAACATTCCAGCAGGAAATGATGAGAACAACGCAAGTCTCATTACAACCGTGTGTAACATAGGGAAACGAATTGGAGTTGACCTGGCTGAACCCGAGTTTCGCGACATCTACCGTCTACCAGGGAAATCGACCAATTCTGCAACACCACGCCCAATTATTGCCGAATTTACCTCAGTTCAATCCAAACAGTCATTATTATCAGCTGTCCAATCTTACAACAAAGATAAACAAAAAGAAGATAAGTTAAACACAGCATTTATTGGTATTCCGGGAAAATGTCAGCCTATTTACATCACCGAACAATTACCTGCCAACACCAAAAAACTGTTTTATCTATCTCGGGAGTTTGCCAAAAAGTACGACTATAAATTTTGCTGGATTACCAACGGGAATATCTTCCTGCGAAAGATACAGGGAGATAAACATATTTTAATTCGCTCAGAAAAATGTCTTCAGGCTCTACCCACCACCAGTATGTGACTAGATATTAAGGTCCTTATTCTTGTTTCTTTCATTATTTTCAATTTGTTTTCATGTCTAAAATTTAGTGAATGTATACACAAACAACAGCAAATCTCACACACATACAAACCCAAACTCAGTAACTCTCAATTCTCCACTTGCACCATTTCACAAATAACATGCATCAAACACGTACATAAGTACATCCTTTTATCATCACACACACTAAAGAGCGCCGTCCCTGATATGTTAGTGGCTCTGATACGAACCCTCAACGAAACTAGCAACAATAAACCTAGCAATAACTTCATTCTCAATTCCAATGGCTACTATAAATAACATTAATGAAGAGCTAGACAGGCTTCACCTAAGTAATTCATTTTTAATTGACCCAGAGGACTGCATCAAATTCTCAAAACATAATAACACTAAAATACTCCATATCAATATACGCAGTATCAGTAAAAACTTCGATAGTCTTCAAGCACTTATCTATTCCACTAAAGTTGATTTCGATGTTATTGTCCTGACAGAGTGTTGGCTGAGAAAAGTAATTAACATACCGATAATTGAAGGATATCAATCACACTATTCCTCAAATAACTGTAATCAAAACGAAGGCGTCGTAATCTACCTTAAAACCCAATCTTCCGCCACTGTATACGAACCCAATATTGTAAATGCAAACTGTCTTATATGCAAAATAGAACCGGGACTTGCGATTGTGGCAGTTTACAGGCCTCCCTCGTACAACACCAGAGATCAATTTGAAAGTTTTCTGAATAGCTTAAATGATGCCTACAATGATCTATCTAATTATCAGAACGTCGTCCTTGTTGGTGATCTGAATATTGATATCAAGGAAGACAACAGAAACGACCGTAGCTTAGACTATCTTATCCTAAACGCCTCTCATGGACTATCACCTACCCATCTACTACCAACCAGAGTGGATAACTGTATTGACCACTTTCTCGTAAAGACAAAATTAGACACTACCACCTTAATACTGGAATCACACATTACTGACCACAAACCCATAGTGCTACTACTTAAATACACAAATCCTACACGTAACAAGAAAACCACTGTATCTCGCACAAACTACGACGCTATGAAAGACGAATTGGGGAATACAAGTTTTGCAGATATCTACAAGACTCGTGACGGTAACAAAGCTATGAACATACTTGTAAAAATTATCTCTACAGTAACAACTAAACATACAATACATGTCACCCTTCCGAGGAAACAACGAACCTTGAAGCCATGGATCACCCCAGGTCTTCTAAAATGCATTAAGAATCGGGACATCATGCATTTAAAATCTAAAAACACTCCAGATAACTTAATCCTAAAAATCACCTACACGCGCTATAGAAACTTTTGTAACGGATTGCTTAGAAAACTAAAACAAACACATGAACACAATGAGCTACAAAAAAGTAAAAACAACCCTAAATCCCTATGGAAAACAATCAAAGAAATCACCAACACTCGCCCAATAAGAACTAGCTCAGACATATTGTTGAAATTATGTGACACTCCGACTTCTTCCATTAATAATGTGTGCAGTTTTTTCACCAATGTAGGCAAAAACTTGGCTTCCAAGATACTTCAAAATCAAACCGCATCCATCAGCAGTCATTCCCCCAACATCTTAACAAATTGCCAGCCCTGTAATTCGCTTGTCATCACTGAAATAGACGAAAGGGACGTGGAAGCAACTTTACTTCAGCTACGCAGTGACTGTGCTGTAGGTTGGGATGGTATCACGTCATCATTGCTTAAAATGCATCGTCATATCCTGGTTCCACATATAGCATACATCTTTAACCTCTGCATTCAGTCAGGAGTTTTCCCAAATGCTCTTAAAAAAGCTATTCTGCACCCAATTTTCAAGGGAGGGGACAGAAACTGTGTTAACAATTACAGACCCATATCGGTACTCACTTCACTTTCAAAAATTTTTGAGAAGATTCTCAATAAACAACTTAGAAACTTCCTAGACAAATTTCATCTTATAGCTGACACCCAATACGGTTTTCGTTCAGGAGTATCAACCGAAGACGCGGTACTAGATCTTACGCAACTGATTGCTAAAAAACTCGATGAGAAGACGAAGTGCCTGGGAATTTTCTTAGATCTTTCCAAAGCGTTTGACACGGTTTCTGTGCCCAGACTTATCTCTAAGTTGGAATCCTTGGGTGTTCGTGGCAAAGCTCTTGAAATTTTCATAGATTACCTTAAAAACCGTACTCAACAAGTCCAAATTGGTCCTACCTTGAGTAACGAGGAGCTAGTGACTTACGGCGTACCACAAGGTAGCATACTAGGGCCAACATTGTTTCAAATTTACATAAATGATCTCTGTAATATGACGCTCCCAAACTGCAACATATACACCTATGCAGATGACACCGCAATTATCGCCTATGGCCCATCTTGGGAAGCCATTAAAGTCAACGCTGAGTCTGCCCTAAGTAGAATCATGCACTGGTTTAACTCTAACCTACTGACATTAAATCTGGCCAAAACTTCATATGTTCCTTTCGCCATCCGCTGCAATATGAAACCACCAAGTACTTTCTCCTTAACGGCACACGCATGTACAAGTCCTTCAACACTTTGCTCCTGTCCAAAATTAAGAAGAGATGACTGCGTAAAATACCTCGGCATCCATATAGACAGCGGACTAAGATGGGACAAACACCTAGACACACTTACCACACGAACAATGCGTCTTATCCCTATCTTTAAATCACTCAGGGGGTCAGCTAACCAGGATGTTCTTAAAATGGTGTATTTTGCGCTATGCCAATCGGTGCTAGGGTACTGTATTAATGTGTGGGGTGGAGCCCATAAGACAGGTCTCCTGAGGGCTGAGAGAGCCCAAAGAGCAGTCCTTAAGGTTATGACGAAGAAGCCACGCAGATATCCAACAGCGCAACTCTATGCAGACTGTAAGGTTTTAACTATACGACAGCTATTTCTACTTCAATCAATTCTTAGGATACATAGCAGTTTGGTTCCCCCTGACCCCAACAAACGTAAACAGATAATTCCCAGCATCCAACATAAAACGAAGTTTGCAAGGCACCAATTTTACGTAATAAGTACCCACATTTATAACAAAGCCCATAAAAAACTAAATATTCTCGGTCTCCCCAGGTTTAAACTAAAACGCACAGTAATTGAATGGCTGATGAAACAGGATTATCATGGAACGGAATCTCTTTTAACATACATCACCTAATAAACACCTCTTTATATATTATCCACCTATTTTTCGCACACGCGCTTATCACTCGCACATTCCCTAACACACTACAAACATACACTCACTTCATTCACTACACACAACACTATCACAAAACACCCCATCCACTTCCTCACACAATCATCAATCATTTACTCCAATACAACATAATTCACTCTTCACTTTCTCACTCTCACATTTTTAAAAGTTTACCACAAGATAAAAAATGCACCCACTTGACACAGTCCACTGGCACGTCTGTCACAATAGCATCATATAAGCATATCCTATATCCGGGTACTGCCCCCTAAGATACAGGCCTAGCCTAGTTTAGGGGACAGGGTTGAATCTACTGTACTTACCTACCTAATGCTAAAATAAGATCTCTAATTTGTACACAGTGCAATGTACTGAATTTTTGTGGTAATAAACAATTTTTTTTTTTTTTTTTTTTTTTTTTTTGTTATTACGAAGCATTGGCAGCACAGTCCGGAACTTTGAAGTACCTAAATGAAAAGCAGAGAAAATTTAAAGTAAATACTGAACCTAAAGCAGCAGCTGTGAGTCTGCCAGGATTGACAGAACATAAAAACTGGAAAGTAAATATAAAACCATTAGCAATTAAAACGATAGGATTAGAAATAAACATAGATTATAAAATTATGTCTATATGATATATTGTGTATATATTAGGATAGCCATAGCAAAAAGGTAGTGTTAATTAAGTAATAGGTAAAATTTTATTGTTAAAATAGGTAGACTCATAAGGAAAAAAAAAAAAAAAAAACAAACAAAATACAAAAATAATATAGACACCTAAATAAATAAGTTATTGTATTAGTCATATGAGTAAGATTCTGAAAAATACCCTTATCAAATAAAAGTATAAGTTTCTATGGGAAATAAGATAGAGTGAGGCGAATACTACGTCCAGGAAACCATCTCCTCCTAAAACAGGACTGCCTAAAAAACTTAAAAACCAAAAGACCGACATCAATCAGGCAACCGTAATAACAAGGGCTCTGATCATGTCAGAGGGACACTGAGCAAGGGCAGGAGTGGGTTTTAGCCGGTAAGAGTCCGGCACTGCCCAGACTGCGTCACAAGTGAGGCAGTCTGGGCGTCCATGAGGATTTCCCACTCCTGCCAAAAAAAAAAAAAAAAAAAAAAAAAAAAACCTAACCCAACCTAACCTAACCTAACCTTTTTTTTTTTTTTTTTGATTACGGGGGGAAATCCTCATGGATGTCCTCCGCCCCGGGGAGGGCGGAGGGGTCTGTCAGACTCTTACTGACTAAAACCACCCCGGTGTTCCATCTCTCACTTGCACCGGGGATCACGGGAACTAGTGTGACTTCCGCGATCCCCGGCTAGTGCCGGCCCGCCTCTGCGGGCCACCTCGCGATAGGGGGGGAGTGAGGTGTTAAACTCCCCCCTTACGTCATAGAAAGGCGCGCGTGGAACACTACGCGCCGCCATCTCGGGTCCTAACAAGTAGGGGGCAACGAATTTCCCCAGATCCGTTGCCCCTGGACCCATTTAGGGGGGCTGGAAGAGGGCGTTATCTGCCCTCCGCCGACGCCCGGTGCGTCTGCTGCGGATCGGGTTAGCGGAAGCAATCTCCCGCTCCCTCTCCGCAGCCTCCTTCTGCGACATGACTGTTTCGCAGAAGGATACCACCGCGTCCCAGGACTCCTCGCTGCCGACCATCGAGTCGACAACGGCCGGCAGCGACAGGTCACTGCCGACTCCTGAGATGAGGGCACGGCGCGGCTCCTCCCAAGCGGCACACTCTGCCAGCGTGTGCCACGCCGTGTCCTCCCGACAGTCGACGCAGTGGTGACACCGAGCGTCCGGCTCCCTGTTTATGCGACACAGGTACTTCCCGAAGCAACCATGCCCCGAGAGCACCTGTGTCACCCGAAACGACAGGGAGCCGTGCCTCCTCCCGAGCCAGCGCTCGAGTACTGGCCGGACCGCCCCGATGGTAGCGGGGCCGGCGGTAGGGCGTGAAAGCCTGTCCCGCCATTCCGCCACCAGGGCTGCGCGAAGCTGTGACCGACGCAACTCCAAATGTCGCTGCGTCAGCCACTCGCCCCGCGCCCTCGAGTCCTCGCGCCACCGATACAGTGACGAACCTAACCTAACCTAACCTAACCTTTTTTTTTTTTTTTTTTGATCACGGGGGGAAATCCTCATGGATGTCCTCCGCCCCGGGGAGGGCGGAGGGGTCTGTCAGACTCTTACTGACTAAAACCACCCCGGTGTTCCGTCTCTCACTTGCACCGGGGATCACGGGAACTAGTGTGACTTCCGCGATCCCCGGCTAGTGCCGGCCCGCCTCTGCGGACCACCTCGCGATAGGGGGGGAGTGAGGTGTTAAACTCCCCCCTTACGTCATAGAGAGGCGCGCGTGGAACACTACGCGCCGCCATCTCGGGTCCTAACAAGTAGGGGGCAACGAATTTCCCCAGATTCGTTGCCCCTGGACCCATTTAGGGGGGCTGGAAGAGGGCGTTGTCCGCCCTCCGCCGACGCCCGGTGCGTCTGCTGCGGATCGGGTTAGCGGAAGCAATCTCCCGCTCCCTCTCCGCAGCCTCCTTCTGCGACATGACTGTTTCGCAGAAGGATACCACCGCGCCCCAGGACTCCTCGCTGCCGACCATCGAGTCGACAACGGCCGGCAGCGACAGGTCACTGCCGACTCCTGAGATGAGGGCACGGCGTGGCTCCTCCCAAGCGGCACACTCTGCCAGCGTGTGCCACGCCGTGTCCTCCCGACAGTCGACGCAGTGGTGACACCGAGCGTCCGGCTCCCTGTTTATGCGACACAGGTACTTCCCGAAGCAACCATGCCCCGACAGCACCTGTGTCACCCGAAACGACAGGGAGCCGTGCCTCCTCCCGAGCCAGCGCTCGAGTACTGGCCGGACCGCCCCGATGGTAGCGGGGCCGGCGGTAGGGCGTGAAAGCCTGTCCCGCCATTCCGCCACCAGGGCTGCGCGAAGCTGTGACCGACGCAACTCCAAATGTCGCTGCGTCAGCCACTCGCCCCGCGCCCTCGAGTCCTCGCGCCACCGGTACAGTGACGCGAGTACCTTCGCCTCGAGGTCCCAGGGCGGGGATCCAGCCAGTACACAAGCCGCCTCGTAGGAGATCGTGCGATACCCCCTTATGACTCTGACGGCCATCGCTCGCTGTGGCCTTCGCAGGACAGCGATGCTGCCGGCCGTCAGGTCAGCCGCCCAGATCGGGGCCCCATACAGGGCCATCGATCGCACGATCCCCACGTAGAGCCGCCTACAGGCGGCGCTCGGGCCCCCCAGATTGGGAAGCAACGTTGACAGCGCCCCAGCCGCGCCCATCAACTTGGGCACCAGCCGCTGGAAGTGGGGGCCGAAATCCCACCGGCTGTCGAGCACCAATCCAAGATACTTCATGGTTGACTCGACAGCAATTCGGGACCCCCCGACCACGATGTGTGATCCCAGCGGTGGCGCCCGCCGGGGGCCATGAAAGACCATGGCCTCCGACTTGTTGAGGGCCACCTCCAGGCCTAAGCGCCGTATGCGGGTCACCACCTGTGACACCGCAGCCGTCGCCAGCAACGCTGCCTCCCTGTACGAGCTCCCCCGGGCCGTGACCAACGTGTCATCCGCATAACACGTCAAGTCCACGCCCGGCTGGAGCTCGCCCCTCAGCACCCAGTCGTACCCGATGTTCCACAGGAGCGGTCCCACGACCGAACCCTGTGGAACACCGCACGACATGCGGCGCTGGTTTCCGCCATCACGTCCCGTGTAGGTGACACACCTTTCCGCCAAATAAGCCCCAACGATGCGGCGGAGGTAGGAAGGCACCCGATGATACTGCAGTGCCTCCCGAATGCAGCTCCAGGGCAGGGTGTTGAAGGCGTTGGAGATGTCCAAGGACACCGCCAACATCACCCCGCCCCGGGACACTGCTTCCTCCGCCAGGACTCTCACCCGCGATATCGCGTGGAACCTAACCTAACCTTTTTTTTTTTTTTTTTTTTTGATCACGGGGGGAAATCCTCATGGATGTCCTCCGCCCCGGGGAGGGCGGAGGGGTCTGTCAGACTCTTACTGACTAAAACCACCCCGGTGTTCCGTCTCTCACTTGCACCGGGGATCACGGGAACTAGTGTGACTTCCGCGATCCCCGGCTAGTGCCGGCCCGCCTCTGCGGGCCACCTCGCGATAGGGGGGGAGTGAGGTGTAAAACTCCCCCCTTACGTCATAGAGAGGCGCGCGTGGAACACTACGCGCCGCCATCTCGGGTCCTAACAAGTAGGGGGCAACGAATTTCCCCAGATCCGTTGCCCCTGGACCCATTTAGGGGGGCTGGAAGAGGGCGTTGTCCGCCCTCCGCCGACGCCCGGTGCGTCTGCTGCGGATCGGGTTAGCGGAAGCAATCTCCCGCTCCCTCTCCGCAGCCTCCTTCTGCGACATGACTCTTTCGCAGAAGGATACCACCGCGTCCCAGGACTCCTCGCTGCCGACCATCGAGTCGACAACGGCCGGCAGCGACAGGTCACTGCCGACTCCTGAGATGAGGGCACGGCGCGGCTCCTCCCAAGCGGCACACTCTACCAGCGTGTGCCACGCCGTGTCCTCCCGACAGTCGACGCAGTGGTGACACCGAGCGTCCGGCTCCCTGTTTATGCGACACAGGTACTTCCCGAAGCAACCATGCCCCGAGAGCACCTGTGTCACCCGAAACGACAGGGAGCCGTGCCTCCTCCCGAGCCAGCGATCGAGTACTGGCCGGACCGCCCCAATGGTAGCGGAGCCGGCGGTAGGGCGTGAAAGCCTGTCCCGCCATTCCGCCACCAGGGCTGCGCGAAGCTGTGACCGACGCAACTCCAAATGTCGCTGCGTCAGCCACTCGCCCCGCGCCCTCGAGTCCTCGCGCCACCGATACAGTGACGCGAGTACATTCGCCTCGAGGTCCCAGGGCGGGGATCCGGCCAGTACACAAGCCGCCTCGTAGGAGATCGTGCGATACCCCCTAATGACTCTGACGGCCATCGCTCGCTGTGGCCTTCGCAGGACAGCGATGCTGCCGGCCGTCAGGTCAGCCGCCCAGATCGGGGCCCCATACAGGGCCATCGATCGCACGATCCCCACGTAGAGCCGCCTACAGGCGGCGCTCGGGCCCCCCAGATTGGGAAGCAGCGTTGACAGCGCCCCAGCCGCGCCCATCAACTTGGGCACCAGCCGCTGGAAGTGGGGGCCGAAATCCCACCGGCTGTCGAGCACCAATCCAAGATACTTCATGGTTGACTCGACAGCAATTCGGGACCCCCCGACCACGATGTGTGATCCCAGCGGTGGCGCCCGCCGGGGGCCATGAAAGACCATGGCCTCCGACTTATTGAGGGCCACCTCCAGGCCTAGGCGCCGTATGCGGGTCACGACCTGTGACACCGCAGCCGTCGCCAGCAACGCTGCCTCCCTGTACGAGCTCCCCCGGGCCGTGACCAACGTGTCATCCGCATAACACGTCAAGTCCACGCCCGGCTGGAGCTCGCCCCTCAGCACCCAGTCGTACCCGATGTTCCACAGGAGCGGTCCCACGACCGAACCCTGTGGAACACCGCACGACATGCGGCGCTGATTTCCGCCATCACGTCCCGTGTAGGTGACACACCTTTCCGCCAAATAAGCCCCAACGATGCGGCGGAGGTAGGAAGGCACCCGATGATACTGCAGTGCCTCCCGAATGCAGCTCCAGGGCAGGGTGTTGAAGGCGTTTGAGATGTCCAAGGACACCGCCAACATCACCCCGCCCCGGGACACCGCTTCCTCCGCCAGGACTCTCACCCGCGATATCGCGTGGATGGTGGAGCGCCCGTGCCGAAAGCCGAACTGGCTCTCGGCTAGGTCAGGCCCCTCCCTGCTTAAGTGGCCGACGAGGCGGGCAGCGATTATCCGCTCAAACATCTTGCCCACC
Organism: Polymixis lichenea; assembly: GCA_949091785.1. Classification (NCBI taxonomy): domain Eukaryota; kingdom Metazoa; phylum Arthropoda; class Insecta; order Lepidoptera; family Noctuidae; genus Polymixis; species Polymixis lichenea. Next base: position 94,252 of record OX420942.1, read on the forward strand.
TCGTCGAGCAGCACTATGGGCCTGTATGCGGACGGCGAGTCCGCGGGGCGCCCCACCTTCTTGAGCAGGACCAGACGACCAGATTTCCACAAAGTGGGAAACTGGCCCTGCTCAAGGCACGCGGTGTAGAGTCCTCTCAGTTGGGGCTCTAGCTCCTTCAGAGCGAGGGCTAGCACTATGCCGTGTATACCATCGGGCCCCGGAGCCACGTTCTTGGCCCGGAGCCGCATCACGGCCGCCCTCATCTCTGCCTGTGTCACCTCCGGGACGCTGATGGCGCTCTCTTCGGCAGGCTCTGTGGCCGTGGGCAATGCCATCGGCGGCGGAGTGTGCTCCGCTCTTGCCGGGAAGAGGGCTGCGACGACCTCCTCTAGCAGCTCAGGTTGGAGACTCTCCGTGAGTGGAGGCGCCGCGGCTCGAAGTTTCCCTCGAACCGCACGATACGGGCGCCCCCACGGATCTCCGTCGAGAGTCTCCAACATCTCCTCCCTGGCTCGCGTCCTCGCTTCGCCGATGGCCAGCCACAGAGCCTCCTTAGCCGCGCGGTACACCTCATACCGCGCGGCTTCTTCGTCAGGGACCCGACGACGTCTCCTCCGGTATCGGGTGTACTGGCGTCTGACCGCCACGCACTCGACGCGTAGTCGCGCGATCTCGGCAGACCACCAGTACACCTGGCGCCTTCCTGAATGCGTGTGGACGCGGGGCATCGACGCGTCGCTGATTTGCGTCATCGCCCCGCGGAACCACAGCGCCTCCTCTTCGACGTCGACGGGTCCGATCGTCGCCGACTCCCGGGTCCAGGCCTGGACAACAGCGGCCTCCTCGAGAACCTCCCTGTCAACGCGCTTACGCGCCCAGCGCAGGCCGTCCGTTCGCGGGGCCGATGGACTGCGGAACCTAACCTAACCTAACCTAACCTTTTTTTTTTTTTTTTTTTTTGATGACGGGGGGAAATCCTCATGGATGTCCTCCGCCCCGGGGAGGGCGGAGGGGTCTGTCAGACTCTTACTGACTAAAACCACCCCGGTGTTCCGTCTCTCACTTGCACCGGGGATCACGGGAACTAGTGTGACTTCCGCGATCCCCGGCTAGTGCCGGCCCGCCTCTGCGGGCCACCTCGCGATAGGGGGGGAGTGAGGTGTAAAACTCCCCCCTTACGTCATAGAGAGGCGCGCGTGGAACACTACGCGCCGCCATCTCGGGTCCTAACCAGTAGAGAGCGACAGATTTCCCCGGATCTGTCGCCCCTGGACCCATTTAGGGGGGCTGGAAGAGGGCGTTGTCTGCCCTCCGCCGACGCCCGGTGCGTCTGCTGCGGATCGGGTTAGCGGAAGCAATCTCCCGCTCCCTCTCCGCAGCCTCCTTCTGCGACATGACTGTTTCGCAGAAGGATACCACCGCGTCCCAGGACTCCTCGCTGCCGACCATCGAGTCGACAACGGCCGGCAGCGACAGGTCACTGCCGACTCCTGAGATGAGGGCACGGCGTGGCTCCTCCCAAGCGGCACACTCTGCCAGCGTGTGCCACGCCGTGTCCTCCCGACAGTCGACGCAGTGGTGACACCGAGCGTCCGGCTCCCTGTTTATGCGACACAGGTACTTCCCGAAGCAACCATGCCCCGACAGCACCTGTGTCACCCGAAACGACAGGGAGCCGTGCCTCCTCCCGAGCCAGCGCTCGAGTACTGGCCGGACCGCCCCGATGGTAGCGGGGCCGGCGGTAGGGCGTGAAAGCCTGTCCCGCCATTCCGCCACCAGGGCTGCGCGAAGCTGTGACCGACGCAACTCCAAATGTCGCTGCGTCAGCCACTCGCCCCGCGCCCTCGAGTCCTCGCACCACCGGTACAGTGACGCGAGTACCTTCGCCTCGAGGTCCCAGGGCGGGGATCCAGCCAGTACACAAGCCGCCTCGTAGGAGATCGTGCGATACCCCCTTATGACTCTGACGGCCATCGCTCGCTGTGGCCTTCGCAGGACAGCGATGCTGCCGGCCGTCAGGTCAGCCGCCCAGATCGGGGCCCCATACAGGGCCATCGATCGCACGATCCCCACGTAGAGCCGCCTACAGGCGGCGCTCGGGCCCCCCAGATTGGGAAGCAACGTTGACAGCGCCCCAGCCGCGCCCATCAACTTGGGCACCAGCCGCTGGAAGTGGGGGCCGAAATCCCACCGGCTGTCGAGCACCAATCCAAGATACTTCATGGTTGACTCGACAGCAATTCGGGACCCCCCGACCACGATGTGTGATCCCAGCGGTGGCGCCCGCCGGGGGCCATGAAAGACCATGGCCTCCGACTTGTTGAGGGCCACCTCCAGGCCTAAGCGCCGTATGCGGGTCACCACCTGTGACACCGCAGCCGTCGCCAGCAACGCTGCCTCCCTGTACGAGCTCCCCCGGGCCGTGACCAAAGTGTCATCCGCATAACACGAGTGACGCGAACCTTTTTTTTTTTTTTTTTTTTTTTTTTTTTTTGATTACGGGGGGAAATCCTCATGGATGTCCTCCGCCCCGGGGAGGGCGGAGGGGTCTGTCAGACTCTTACTGACTAAAACCACCCCGGTGTTCCATCTCTCACTTGCACCGGGGATCACGGGAACTAGGGTGACTTCCGCGATCCCCGGCTAGTGCCGGCCCGCCTCTGCGGGCCACCTCGCGATAGGGGGGGAGTGAGGTGTTAAACTCCCCCCTTACGTCATAGAGAGGCGCGCGTGGAACACTACGCGCCGCCATCTCGGGTCCTAACAAGTAGGGGGCAACGAATTTCCCCAGATCCGTTGCCCCTGGACCCATTTAGGGGGGCTGGAAGAGGGCGTTATCTGCCCTCCGCCGACGCCCGGTGCGTCTGCTGCGGATCGGGTTAGCGGAAGCAATCTCCCGCTCCCTCTCCGCAGCCTCCTTCTGCGACATGACTGTTTCGCAGAAGGATACCACCGCGTCCCAGGACTCCTCGCTGCCGACCATCGAGTCGACAACGGCCGGCAGCGACAGGTCACTGCCGACTCCTGAGATGAGGGCACGGCGCGGCTCCTCCCAAGCGGCACACTCTGCCAGCGTGTGCCCCGCCGTGTCCTCCCGACAGTCGACGCAGTGGTGACACCGAGCGTCTGGCTCCCTGTTTATGCGACACAGGTACTTCCCGAAGCAACCATGCCCCGAGAGCACCTGTGTCACCCGAAACGACAGGGAGCCGTGCCTCCTCCCGAGCCAGCGCTCGAGTACCGGCCGGACCGCCCCGATGGTAGCGGGGCCGGCGGTAGGGCGTGAAAGCCTGTCCCGCCATTCCGCCACCAGGGCTGCGCGAAGCTGTGACCGACGCAACTCCAAATGTCGCTGCGTCAGCCACTCGCCCCGCGCCCTCGAGTACTCGCGCCACCGATACAGTGACGCGAACCTGTTTTTTTTTTTTTTTTTTGATCACGGGGGGAAATCCTCATGGATGTCCTCCGCCCCGGGGAGGGCGGAGGGGTCTGTCAGACTCTTACTGACTAAAACCACCCCGGTGTTCCGTCTCTCACTTGCACCGGGGATCACGGGAACTAGTGTGACTTCCGCGATCCCCGGCTAGTGCCGGCCCGCCTCTGCGGGCCACCTCGCGATAGGGGGGGAGTGAGGTGTAAAACTCCCCCCTTACGTCATAGAGAGGCGCGCGTGGAACACTACGCGCCGCCATCTCGGGTCCTAACAAGTAGGGGGCAACGAATTTCCCCAGATCCGTTGCCCCTGGACCCATTTAGGGGGGCTGGAAGAGGGCGTTTTCCGCCCTCCGCCGACGCCCGGTGCGTCTGCTGCGGATCGGGTTAGCGGAAGCAATCTCCCGCTCCCTCTCCGCAGCCTCCTTCTGCGACATGACTGTTTCGCAGAAGGATACCACCGCGTCCCAGGACTCCTCGCTGCCGACCATCGAGTCGACAACGGCCGGCAGCGACAGGTCACTGCCGACTCCTGAGATGAGGGCACGGCGTGGCTCCTCCCAAGCGGCACACTCTGCCAGCGTGTGCCACGCCGTGTCCTCCCGACAGTCGACGCAGTGGTGACACCGAGCGTCCGGCTCCCTGTTTATGCGACACAGGTACTTCCCGAAGCAACCATGCCCCGACAGCACCTGTGTCACCCGAAACGACAGGGAGCCGTGCCTCCTCCCGAGCCAGCGCTCGAGTACTGGCCGGACCGCCCCGATGGTAGCGGGGCCGGCGGTAGGGCGTGAAAGCCTGTCCCGCCATTCCGCCACCAGGGCTGCGCGAAGCTGTGACCGACGCAACTCCAAATGTCGCTGCGTCAGCCACTCGCCCCGCGCCCTCGAGTCCTCGCACCACCGGTACAGTGACGCGAGTACCTTCGCCTCGAGGTCCCAGGGCGGGGATCCAGCCAGTACACAAGCCGCCTCGTAGGAGATCGTGCGATACCCCCTTATGACTCTGACGGCCATCGCTCGCTGTGGCCTTCGCAGGACAGCGATGCTGCCGGCCGTCAGGTCAGCCGCCCAGATCGGGGCCCCATACAGGGCCATCGATCGCACGATCCCCACGTAGAGCCGCCTACAGGCGGCGCTCGGGCCCCCCAGATTGGGAAGCAACGTTGACAGCGCCCCAGCCGCGCCCATCAACTTGGGCACCAGCCGCTGGAAGTGGGGGCCGAAATCCCACCGGCTGTCGAGCACCAATCCAAGATACTTCATGGTTGACTCGACAGCAATTCGGGACCCCCCGACCACGATGTGTGATCCCAGCGGTGGCGCCCGCCGGGGGCCATGAAAGACCATGGCCTCCGACTTGTTGAGGGCCACCTCCAGGCCTAAGCGCCGTATGCGGGTCACCACCTGTGACACCGCAGCCGTCGCCAGCAACGCTGCCTCCCTGTACGAGCTCCCCCGGGCCGTGACCAAAGTGTCATCCGCATAACACGAGTGACGCGAACCTTTTTTTTTTTTTTTTTTTTTTTTTTTTTTTGATTACGGGGGGAAATCCTCATGGATGTCCTCCGCCCCGGGGAGGGCGGAGGGGTCTGTCAGACTCTTACTGACTAAAACCACCCCGGTGTTCCATCTCTCACTTGCACCGGGGATCACGGGAACTAGGGTGACTTCCGCGATCCCCGGCTAGTGCCGGCCCGCCTCTGCGGGCCACCTCGCGATAGGGGGGGAGTGAGGTGTTAAACTCCCCCCTTACGTCATAGAGAGGCGCGCGTGGAACACTACGCGCCGCCATCTCGGGTCCTAACAAGTAGGGGGCAACGAATTTCCCCAGATCCGTTGCCCCTGGACCCATTTAGGGGGGCTGGAAGAGGGCGTTATCTGCCCTCCGCCGACGCCCGGTGCGTCTGCTGCGGATCGGGTTAGCGGAAGCAATCTCCCGCTCCCTCTCCGCAGCCTCCTTCTGCGACATGACTGTTTCGCAGAAGGATACCACCGCGTCCCAGGACTCCTCGCTGCCGACCATCGAGTCGACAACGGCCGGCAGCGACAGGTCACTGCCGACTCCTGAGATGAGGGCACGGCGCGGCTCCTCCCAAGCGGCACACTCTGCCAGCGTGTGCCCCGCCGTGTCCTCCCGACAGTCGACGCAGTGGTGACACCGAGCGTCTGGCTCCCTGTTTATGCGACACAGGTACTTCCCGAAGCAACCATGCCCCGAGAGCACCTGTGTCACCCGAAACGACAGGGAGCCGTGCCTCCTCCCGAGCCAGCGCTCGAGTACCGGCCGGACCGCCCCGATGGTAGCGGGGCCGGCGGTAGGGCGTGAAAGCCTGTCCCGCCATTCCGCCACCAGGGCTGCGCGAAGCTGTGACCGACGCAACTCCAAATGTCGCTGCGTCAGCCACTCGCCCCGCGCCCTCGAGTACTCGCGCCACCGATACAGTGACGCGAACCTGTTTTTTTTTTTTTTTTTTGATCACGGGGGGAAATCCTCATGGATGTCCTCCGCCCCGGGGAGGGCGGAGGGGTCTGTCAGACTCTTACTGACTAAAACCACCCCGGTGTTCCGTCTCTCACTTGCACCGGGGATCACGGGAACTAGTGTGACTTCCGCGATCCCCGGCTAGTGCCGGCCCGCCTCTGCGGGCCACCTCGCGATAGGGGGGGAGTGAGGTGTAAAACTCCCCCCTTACGTCATAGAGAGGCGCGCGTGGAACACTACGCGCCGCCATCTCGGGTCCTAACAAGTAGGGGGCAACGAATTTCCCCAGATCCGTTGCCCCTGGACCCATTTAGGGGGGCTGGAAGAGGGCGTTTTCCGCCCTCCGCCGACGCCCGGTGCGTCTGCTGCGGATCGGGTTAGCGGAAGCAATCTCCCGCTCCCTCTCCGCAGCCTCCTTCTGCGACATGACTGTTTCGCAGAAGGATACCACCGCGTCCCAGGACTCCTCGCTGCCGACCATCGAGTCGACAACGGCCGGCAGCGACAGGTCACTGCCGACTCCTGAGATGAGGGCACGGCGTGGCTCCTCCCAAGCGGCACACTCTGCCAGCGTGTGCCACGCCGTGTCCTCCCGACAGTCGACGCAGTGGTGACACCGAGCGTCCGGCTCCCTGTTTATGCGACACAGGTACTTCCCGAAGCAACCATGCCCCGACAGCACCTGTGTCACCCGAAACGACAGGGAGCCGTGCCTCCTCCCGAGCCAGCGCTCGAGTACTGGCCGGACCGCCCCGATGGTAGCGGGGCCGGCGGTAGGGCGTGAAAGCCTGTCCCGCCATTCCGCCACCAGGGCTGCGCGAAGCTGTGACCGACGCAACTCCAAATGTCGCTGCGTCAGCCACTCGCCCCGCGCCCTCGAGTCCTCGCACCACCGGTACAGTGACGCGAGTACCTTCGCCTCGAGGTCCCAGGGCGGGGATCCAGCCAGTACACAAGCCGCCTCGTAGGAGATCGTGCGATACCCCCTTATGACTCTGACGGCCATCGCTCGCTGTGGCCTTCGCAGGACAGCGATGCTGCCGGCCGTCAGGTCAGCCGCCCAGATCGGGGCCCCATACAGGGCCATCGATCGCACGATCCCCACGTAGAGCCGCCTACAGGCGGCGCTCGGGCCCCCCAGATTGGGAAGCAACGTTGACAGCGCCCCAGCCGCGCCCATCAACTTGGGCACCAGCCGCTGGAAGTGGGGGCCGAAATCCCACCGGCTGTCGAGCACCAATCCAAGATACTTCATGGTTGACTCGACAGCAATTCGGGACCCCCCGACCACGATGTGTGATCCCAGCGGTGGCGCCCGCCGGGGGCCATGAAAGACCATGGCCTCCGACTTGTTGAGGGCCACCTCCAGGCCTAAGCGCCGTATGCGGGTCACCACCTGTGACACCGCAGCCGTCGCCAGCAACGCTGCCTCCCTGTACGAGCTCCCCCGGGCCGTGACCAAAGTGTCATCCGCATAACACGAGTGACGCGAACCTTTTTTTTTTTTTTTTTTTTTTTTTTTTTTTGATTACGGGGGGAAATCCTCATGGATGTCCTCCGCCCCGGGGAGGGCGGAGGGGTCTGTCAGACTCTTACTGACTAAAACCACCCCGGTGTTCCATCTCTCACTTGCACCGGGGATCACGGGAACTAGGGTGACTTCCGCGATCCCCGGCTAGTGCCGGCCCGCCTCTGCGGGCCACCTCGCGATAGGCGGGGAGTGAGGTGTTAAACTCCCCCCTTACGTCATAGAGAGGCGCGCGTGGAACACTACGCGCCGCCATCTCGGGTCCTAACAAGTAGGGGGCAACGAATTTCCCCAGATCCGTTGCCCCTGGACCCATTTAGGGGGGCTGGAAGAGGGCGTTATCTGCCCTCCGCCGACGCCCGGTGCGTCTGCTGCGGATCGGGTTAGCGGAAGCAATCTCCCGCTCCCTCTCCGCAGCCTCCTTCTGCGACATGACTGTTTCGCAGAAGGATACCACCGCGTCCCAGGACTCCTCGCTGCCGACCATCGAGTCGACAACGGCCGGCAGCGACAGGTCACTGCCGACTCCTGAGATGAGGGCACGGCGCGGCTCCTCCCAAGCGGCACACTCTGCCAGCGTGTGCCACGCCGTGTCCTCCCGACAGTCGACGCAGTGGTGACACCGAGCGTCCGGCTCCCTGTTTATGCGACACAGGTACTTCCCGAAGCAACCATGCCCCGAGAGCACCTGTGTCACCCGAAACGACAGGGAGCCGTGCCTCCTCCCGAGCCAGCGCTCGAGTACCGGCCGGACCGCCCCGATGGTAGCGGGGCCGGCGGTAGGGCGTGAAAGCCTGTCCCGCCATTCCGCCACCAGGGCTGCGCGAAGCTGTGACCGACGCAACTCCAAATGTCGCTGCGTCAGCCACTCGCCCCGCGCCCTCGAGTCCTCGCGCCACCGATACAGTGACGCGAGTACCTTCGCCTCGAGGTCCCAGGGCGGGGATCCAGCCAGTACACAAGCCGCCTCGTAGGAGATCGTGCGATACCCCCTAATGACTCTGACGGCCATCGCTCGCTGTGGCCTTCGCAGGACAGCGATGCTGCCGGCCGTCAGGTCAGCCTCCCAGATCGGGGCCCCATACAGGGCCATCGATCGCACGATCCCCACGTAGAGCCGCCTACAGGCGGCGCTCGGGCCCCCCAGATTGGGAAACAGCGTTGACAGCGCCCCAGCCGCGCCCATCAACTTGGGCACCAGCCGCTGGAAGTGGGGGCCGAAATCCCACCGGCTGTCGAGCACCAATCCAAGATACTTCATGGTTGACTCGACAGCAATTCGGGACCCCCCGACCACGATGTGTGATCCCAGCGGTGGCGCCCGCCGGGGGCCATGAAAGACCATGGCCTCCGACTTGTTGAGGGCCACCTCCAGGCCTAGGCGCCGTATGCGGGACACGACCTGTGACACCGCAGCCGTCGCCAGCAACGCTGCCTCCCTGTACGAGCTCCCCCGGGCCGTGACCAACGTGTCATCCGCATAACACGTCAAGTCCACGCCCGGCTGGAGCTCGCCCCTCAGCACCCAGTCGTACCCGATGTTCCACAGGAGCGGTCCCACGACCGAACCCTGTGGAACACCGCACGACATGCGGCGCTGGTTTCCGCCATCACGTCCCGTGTAGGTGACACACCTTTCCGCCAAATAAGCCCCAACGATGCGGCGGAGGTAGGAAGGCACCCGATGATACTGCAGTGCCTCCCGAATGCAGCTCCAGGGCAGGGTGTTGAAGGCGTTGGAGATGTCCAAGGACACCGCCAACATCACCCCGCCCCGGGACACCGCTTCCTCCGCCAGGACTCCCACCCGCGATATCGCGTGGATGGTGGAGCGCCCGTGCCGAAAGCCGAACTGGCTCTCGGCTAGGTCGGGCCCCTCCCTGCTTAAGTGGCCGACGAGGCGGGCAGCGATTATCCGCTCAAACATCTTGCCCACCTCGTCGAGCAGCACTATGGGCCTGTATGCGGACGGCGAGTCCGCCGGGCGCCCCACCTTCTTGAGCAGGACCAGACGACCAGATTTCCACAAAGTGGGAAACTGGCCCTGCTCAAGGCACGCGGTGTAGAGTCCTCTCAGTTGGGGCTCTAGCTCCTTCAGAGCGAGGGCTAGCACTATGCCGTGTATACCATCGGGCCCCGGAGCCACGTTCTTGGCCCGGAGCCGCATCACGGCCGCCCTCATCTCTGCCTGTGTCACCTCCGGGACGCTGATGGCGCTCTCTTCGGCAGGCTCTGTGGCCGTGGGCAATGCCATCGGCGGCGGAGTGTGCTCCGCTCTTGCCGGGAAGAGGGCTGCGACGACCTCCTCTAGCAGCTCAGGTTGGAGACTCTCCGTGAGTGGAGGCGCCGCGGCTCGAAGTTTCCCTCGAACCGCACGATACGGGCGCCCCCACGGATCTCCGTCGAGAGTCTCCAACATCTCCTCCCTGGCTCGCGTCCTCGCTTCGCCGATGGCCAGCCACAGAGCCTCCTTAGCCGCGCGGTACACCTCATACCGCGCGGCTTCTTCGTCAGGGACCCGACGACGTCTCCTCCGGTATCGGGTGTACTGGCGTCTGACCGCCACGCACTCGACGCGTAGTCGCGCGATCTCGGCAGACCACCAGTACACCTGGCGCCTTCCTGAATGCGTGTGGACGCGGGGCATGGACGCGTCACTGATTTGCGTCATCGCCCCGCGGAACCACAGCGCCTCCTCTTCGACGTCGACGGGTCCGATCGTCACCGACTCCCGGGTCCAGGCCTGGACAACAGCGGCCTCCTCGAGAACCTCCTTGTCAATGCGCTTACGCGCCCAACGCGGGCCGTCCGTTCGCGGGGCCGATGGACTGCGGCCGCCAGTGGTCTGGGTGGAGACGTCGAAGCGGATGTATCTGTGATCAGACAACGTCTCCACCTCCACGGCGACACGCCAATCGCGGACACGGCTCGCGACAGCAGGGCTAGCGAACGATACGTCTACGATCGAACCGCCCCGCTGCCGCACGCACGTGTGTACCGAGCCCCGGTTTAGGACGACCAGGCCAGTAGTGACCGCCCACTCCTCCAGCGCCTCACCCCGAGCATCGGTCACCGGGGATCCCCACGCCGAAGACTTGGCGTTGAGATCCCCTAGTAACAGCACGGGGTGAGGGTGGAGTCGGCCTACGATGGCCCCCAACTCGACAAGGAAGTTCTCGAAGTCGGCGAGGCTCTTGTTGGGCGAGAAATACGCCCCAACAGTGCCAATTCCGTCCGCGAGGGCGGCCACCCAGCCGTGACCTCGCGACGGGTTGACGAGAGCCCCGCCAATGATGGCCACCGAGCCGTCCAGATCTCCCACCCAGTTACCCCTGGGGGGGACAAAGTACGGCTCGGCGACCACAGCCACGTCAATCGACCACTCTGCCATGCTCTGGATCAATAAATCCTGAGCTCTGGCAGCGTGGTTGATGTTGCCCTGGAGGAAATGGTAAGGCGCCATTAAGCGCAGTCCATTCCCTCCGTCGCACCATCCGTAGGCCGGGAGTCGGCCGTAGAGCACTGAGGCTGAGGGGGGGGTAACGATCCCCTTGCAGCCTTAGTGCCCCTCCTCTTCTTTTTTTGGGTGGGTGCGCCACAGGCTCTTCCACCCGCCCTGTGCCCGGCGGGCCTCCCTGCAGCTGTACAGAGGCTGCAGTTTGGCGCCGCCGAGCACTGGGCGGACTTATGGCCGGGCTGACCGCAGCGAAAACATTGCTCGCTGCGGTCTGTTGCGGCGGTGCAACCCGCCCGGACATGCCCAATGTCCAGGCAACGGTAGCACCTCAAAGCCCTGGGTTGCAGCAACTTAACTCTTGCTGCAACCCAGCCCACCAATAGCCGCCCAGCGTCGGCGACCTTATTGGCCGCCGCCACCGGGCAACGCACCCATACCACACCGAGCCCGGAAGCGCCAGTGCGGATTTCGCCCACCCGTATGTCATCGGGCGGACATCCACCGGCTCCGGCGATGGCCGCCACAACCTCAGCCGGGGTGATCGAGTCGTCCAGGCCGTCGACTCGCAGCTCAGCTGTCTTTTTCGGCCTGGACACTCGAACGTCCTCCGGGTTAAGGACCTCCCTTAGCTTGGCGGCCAGGATATCCGCCTTCTCGCCGCTAGAGGCACCCGGCACCTCCAGCAGCCGCGCCCCCGTAATCGCCGACCTAAAGCCTAGGCCGGATGGTATGCCGAGGTCGGGAAAAGCGACTTTGGCTTTGGCCTCCAAAAGGACCGTCTTGTAGGAGACGCCCCTCTCGACGGCTCCGGGCTGCAGTGTAATAACCACTGCCGCGGAGCGTGGGGCCCTCACCCTAGGCGGCCTCTGGGTCTTCTGCGTGGCCGGGGCAGATGCCTTAGCGGGTGCAGTTGCTGTTGCCTTCTTCTTACGGCCCCTCTTGACGACCGTTGTCCATGCCTCCGTAGAGGGCCCGGGAGCGGTCGCCGGGGGACCGGCCGTCTGGGAAGTGGGCCCAGGTGCGGACGCCGGGGGAGCAGCCTTCCGGGAAGTGGGCGCAGGCTTTGCCTTCGCAGGCTGGCTGGCCACTTTCCCGGACCCACTCGGCTCTGCCGCCACAACTGTTGAGCCCGGTTTGGTGGTGCCAGCCAGCCTCCGCTTGTCCGCAGCGAGTGGTGGGCGGAAGGTTTCGGCAGGAAGCAGCCTCCCCTCCATGGCCTCCAACCGAGCCCCCACCATCTGCCCGCACTGCATCATGCAGATGCGCGCGATCTTCTCGATCTCCGCATCCGCAAGTGCAGGGACCGATGATGGGGCCGGCGATGGACCCGACAACGAGACCGATTGGGTGGCCGCGGGAGCTACCATCTGGGCGGCAAACTGCCGCTTGAGGTCCTCCAACTCTGATTGGAGACGACGGTTTTCCTCCCACAACTTCGCCGTCTCCTCCGTGCTCGACCGAGTCTGGAGGACCTCAACTGCCTCCCTGATACCATCAGCCGCCTCCTTTAGAGCGCGCGTGAACGTGCCCTTCAAGTTGCCGGATTTAGTGGCAACCTGCAGGACGACGCCCACGCCGTCCAGAACTTGGCGACTGAGCGCCACCGCCGAAACGCTCCCCCCGGCAGCCATTCGGGCTGAGCGTCGCTCCCGCAACTGACGAGCCAACTCTTCAACCTCCTCAGCCGCTCTGGCCTTACGCTGCGCCCGCTTGGCAGCATTTGCCTCAGCCTTATTCGAAGGCAACATAAGTCCCTCGCCGACGTCTGAGAACGTGGGTGCGGAGTCACTGCCCACGCTCTCAACGCTCCGCGCGTGCTCCAGTGGGGCAGGCGTGTCAGGCCGGCATACCGGCACGGACCGATCCCGCTCCAGCAAACGAGCGGACGACCTATTCGCCACCGCGCGACCTCGCCTGCTCCTGCCCGTCGGCACCTTAGCAGCCGGCAGGTTTTCTTCGCTATGGGAGCGAGGCGACCGCTTCCTCCTCCCTTTGGACGGCAAAATACCCTCCGGAGCCCGCGAGCGCTCCGAGCCAACGCTCGCAACGCTAGCGACGCTCATCATCTCGGATGCGGTGTCAGAATCCGACTCCGCACCCACACCTATCCGTTCGATCAGAATGATCGGAACCTTCTCTTTTTTTTTAAATTTTGTAGTCTCCATATAAGTCCCACGAGTGTGGGGGATATAAAAAGTCCACCTAGGGTAACCCCCTGTCCCTAGGTAAGTGTACATTTGTATCCCAACCAGGGGGTCCACTAATCCCTGGCTGGGGGTGCGCTTGGGACTGATGCGCCACCTACAACTAAGAAGCTGCAGATGACACTACTCCTCAGCCATTCATACCCTCGCCGCACACCAAAACTTGGTATTAGAGGAATTTTTTATAGAGGTTATCTTCCTCGCGATCCGGGCGGTCAAGCCAAGATCCTCGTCCCGTTCCGAGTCATAAAACATGACCATGATCTCGTTACGGATTACGATTTCGACGGTTGCAGTCGGGAGAATCAGATCCCCCGCTGCTAGCCCGTTGGCAGGGTGAGTGCACAACGGGCGCCGCCCATGTTTCTCCACATGTCCGTCTGTTTGGAACAGACAGACATGTGCAGAAACCTCCTACGCCCACTCAACCCACCCTCTGTAAGCAGAGGGGTGAGTGGACGACCGTCGGGTGGTCTACATAGACCGACCCAAGAGCATAAAGCTCCCCTCCCTACGCAGAAATTCGCCACAGTCAATACCCTCTCCGACATGGAGAGACTATTGGCCGTACCCAGGGTGCACCGGCCCAACGACTGCCCTTTCCCCCGAACGTATTCGAAAGGAACGAGCAGCAATCAGGCACACGAGGAGGTTTTCTGCACGCACCCCAGTGACGCGAACCTAACCTAACCTTTTTTTTTTTTTTTTTTGATGACGGGGGGAAATCCTCATGGATGTCCTCCGCCCCGGGGAGGGCGGAGGGGTCTGTCAGACTCTTACTGACTAAAACCACCCCGGTGTTCCGTCTCTCACTTGCACCGGGGATCACGGGAACTGATGTGACTTCCGCGATCCCCGGCTAGTGCCGGCCCGCCTCTGCGGGCCACCTCGCGATAGGGGGGGAGTGAGGTGTTAAACTCCCCCCTTACGTCATAGAGAGGCGCGCGTGGAACACTACGCGCCGCCATCTCGGGTCCTAAGAAGTAGGGGGCAACGAATTTCCCCAGATCCGTTGCCCCTGGACCCATTTAGGGGGGCTGGAAGAGGGCGTTGTCCGCCCTCCGCCGACGCCCGGTGCGTCTGCTGCGGATCGGGTTAGCGGAAGCAATCTCCCGCTCCCTCTCCGCAGCCTCCTTCTGCGACATGACTCTTTCGCAGAAGGATACCACCGCGTCCCAGGACTCCTCGCTGCCGACCATCGAGTCGACAACGGCCGGCAGCGACAGGTCACTGCCTACTCCTGAGATGAGGGCACGGCGCGGCTCCTCCCAAGCGGCACACTCTGCCAGCGTGTGCCACGCCGTGTCCTCCCGACAGTCGACGCAGTGGTGACACCGAGCGTCCGGCTCCCTGTTTATGCGACACAGGTACTTCCCGAAGCAACCATGCCCCGAGAGCACCTGTGTCACCCGAAACGACAGGGAGCCGTGCCTCCTCCCGAGCCAGCGCTCGAGTACCGGCCGGACCGCCCCGATGGTAGCGGGGCCGGCGGTAGGGCGTGAAAGCCTGTCCCGCCATTCCGCCACCAGGGCTGCGCGAAGCTGTGACCGACGCAACTCCAAATGTCGCTGCGTCAGCCATTCGCCCCGCGCCCTCGAGTCCTCGCGCCACCGATATAGTGACGCGAGTACCTTCGCCTCAAGGTCCCAGGGCGGGGATCCGGCCAGTACACAAGCCGCCTCGTAGGAGATCGTGCGATACCCCCTTATGACTCTGACGGCCATCGCTCGCTGCGGCCTGCGCAAGACAGCGATGCTGCCGGCCGTCAGGTCAGCCGCCCAGATCGGGGCCCCATACAGGGCCATCGATCGCACGATCCCCACGTAGAGCCGCCTACAGGCGGCGCTCGGGCCCCCCAGATTGGGAAGCAGCGTTGACAGCGCCCCAGCCGCGCCCATCAACTTGGGCACCAGCCGCTGGAAGTGGGGGCCAAAATCCCACCGGCTGTCGAGCACCAATCCAAGATATTTCATGGTGGACTCGACAGCAATTCGGGACCCCCCGACCACGATGTGTGATCCCAGCGGTGGCGCCCGCCGGGGGCCATGAAAGACCATGGCCTCCGACTTGTTGAGGGCCACCTCCAGGCCTAGGCGCCGTATGCGGGTCACCACCTGTGACACCGCAGCCGTCGCCAGCAACGCTGCCTCCCTGTACGAGCTCCCCCGGGCCGTGACCAGCGTGTCATCCGCATAACACGTCAAGTCCACGCCCGGCTGGAGCTCGCCCCTCAGCACCCAGTCGTACCCGATGTTCCACAGGAGCGGTCCCACGACCGAACCCTGTGGAACACCGCACGACATGCGGCGCTGGTTTCCGCCATCACGTCCCGTGTAGGTGACACACCTTTCCGCCAAATAAGCCCCAACGATGCGGCGGAGGTAGGAAGGCACCCGATGATACTGAAGTGCCTCCCGAATGCAGCTCCAGGGCAGGGTGTTGAAGGCGTTGGAGATGTCCAAGGACACCGCCAACATCACCCCGCCCCGGGACACCGCTTCCTCCGCCAGGACTCTCACCCGCGATATCGCGTGGATGGTGGAGCGCCCGTGCCGAAAGCCGAACTGGCTCTCGGCTAGGTCAGGCCCCTCCCTGCTTAAGTGGCCGACGAGGCGGGCTGCGATTATCCGCTCAAACATCTTGCCCACCTCGTCGAGCAGCACTATGGGCCTGTATGCGGACGGCGAGTCCGCCGGGCGCCCCACCTTCTTGAGCAGGACCAGACGACCAGATTTCCACAAAGTGGGAAACTGGCCCTGCTCAAGGCACGCGGTGTAGAGTCCTCTCAGTTGGGGCTCTAGCTCCTTCAGAGCGAGGGCTAGCACGATGCCGTGAATACCATCGGGCCCCGGAGCCACGTTCTTGGCCCGGAGCCGCATCACGGCCGCCCTCATCTCTGCTTGTGTCACCTCCGGGACGCTGATGACGCTCTCTTCGGCAGGCTCTGCGGCTGTGGGCAATACCATCGGCGGCGGAGTGTGCTCCGCTCTTGCCGGGAAGAGGGCTGCGACGACCTCCTCTAGCAGCTCAGGTTGGAGACTCTCCGTGAGTGGAGGCGCCGCGGCTCGAAGTTTCCCTCGAACCGCACGATACGGGCGCCCCCACGGATCTCCGTCGAGAGTCTCCAACATCTCCTCCCTGGCTCGCGTTCTCGCTTCGCCGATGGCCAGCCACAGAGCCTCCTTAGCCGCGCGGTACACCTCATACCGCGCGGCTTCTTCGTCAGGGACCCGACGACGTCTCCTCCGGTATCGGGTGTACTGGCGTCTGACCGCCACGCACTCGACACGTAGTCGCGCGATCTCGGCAGACCACCAGTACACCTGGCGCCTTCCTGAATGCGTGTGGATGCGGGGCATCGACGCGTCGCTGATTTGCGTCATCGCCCCGCGGAACCACAGCGCCTCCTCTTCGACGTCGTCGGGTCCGATCGTCGCTGACTCCCGGGTCCAGGCCTGGACAACAGCGGCCTCCTCGAGAACCTCCCTGTCAATGCGCTTACGCGCCCAGCGCGGGCCGTCCGTTCGCGGGGCCGATGGACTGCGGCCGCCAGTGGTCTGGGTGGAGACGTCGAAGCGGATGTATCTGTGATCCGACAACGTCTCCACCTCCACGGCGACACGCCAGTCGCGGACACGCCCTGCGACAGCAGGGCTAGCGAACGATACGTCTACGATCGAACCGCCCCGCTGCCGCACGCACGTGTGCACCGAGCCCCGGTTTAGGACGACCAGGCCAGTCGTGACCGCCCACTCCTCCAGCGCCTCACCCCGAGCATCGGTCACCGGGGATCCCCACGCCGAAGACTTGGCGTTGAGATCCCCTAGTAAAACAGCACGGGGTGAGGGTGGAGTCGGCCTACGACGGCCCCCAACTCGACAAGGAAGTTCTCGAAGTCGGCGAGGCTCTTGTTGGGCGAGAAATACGCCCCAACAGTGCCAATTCCGTCCGCGAGGGCGGCCACCCAGCCGTGACCTCGGGACGGGTTGACGAGAGCCCCGCCAATAATAGCCACCAAGCCGTCTAGGTCACCTACCCAGTTATCCCTGGGGGGAACAAAGTACGGCTCGGCGACCACAGCCACGTCAATCGACCACTCTGCCATGCTCTGGATCAATAGATCCTGAGCCCTGGCAGCGTGGTTGATGTTGCCCTGGAGGAAATGGTAAGGCGCCATTATGCGCAGTCCATTTCCTCCGTCACACCATCCGTAGGCCGGGAGTCGGCCTTAGAGCACCTAGGCTGCGGGGGGGATAAAGAGCCCCCGGCAGCTTTGGCACCCCGTCCCTTCCTCTGGGCGGGTGCGCCACAGGCTCGTCCACCTGCCCTGTGCCCCGCGGGCCTCCCTGCAGCTGTACAGAGGCTGCAGTTTGGCGCTGCGGAGCATTGGGCGGACTTGTGGCCGGGTTGACCGCAGCGAAAACATTGCTCGCTGCGATCTATTGCGGCGGTGCACCTCGCCCGGACATGCCCAATGTCCAGGCACCGGTAGCACCGCAGCGCCCTGGGTTGCAGCAGCTTGACCCTTGCCGCAACCCACCCGACCAAGAGTCGTCCACCGTCGGCGACTTTATTTCCCGCCGCCACCGGGCACCGCACCCAAGCGGCTCCGAGCCCGGAAGCGTCGGTGCGGATCTCGCCCACCCGCACATCATCAGGCGGACATTCTCCGGCTTTGGCGATGGCTGCCACAACCTCAGCTGGGGTTGTCGAGTCGTCCAGGCCGGCGACGCGCAGCTCAGCGGTCTTCATAGGCCTGGACACTCGAACGTCCTCTGGGTTGAGGACCTCCCTCAGCTTGGCGGCCAGGATGTCCGCCTTCTCTCCACTAGAGGCACCCGGCACCTCCAGCAGCCGCGCCCCCGTAATCGCCGTCCGAAATCCCAGGCCGGACGGTATGCCAAGGTCGGGGAACGCGACTTTGGCTTTAGCCTCCATCAGGACTGCCTTATATGAGACGCCCCTTTCGACGGCTCCGGGCTGCAATGTTATCACTACAGCCGCAGAGCGTGGGGCTCTCGCTCTAGGCGGTCTCTGAGTCCTCCTCGTAGAAGATGCCGGTGCCGCAGCGGGTGGAGGTGGCGCTGCCTTCTTCTTCTTACGGCCCCTCTTAACGACCGTCGTCCAGGCCTCCGTGGAGGGCCCAGAAGCGGTCGCCAAGGGACCGGCCGACTGGGAAGCTGGCGCAGGCGTGGATGCCGGGGGAGCAGCCTTCCGTGAAGTGGCCGCAGGCTTGGCATTCTTGGGCTTGCTGGCCCCCTTCCCAGACCCGCTCGGTTCAGTAGCCACGGCTGTCGGCCCCGATTTAACGGGTTCAGCCAGCTTCCGCTTGTCTGCAGCAAGTGGTGGCCGCAGAGTTTCAGCCGGGAGCAGCCTCGCCTCGATAGCCTCCAGCCGAGCTCCCACCATTTGCCCGCACTGCATCATACAGATGCGAGCGATCTTTTCGACCTCCGCATCCGCAAGTGCAGGGGCCGATGATGGGGTCGACGATGGAGGCGATGGCGGTACCGGCGATCCGGTAGCTGCGGGACCTGCCTTCTGGGTGGCAAACTGCCGCTTAAGGTCCTCCAGCTCGGATTGGAGACGGCGGTTCTCCTCCCACAGCTTCGCCGTCTCCTCCGTGCTCGACCGAGTCTGGAGGACCTCAACTGCCTCCCTAATCCCGTCTGCTGCCTCCTTTAGTGCGCGCGTGAACGTGCCCTTCAGGTTGCCCGATTTAGTAGCAACCTGAAGGACGACGCCCACGCCGTCCAGTACTTGGCGACTAAGTGCCACCGCCGATGGGCTCCCCTCGGCAGCCATCCGGGCTGAGCGCCGCTCCCGCAGCTGACGGGCCAACTCTTCGACGTCATCAGCCGCTCTGGCTTTGCGCTGCGCCCGCTTGGCAGCATTTGCCTCCGCCTTATTCGAAGACAGCATCAGTCCCTCGCCGACGTCTGAGAACGTGGGCGCGGAGTCGCTGCCTACGCTCTCGACGCTTTCCGCATGCCCCACCGGAGAAGGCGTGTCGGGCCGGGATAACGGCACGGAACGATCCCGCTCCGGCAAACGAGCGGAAGATCTGTTCGCCACTGCACGACCTCGCCTGCTCCTGCCCGTTGGCACCTTAGCGGCCGGCAGGTTCTCCTCGCTATGAGAGCGTGGCGACCGCTTCCTCCTCCCTTTGGAGGGACAAATCCCATCTGGAGCCCGCAAGCGCTCCGAGCCTACGCTCACAACGCTAGCGACGCTCATATTCTCGGATGCGGTGTCGGAATCCGACACCGCACCCACACCCATTCGTTCGATCACAACGATCGGTACCTTCTCTTCATTAAATTTTTGTTTTGAGTCCATATATAAGTCCCACGAGTGTGGGGGATATAAAACGTCCACCTAGGGTAACCCCCTGTCCCTAGGTAAGTGAACATTTGTAACCCAACCAGGGGGTCCACTAATCCCTGGCTGGGGGTGCGCTTGGGACTGATGCGCCACCTACAACTAAGAAGCTGCAGATGACACTACTCCTCAGCCATTCATACCCTCGCCGCACACCAAAACTTGGTATTAGAGGAATTTTTTATAGAGGTTATCTTCCTCGCGATCCGGGCGGTCAAGCCAAGATCCTCGTCCCGTTCCGAGTCATAAAACATGACCATGATCTCGTTACGGATTACGATTTCGACGGTTGCAGTCGGGAGAATCAGATCCCCCGCTGCTAGCCCGTTGGCAGGGTGAGTGCACAACGAGCGCCGCCCATGTTTCTCCACCATGTTCGCTGTTTGAAACAGACGGACATGTTGAGAAACGTCCTACGCCCACTCAACCCACCCTCTGTAAGCAGAGGGGTGAGTGAGCGACCGTCGGGCAGTCTAAAAGGACCGACCCAGGAGCATAACGCTCCCCTCCCTACGCAGAAATTCGCTACAGTCAATACCCTCTCCTACATGGAGAGAATATTGGCCGTACCCAGGATGCACCGGCCCAATGACTGCCCTTTCCCCCGAACGTATTCGAAAGGAACGAGCAGCAATCAGGCACACGAGGAGGTTTTCTGCACGCACCCCAACCTAACCTAACCTAACCTAACCTTTTATTTTTTATTTATATTTTACACTTTTACTTTTTAATTTATTTTACACTTTGACGCGAACCTCCAACGATGATGAACGCAATTAGGACACCACCCAGGGCGAAGCCGGCCGAAGGTGAATCACCAAAATTGACATCGCCTCCAAATGTGAGACGCAGCGTCGCAGAATTGGAGGCCGCGGCGCCTTCCAGTGCGAACCCGAACCCAACGCCCCCTTCCTTAATTACCAAGACGGCGCAGGCTGGACCTGCAAAACTTGCACAGAAGCCACTCCAACCGAGGCTTGTACAGGTTCACTCGCCGCCAAAATCACAATATGCGGACCGGTCGGCAGAGGCGAGGGCCTGCCTGACCAGAGCAAAAGCCCTTCTCGGCACCTCGAGAAACACCAAAAGCGAAATAAAAACAGGTGTAATCGAGGCACTGGACCGGTTGTTCCAGCTGGTTAAGGAGGCCGAAAAATCGGTCAAAATAAAAAGGGTGGAGCCCGACAATATACAGTCCGAAGGCGTCGCAGCCGACCGCACCTTCACTTGCACAGCCGACTCAAACACCACTCAACTTGAGGCTCAAATAAGGAGCCACTCTTTGCTGCTGGAGAGCCACTCAAAGGGGATGGAGGAGCTGAAGGCAGCAATTGAGCAGCACAGACACAGCTTTGAAAACAGCGCTGCCATAAACACATATGCGAGCGTAACCCACAGCGGAAAAGTAAATCCGACGCGAAGTACGCTCCACTCTATAGTGGTTACCTCCACAGACGAGGCAGAGTCCGGGGACGAAGTCCTAGAGAAGGTGCGGAAGGCGGCTGACGCAAAGGAAGGCTGGGTGAAGGTCGAAAAGGTTAGGAAAGCAAAAGATAGGAAAGTTATTATGGGCTTCCAAACAACTGCAGAAAGGGACAAAATTAAGGAAAGACTGGCAAGGGACGGCAAGGACCTCCATGTCGAGGAGGTGAAAAACAAGGATCCCATGCTGATCCTCAGGAGCGTCCTTTCAGTCAACACAGACGAGGACATCCTCAAAGCTCTGAGGAACCAGAACAGAGAAGTTTTTCACAACCTCGACAAGGAGGAGGACAGGGTGGTGGTGAAGTTCCGGAGGAGGACGAGGAACCCACACACCTGTCACGTTGTGGTCAGCGTCTCGCCGACAATCTGGAGGAGGGCAACGGAACTCGGGTGCCTGCACGTGGACCTTCAGCGCGTAAGGGTCGAAGACCAGACCCCACTGGTACAGTGCACGCGCTGCTTAGGCTACGGGCACGGCAAACGTTTCTGCAAGGAAACGGCTGACCTATGCAGTCACTGCGGCGGGCTACACCTGAGATCGGAATGTCCCGACTTTCTAACAGGTGTTCCGCCAAGGTGCCGGAACTGCACAAGAGCCAAGCTCGGGGACGCTGGCCACAACGCCTTCAGTTCGGAATGTCCAATACGCCACAGGTGGGATGAAATAGCAAGAGCTACAGTGGCTTATTGCTAAGGGCACCCACGGTAACCCAAACCCCTATAGAGTGGTACAGGCCAACCTCCAGCGGAAAAGACTGGCGACCAACGAGCTTCTGGTTGAAGCGGAAAAGCGCGGGGTTGCCATTGCTCTCCTCCAGGAACCATACGTAGGCGGGGCCAAAGTAATGAGGAGTCATAGAGGCGTTCGGATCTTCCAGAGCACCGACATCGGGGAGGGTACTGTTAAGGCCGCAATCGCGGTCTTCGACCAAAACCTCATCGTCGAACAGTACCCGAAACTCACCACGAACAACATCACCGTGGTGGGGATCCGAACCAGTGCTTGGAGGATCACACTAGTCTCCTTTTACTTTGAGCCAGACCAGCCAATTGAACCATACCTCAACCACCTCAAACGTGTTGAGGAGGAGGTAGGTTCCAGAATGTGGATTCTTGGAGGAGACGCAAACGCAAAAAGTACCTGGTGGGGAAGCCTGACCATCGACCGCAGAGGCGAAGAAGTGTCCGGAGTCCTCGACGAGCTGGACCTGAACATACTCAACAGAGGGGAAATTCCGACCTTCGACACGATCAGAGGAGGCATAAGGTACTGCAGCCACGTCGACTTAACGGCATGTTCGACGGATATCCTAGACCTGGTAGACGACTGGAGGGTAGACGAGGGCCTCACGAGCTCGGACCATAACGGCATCGTATTTAACATCAAACTAAATAGGTCTAAAGGTATACAAATTAGCAGGACAACGCGAATTTTCAATACAAAAAAAGCAAATTGGCCCGAGTTTTGTGAGAAACTCGGCCAATTAATGCAGACAAACAAAATTAATAAATCAGAAATCGACAAATTAAATACAGCCAAACAAGTTAATTCAGTTACGGAACAATTTATCAATTTAATTAGAGAATCATGCACTTCTTCAATGCCGAAGAAGAAAACAAACGAAGTGTTTACTTTGCCGTGGTGGTCCGAGAAACTCGAGGGGATGAGGAAAAAGGTCGCTACCCTGAAAAACAGAGTCAGGAATGCTGCACCAGTCCGAAGATCGAAGGTCGTCGAAGAGTACCTGAAACTGAAAGTTGAGTATGAGACGGAATCAGCCAAGGACGAAGTCGAGAGTTGGAAGAACTTCTGCTCGAGACAGGACAAAGAAGGGGTTTGGGAAGGAATCTACCGGGTGATAGGAAGGACTAAGGGAAGAGGTGAGGATCAGCCATTAGTGAAGGACGGGGCGGACCTGAACGCCAAAGGCTCGGTCGAACTTCTGGCAAAAACATTTTACCCTGAGGACGACTCAGGAACCGACAGCACCTGCCACCGCCTTACCAGAGAGAAGGCCGACGTCGTGAATGCTGGGGGGCAAGATGAGTCTTGTGAACCGCCATTCACGATGGCCGAGCTGATGGCAGCGTGCGGGTCGTTCAATGTTAAAAAAGCGCCAGGAGCCGACGGCCTCACCGCCGACATTTGCTGCCAGGCCATTAGAGGAGCCCCTGATGTGGCCTTGGCTCTCCTCAATGGCTGCCTGAGAAACCACCTCTTCCCCGATAATTGGAAGGAAGCAACAGTCATAGTTCTGAAAAAGCCTGGCAAAACAGATTACGGCAACCCGAAGGCGTACCGACCAATCGGCCTGTTACCAGTTTTCGGTAAAATATATGAGAAGATGTTGGTGGCCCGCCTCAGGTTTCACCTGATCCCCAGGATGAGTACTCGTCAGTACGGATTCATGCCCCAGAAAAGCACCGAGGACTCCCTCTATGCACTAATGCAGCACATACGCGCTAAACTGTCCTTAAAGAAAATCGTAGTACTGGTATCATTGGACATAGAGGGAGCCTTCGACAGCGCATGGTGGCCAGCCATAAGAGTCCGTCTGGCTGAGGAACAGTGTCCTGTAGGCCTGAGGAGGGTCTTCGACAGCTACCTCGACAACCGAAGGGTCAGGGTCAGATACGCAGGTGAAGAGTACTGCAAGGCCACAAGCAAGGGCTGTGTCCAGGGTTCCATCGCGGGACCTACCTTCTGGAATTTGTTGCTAGACCCGCTCCTTAAGAGCTTGGAGGCTAAGGATGTCTATTGCCAGGCGTTTGCAGACGTTTTGTGCTGATTTTCGATGGTGACACAGCGTTGGAGATCGAGGGACGCGCCAATGCTGCTCTTGAACATGTTCAGGCGTGGGGTGTTCAAAACAAGCTCAAATTTGCCCCTCAAAAAACCAATGCAATGGTGATAACGCGCAAGCTAAAATACGACACCCCGCGCTTGAGCATGGGTGGGATCGACATTGCCGCGTCCAACGAGATCAAAATCCTGGGTGTCACCATCGACAAGCAGCTGACGTTCAACGCACACGTCGCAAATGTGTGCAGAAAAGCGATAGGCATCCACAAGCAACTTACGAGGGCAGCAAAGACTAGTTGGGGGCTTAACCCAGAAGTCATAAGGATAATATATGTGGCCACCGTCGAACCAGTGATTATGTATGCCGCCAGCGTATGGGCTTCGGCCGTCGACAAGCAGGGCGTCAAGAAGCAGTTGGGAGCGGTCCAGTGCGGTATCGCACAAAAGCTGTGCAAGGGATACCGGACGGTCTCCTTAAACTCCGCGCTGGTGCTGGCTGGGATACTACCTCTCGATCTGCGAGTCCGCGAAGCGGCTTCGCTATACGAGGCCAAGAGGGGAGTACCTCAGCCGGCACTCGGCGACAGGAGCGTTGAGCAGACCGCCTCGGCAATGGAGGCTCCACACCCGGCAGAGCGCGCTGAGCTGGAGATCATAAGCCTGGTAGACCAAGAGCAACTAGATGCCCAGAGCGAACATGAAGTTCGCATCTTCACGGACGGGAGCAAGATTGGGGACAAGGTTGGAGCGGCACTCTCCATATGGAGCGGAGGCGCCGAAACTAAATCTATCAAGCTTGCTCTCCCACACTACTCCACTGTCTACCAGGCTGAGCTCCTGGCAATATGCGTCGCAACCAGGGAGATCTCAAAGCACAGTGCGCAGTCGTTTGGAATCTTCAGTGACTCTATGTCGGCCCTACAAACTATTCAAAACCATAACCGTCACCACCCCCTGGCAGTAGAGACAAGGGCCAACCTCAGGTCCCTGTCGATCCAAAACAAGGCTGTTGCTTTGTTTTGGATCAAAGCCCACGCGGGGTTGGAAGGAAATGAGAGGCCCGACGAACTCGCCAAAAGGGCCGCTGAGGGTTCCAAACGAAAGCCCGACTACGACCTGTGCCCGGTTTCATACGTCAAGCGGTGCATCCGAACGGCAACTCTTGACGTGTGGAACCGGAGATACTGCGCTGGAGAGACGGCTTCAGGGACGAAGTTGTTTTTCCCGGATGCGGTGGCGGCGTACGGGATAGTTAGGAAGATCAAAATTAGCAGTATAACTACCCAGATCATGACGGGGCACGGTGGGTTCTCGGAATACTTGAATCGCTTCAGGTGTAAAGAGAGCCCATCGTGCATCTGCGATCCCGACATTGCTGAGACGGTGCCACATATATTGTTCAGCTGTCTCGTATTTGACCAGCAAAGACTTGTGGCCGAGCACGTGCTCGACACCAAACTGAATGCCGAAAACGTGTGGCCTTTGATGAAAGGGAAAAAGAGAGAGGAGTTTCTGGAATATTGTGTTGAAATTTGCGTCAAAGTTATAAAAAGGAATAAATCAGCTTAAGCAAAGATGCTTACTTAATATTATATAGAATATTACGGTCAAGCATTGAAAACAGACTTAACAAATTTGCTAAGAAACGCCAGAAAATGTACCAAAATAGGTATAATTAATATTCTGTAGCCCATAGCGATGAACAAGCGTAAGTAATATTAAGAAAGTAAGTTAGAATTAAGAATACCGTTGACTTAAGACCCATAAATGTTTTAATATAAGAAATAGGAATAAGCGTAGCCTTAAGAAACAATTTTGTAGTAGTTATAACAGTGTTAAATTGATAGTGTAAAAATTGCAAACAAAAATGTACTAGAAATAAGAAATAGAAAATAGAAGTAGTTACGAATAAATGTAAATAGAAATAAAATAGAATAAGGATTGTTGCAAACAAACATGTAATAAGAGTAAGAATTAAAATAAGTATCATTGTAAAAATAAAAACAATAGAATAAGAATACTGTAACAGAGAAATAAAAACATCTGTGTCGTGTTTAACCCGAATTAAATAAATGGAAATGGAATAGAATAAAAAAATAGGGAAATAGAAGGGCGTCCTACCCTTATAGACAGAAAGAGAAAGGAATGATAGAAAGACATAGTATGAAGAATGAAAGTGCGAGAGGAATAATTGCGAGAACTAGTATGAATGACAAGCCTAGCATAGGCTCCAATTCCGTTGGAGGTAGTAGTATAAAAAAAAAAAAAAAAAAAAAAAAAAAAACCTAACCTAACCTAACCGGTCAATATCTTCGCATCCAGGTGACGCATTTTGACGCTGTTTTCAGCTAATTCGTTCCTAGTTAGGCTACCTGAGACTATCTGACTGAGAAAATTGACGAAAACGCGAAAAAATTTTCTTTCGCTCCATAGACTTTGAAAATTCTTACAAACTGTATGTACTGGATACATAATTCAATAATATTTCAAAATTCTTTCAGCCAATCCCGTTTAAATTAGTTTCAATAGATACTTACCTGCCTTACCTGCAATCCGGTGCGCGTTCCGCGAGTCCGAGACGTGTAGGGTAGTTAATATACCTGGTTTTGTTCAAATTTTCAGTGAAAATTCACGTTTTTCGGCTGAAATTCAAAATTTTTGTTCAGCACGCTTTTCAGTAACGCCATAGTTAGCTAGTTCGCGCGGAGACGCGTCTTCCGACACCTCGCCCGTGCGCCTAGCATACATAGCCATCTTAATACTTAGAATTTTCATTGTTCTACGTAACTAGTAGGTACCAAAAATCTACCTAACCGAACCAAGTTTTCATACATTGGTCAATATCTTCGCATCCAGGTGACGCATTTTGACGCTGTTTTTCAGCTAATTCGTTACTAGTTAGGCTACCTGAGACTATCTGACTGAGAAAATTGACGAAAACGCGATAAAATTTTGCCCGCCCAACCCACCCTGTTACTAGTGGCCAGGGGGACGATTTTGGTTTTGCCAAAGAGTTGACTTTTTTATTTATCTTTTGACTATTTATTTTGTTATCTTTTAGGAGTTACAGACCTGACGGTCGCTCGACCGTAGGAAGACATTATTTATTTGATATATTCGTTTATTTTGTTGCTTTTTGTACATCCCCCCTTTACAGGGACACAGAAGCTTCGCCAGTACCTCTGACTAGTCTTACATGAACCTCACGTTCACTAAAGCCACGGCAATGTTCCGCACACCGGCCAAGAAGGATGCGACTTCTACGAGTACCAGAGACGTGACGCGCCCAAATGATGGCGTAGGATCTTCGCTTCCTAGCGTGAGGCGCAGTATTGGGGAATGGGAGGCTGATAGACCAAAGTCTGCCCAGCTTCTGAAAACTCCATCGCCACCGAAGAAGGCCCCAGTAACTACTCCCCCGAGGATAAAATCCAAGGCAACGCTCGCACACCAGAGCAAGCCGGAAGGAACGAAACAGCCTGAGGGGAATGAAGAGAGCTCGCCGCGGGAAGTTCGACCCGTGCGGTACATAAATAGGACCACGGAAGCGAAGGCGTGTCTCTCGAAAGCAAAGATCCAACTGCTAAGCTCTAGAAACCTCAAAAAAGAGATTAAAGATGAAATCACGAAAGCTGTGGAAAGGCTATACCAACTGGTAAAAGAGGCAGAAGGTGAAAAAGGAAGGGGAACTGAGGTGGTGGACAAACCTGAAACCCAAACAGATACTAAGCCGACCTCAGAACAATCGACAGAGCTCATGAAGAGCCTGGTGGAAGGCCTCCAGCAGCACAAACAGGTGCTGCAGGAGTGCCAACAATACACCCTAGCGCTGTCGGAACAGCTTCAGGCGGCCCCGCGCTTCGTCGCAGGCCAAGGCCCGTCTTTCGCCGAAATCGCCGCCAGCTCGAAGCAAAATGTCCAAGGGCCTTTTCACTCAGTAGTCGTATCATCTGTGAATGATATGGACACGAGTGAAGAGGTCCTGGAGAAGCTCCGGACGGCGGTCGATGCCCGCAATGAAGGCATAAGGGTGGAGCGGCTGCGCAAGGCGCGGGACCAGAAGGTGGTGGTCGGTTTTGGGACCCGAGAGGAGATGACGAGGGTGACCGAACGGATCCGGAGAGCAGGCAATCTGGTGGCGGAAGAAGTTAAGAACAAGGACCCGCTAATAATTATCAAGGACGTCCTCTCCTGCCACTCAGATGTGGAGCTCACGCAAGCCCTGCAGCGGCAGAACACCCACTTGATCGGGGATATTCCTGCAGGTGACGTGAGGTTGGGGGTGAAGTACCGTCGTAAGACGAGGAACCCCCACATGGTCCACGTCATCCTGCAGGTGTCCCCGACCGTGTGGCAGAGGCTGACCACGGCGGGTCGCGTGCACATCGACCTACAGCGAGTGCGAGTGCAAGATCAGTCGCCACTGGTGCAGTGCACTCGCTGTTTGCACTTCGGCCACGGTCGCAAACTATGCACGCAACCCGCCGACCTCTGCATCCACTGTGGCGAGCCACACATGCGTGCAGACTGTCCGTCACGGCTAGCAGATGAGGCACCAAAGTGCCACAATTGTCTGGCGGCAAAGCTGGATTGCACGGACCACAATGCCTTCGACAGCGTGTGCCCTATTCGCGTCAAATGGGACGCATTGGCACGCCTGTCGGTGGCGTACTGCTAAGGTGCAGCCAGCTTTGCCCAGAAATAAGTGCCACAACGGTATTATTTGTAAAATAAATATGCAGAAAATTAAAATAATAAACAATAATAGAGCATCAGTAAATTGTAAAATAAGAAAAGCATATTGGAGCCAATTTCATAAGAAATTGGCCCAATTAATAGCTGATTCCAGATTAAATTCACAACATTTTGATAAACTTAATAATATAAGTCATTTAATAAGTCTAAGCAGTAAAACCAAATTAATAAACACCTATTACTCAACCATTATAAGTGACAAATCTAACTCACCGTTGTGGTCCGACGAGCTAGTTGACGCGAAGACTGAGATCAACAACAACCAAAGCCGCAATCAAAGTATTGCACCAGTCCGGAGTGCGCAGGTTGCCGAGCAGCACGTGAAAAAGAAGGTAAAATATAAATATAAAGCATTGACTGCACAGTTCAAAACCTGGAAGTACCTAAATCGAAAGCAGGATACAGTTAAAGTTTATACTAAACTTAAAATAGCCAGTGCGAGACTGCCAGGTTTGACAGAACGTACATACCGGAAAGAGAACATAAAATTATTAGGAAATTTAGATTATAAAAATTATGTCTATATGATATATTGTGTATATATTAGGATAGCCATAGCATAAACGTAGTGTTAACTTAGAAATAGGTATAAGTTTAATATAACATGAATATTAAAAAACAGAAAAACAGGAAAAAAAAAAAAAAAAAAATAATAATAATATAGACACTTAAGTCGAATAGTTATAGCCATGTTAGATGTTAGCTTTTAGAATACAACAAGTACAAAAATAAAGCCTTCAGTTAAGAGCCGTGCCTCCTCCCGAGCCAGCGCTCGAGTACCGGCCGGACCGCCCCGATGGTAGCGGGGCCGGCGATAGGGCGTGACAGCCTGTCCCGCCATTCCGCCACCAGGGCTGCGCGAAGCTGTGACCGACGCAACTCCAAATGTCGCTGCGTCAGCCATTCGCCCCGCGCCCTCGAGTCCTCGCGCCACCGATACAGTGACGCGAGTACCTTCGCCTCAAGGTCCCAGGGCGGGGATCCGGCCAGTACACAAGCCGCCTCGTAGGAGATCGTGCGATACCCCCTTATGACTCTGACGGCCATCGCTCGCTGCGGCCTGCGCAGGACAGCGATGCTGCCGGCCGTCAGGTCAGCCGCCCAGATCGGGGCCCCATACAGGGCCATCGATCGCACGATCCCCACGTAGAGCCGCCTACAGGCGGCGCTCGGGCCCCCCAGATTGGGAAGCAGCGTTGACAGCGCCCCAGCCGCGCCCATCAACTTGGGCACCAGCCGCTGGAAGTGGGGGCCGAAATCCCACCGGCTGTCGAACACCAATCCAAGATACTTCATGGTTGACTCGACAGCAATTCGGGACACCCCAACCACGATGTGTGATCCCAGCGGTGGCGCCCGCCGGGGGCCATGAAAGACCATGGCCTCCGACTTGTTGAGGGCCACCTCCAGGCCTAGGCGCCGTATGCGGGTCACCACCTGTGACACCGCAGCCGTCGCCAGCAACGCTGCCTCCCTGTACGAGCTCCCCCGGGCCGTGACCAGCGTGTCATCCGCATAACACGTCAAGTCCACGCCCGGCTGGAGCTCGCCCCTCAGCACCCAGTCGTACCCGATGTTCCACAGGAGCGGTCCCACGACCGAACCCTGTGGAACACCGCACGACATGCGGCGCTGGTTTCCGCCATCACGTCCCGTGTAAGTGACACACCTTTCCGCCAAATAAGCCCCAACGATGCGGCGGAGGTAGGAAGGCACCCGATGATACTGCAGTGCCTCCCGAATGCAGCTCCAGGGCAGGGTGTTGAAGGCGTTGGAGATGTCCAAGGACACCGCCAACATCACCCCGCCCCGGGACACCGCTTCCTCCGCCAGGACTCTCACCCGCGATATCGCGTGGATGGTGGAGCGCCCGTGCCGAAAGCCGAACTGGCTCTCGGCTAGGTCAGGCCCCTCCCTGCTTAAGTGGCCGACGAGGCGGGCAGCGATTATCCGCTCAAACATCTTGCCCACCTCGTCGAGCAGCACTATGGGCCTGTATGCGGACGGCGAGTCCGCCGGGCGCCCCACCTTCTTGAGCAGGACCAGACGACCAGATTTCCACAAAGTGGGAAACTGGCCCTGCTCAAGGCACGCGGTGTAGAGTCCTCTCAGTTGGGGCTCTAGCTCCTTCAGAGCGAGGGCTAGCACGATGCCGTGAATACCATCGGGCCCCGGAGCCACGTTCTTGGCCCGGAGCCGCATCACGGCCGCCCTCATCTCTGCCTGTGTCACCTCCGGGACGCTGATGGCGCTCTCTTCGGCAGGCTCTGCGGCTGTGGGCAATACCATCGGCGGTGGAGTGTGCTCCGCTCTTGCCGGGAAGAGGGCTGCGACGACCTCCTCTAGCAGCTCAGGTTGGAGACTCTCCGTGAGTGGAGGCGCCGCGGCTCGAAGTTTCCCTCGAACCGCACGATACGGGCGCCCCCACGGATCTCCGTCGAGAGTCTCCAACATCTCCTCCCTGGCTCGCGTTCTCGCTTCGCCGATGGCCAGCCACAGAGCCTCCTTAGCCGCGCGGTACACCTCATACCACGCGGCTTCTTCGTCAGGGACCCGACGACGTCTCCTCCGGTATCGGGTGTACTGGCGTCTGACCGCCACGCACTCGACACGTAATCGCGCGATCTCGGCAGACCACCAGTACACCTGGCGCCTTCCTGAATGCGTGTGGACGCGGGGCATCGACGCGTCGCTGATTTGCGTCATCGCCCCGCGGAACCACAGCGCCTCCTCTTCGACGTCGACGGGTCCGATCGTCACCGACTCCCGGGTCCAGGCCTGGACAACAGCGGCCTCCTCGAGAACCTCCCTGTCAATGCGCTTACGCGCCCAACGCGGGCCGTCCGTTCGCGGGGCCGATGGACTGCGGCCGCCAGTGGTCTGGGTGGAGACGTCGAAGCGGATGTATCTGTGATCCGACAACGTCTCCACCTCCACGGCGACACGCCAGTCGCGGACACGGCTCGCGACAGCAGGGCTAGCAAACGATACGTCTACGATCGAACCGCCCCGCTGCCGCACGCACGTGTGCACCGAGCCCCGGTTTAGGACGACCAGGCCAGTCGTGACCGCCCACTCCTCCAGCGCCTCACCCCGAGCATCGGTCACCGGGGATCCCCACGCCGAAGACTTGGCGTTGAGATCCCCTAGAACCTAACCTTTTTTTTTTTTATTAGGCTGAGAAAATGCTTTACGCATACCCGCTCGCGGGGGACGAGACGGGGTATGTGGGACTCCTGTCAGAATGACAGTCTACCCACTAAAAACTCAGCGGTGTTCCCGCATCGCCGTGATGGGAGGGCCATGGGAAACCGGCTCAGCCTTTACTTCCACAACCCTCCCGGCGCATGCCCGCCTAAATGGCAGGCCCCGCATGCCCCCCAGACGGGGGTCCGGGAATGGCCAGAACACATGACCATTCCCGTCCGACACTGGTGGAGGCCTGTGCAATGCAGGCTAGGGTGCCCCCGCAACCGTTGCCTGCTAGCCTCCACCTGTCAGAAGTGGAGACATGTCCCACGCCCACTCAGCTCACCCTCTGTAAACAGAGGGGTGAGTAGGCGACCGCCGGGCGGGTCAGGTCGACCGACCCAGAAGCACAAGGCTCCCCCGCCCACGCGCCGGAGCGCATCTCCGACAGGATATTGGCATACGGACAACGACACCCCTTAGGCACACGTACCTAATGGGGGGAAATTGCCCGCACCCCAGGGCGCACCGTCCCGCAGACTGGCCTTTCCCCCGGACGCATCCAAGGGAAACTCCAGCCCACGGGCACACGAGGAGGTTTCCTGTCCAAGCACCCCCCTAGAACCTAACCTAACCTAACCTTTTTTTTTTTTTTTTGATCACGGGGGGAAATCCTCATGGATGTCCTCCGCCCCGGGGAGGGCGGAGGGGTCTGTCAGACTCTTACTGACTAAAACCACCCCGGTGTTCCGTCTCTCACTTGCACCGGGGATCACGGGAACTGATGTGACTTCCGCGATCCCCGGCTAGTGCCAGCCCGCCTCTGCGGGCCACCTCGCGATAGGGGGGGAGTGAGGTGTTAAACTCCCCCCTTACGTCATAGAGAGGCGCGCGTGGAACACTACGCGCCGCCATCTCGGGTCCTAAGAAGTAGGGGGCAACGAATTTCCCCAGATCCGTTGCCCCTGGACCCATTTAGGGGGGCTGGAAGAGGGCGTTGTCCGCCCTCCGCCGACGCCCGGTGCGTCTGCTGCGGATCGGGTTAGCGGAAGCAATCTCCCGCTCCCTCTCCGCAGCCTCCTTCTGCGACATGACTGTTTCGCAGAAGGATACCACCGCGTCCCAGGACTCCTCGCTGCCGACCATCGAGTCGACAACGGCCGGCAGCGACAGGTCACTGCCTACTCCTGAGATGAGGGCACGGCGCGGCTCCTCCCAAGCGGCACACTCTGCCAGCGTGTGCCACGCCGTGTCCTCCCGACAGTCGACGCAGTGGTGACACCGAGCGTCCGGCTCCCTGTTTATGCGACACAGGTACTTCCCGAAGCAACCATGCCCCGAGAGCACCTGTGTCACCCGAAACGACAGGGAGCCGTGCCTCCTCCCGAGCCAGCGCTCGAGTACTGGCCGGACCGCCCCGATGGTAGCGGGGCCGGCGGTAGGGCGTGAAAGCCTGTCCCGCCATTCCGCCACCAGGGCTGCGCGAAGCTGTGACCGACGCAACTCCAAATGTCGCTGCGTCAGCCATTCGCCCCGCGCCCTCGAGTCCTCGCGCCACCGATACAGTGACGCGAGTACCTTCGCCTCGAGGTCCCAGGGCGGGGATCCCGCCAGTACACAAGCCGCCTCGTAGGAGATCGTGCGATACCCCCTTATGACTCTGACGGCCATCGCTCGCTGCGGCCTGCGCAGGACAGCGATACTGCCGGCCGTCAGGTCAGCCGCCCAGATCGGGGCCCCATACAGGGCCATCGATCGCACGATCCCCACGTAGAGCCGCCTACAGGCGGCGCTCGGGCCCCCCAGATTGGGAAGCAGCGTTGACAGCGCCCCAGCCGCGCCCATTAACTTGGGCACCAGCCGCTGGAAGTGGGGGCCAAAATCCCACCGGCTGTCGAGCACCAATCCAAGATATTTCATGGTGGACTCGACAGCAATTCGGGACCCCCCGACCACAATGTGTGATCCCAGCGGTGGCGCCCGCCGGGGGCCATGAAAGACCATGGCCTCCGACTTGTTGAGGGCCACCTCCAGGCCTAGGCGCCGTATGCGGGTCACCACCTGTGACACCGCAGCCGTCGCCAGCAACGCTGCCTCCCTGTACGAGCTCCCCCGGGCCGTGACCAGCGTGTCATCCGCATAACACGTCAAGTCCACGCCCGGCTGGAGCTCGCCCCTCAGCACCCAGTCGTACCCGATGTTCCACAGGAGCGGTCCCACGACCGAACCCTGTGGAACACCGCACGACATGCGGCGCTGGTTTCCGCCATCACGTCCCGTGTAAGTGACACACCTTTCCGCCAAATAAGCCCCAACGATGCGGCGGAGGTAGGAAGGCACCCGATGATACTGCAGTGCCTCCCGAATGCAGCTCCAGGGCAGGGTGTTGAAGGCGTTGGAGATGTCCAAGGACACTGCCAACATCACCCCGCCCCGAGACACCGCTTCCTCCGCCAGGACTCTCACCCGCGATATCGCGTGGATGGTGGAGCGCCCGTGCCGAAAGCCGAACTGGCTCTCGGCTAGGTCAGGCCCCTCCCTGCTTAAGTGGCCGACGAGGCGGGCAGCGATTATCCGCTCAAACATCTTGCCCACCTCGTCGAGCAGCACTATGGGCCTGTATGCGGACGGCGAGTCCGCCGGGCGCCCCACCTTCTTGAGCAGGACCAGACGACCAGATTTCCACAAAGTGGGAAACTGGCCCTGCTCAAGGCACGCGGTGTAGAGTCCTCTCAGTTGGGGCTCTAGCTCCTTCAGAGCGAGGGCTAGCACTATGCCGTGAATACCATCGGGCCCCGGAGCCACGTTCTTGGCCCGGAGCCGCATCACGGCCGCCCTCATCTCTGCCTGTGTCACCTCCGGGACGCTGATGGCGCTCTCTTCGGCAGGCTCTGCGGCTGTGGGCAATACCATCGGCGGCGGAGTGTGCTCCGCTCTTGCCGGGAAGAGGGCTGCGACGACCTCCTCTAGCAGCTCAGGTTGGAGACTCTCCGTGAGTGGAGGCGCCGCGGCTCGAAGTTTCCCTCGAACCGCACGATACGGGCGCCCCCACGGATCTCCGTCGAGAGTCTCCAACATCTCCTCCCTGGCTCGCGTTCTCGCTTCGCCGATGGCCAGCCACAGAGCCTCCTTAGCCGCGCGGTACACCTCATACCGCGCGGCTTCTTCGTCAGGGACCCGACGACGTCTCCTCCGGTATCGGGTGTACTGGCGTCTGACCGCCACGCACTCGACACGTAGTCGCGCGATCTCGGCAGACCACCAGTACACCTGGCGCCTTCCTGAATGCGTGTGGACGCGGGGCATCGACGCGTCGCTGATTTGCGTCATCGCCCCGCGGAACCACAGCGCCTCCTCTTCGACGTCGTCGGGTCCGATCGTCGCTGACTCCCGGGTCCAGGCCTGGACAACAGCGGCCTCCTCGAGAACCTCCCTGTCAATGCGCTTACGCGCCCAGCGCGGGCCGTCCGTTCGCGGGGCCGATGGACTGCGGCCGCCAGTGGTCTGGGTGGAGACGTCGAAGCGGATGTATCTGTGATCCGACAACGTCTCCACCTCCACGGCGACACGCCAGTCGCGGACACGGCTCGCGACAGCAGGGCTAGCAAACGATACGTCTACGATCGAACCGCCCCGCTGCCGCACGCACGTGTGAACCGAGCCCCGGTTTAGGACGACCAGGCCAGTCGTGACCGCCCACTCCTCCAGCGCCTCACCCCGAGCATCGGTCACCGGGGATCCCCACGCCGAAGACTTGGCGTTGAGATCCCCTAGTAACAGCACGGGGCGAGGGTGGAGTCGGCCTACGACGGCCCCCAACTCGACAAGGAAGTTCTCGAAGTCGGCGAGGCTCTTGTTGGGCGAGAAATACGCCCCAACAGTGCCAATTCCGTCCGCGAGGGCGGCCACCCAGCCGTGTCCTCGGGACGGGTTGACGAGAGCCCCGCCAATTATGGCCACCAAGCCGTCTAGGTCACCCACCCAGTTATCCCTGGGGGGGACAAAATACGGCTCGGCGACCACAGCCACGTCAATCGACCACTCTGCCATGCTCTGGATCAATAGATCCTGAGCTCTGGCAGCGTGGTTGATGTTGCCCTGGAGGAAATGGTAAGGCGCCATTATGCGCAGTCCATTTCCTCCGTCACACCATCCGTAGGCCGGGAGTCGGCCTTAGAGCACCTAGGCTGCGGGGGGGGTAAAGAGCCCCCGGCAGCTTTGGCACCCCGTCCCTTCCTCTGGGCGGGTGCGCCACAGGCTCGTCCACCTGCTTTGTGCCCCGCGGGCCTCCCTGCAGCTGTACAGAGGCTGCAGTTTGGCGCTGCGGAGCATTGGGCGGACTTGTGGCCGGGTTGACCGCAGCGAAAACATTGCTCGCTGCGGTCTATTGCGGCGGTGCACCTCGCCCGGACATGCCCAATGTTCAGGCACCGGTAGCACCGCAGCGCCCTAGGTTGCAGCAGCTTAACCCTTGCCGCAACCCACCCGACCAAGAGTCGTCCACCGTCGGCGACTTTATTGCCCGCCGCCACCGGGCACCGCACCCAAGCGGCTCCGAGCCCGGAAGCGTCGGTGCGGATCTCGCCCACCCGCACATCATCAGGCGGACATCCTCCGGCTTTCGCGATGGCCGCCAAAACCTCCGCTGGGGTTGTCGAGTCGTCCAGGCCGGCGACGCGCAGCTCAGCGGTCTTCATAGGCCTGGACACTCGAACGTCCTCTGGGTTGAGGACCTCCCTCAGCTTGGCGGCCAGGATGTCCGCCTTCTCTCCACTAGAGGCACCCGGCACCTCCAGCAGCCGCGCCCCCGTAATCGCCGGCCTAAATCCTAGGCCGGACGGTATGCCAAGGTCGGGGAACGCGACTTTGGCTTTGGCCTCCATCAGGACCGCCTTATATGAGACGCCCCTTTCGACGGCTCCGGGCTGCAATGTTATCACTACAGCCGCAGAGCGTGGGGCTCTCGCTCTAGGCGGTCTCTGAGTCCTCCTCGTAGAAGGTGCCGGTACCGCAGCGGGTGGAGGTGGCGTTGCCTTCTTCTTCTTACGGCCCCTCTTAACGACCGTCGTCCAGGCCTCCGTGGATGGCCCAGAAGCGGTCGCCAAGGGACCGGCCGACTGGGAAGCTGGCCCAGGCGTGGACGCCGGGGGAGCAGCCTTCCGTGAAGTGGCCGCAGGCTTGGCATTCTTGGTCTTGCTGGCCCCCTTCCCAGACCCGCTCGGTTCAGTAGCCACGGCTGTCGGCCCCGATTTAGCGGGTTCAGCCAGCTTCCGCTTGTCTGCAGCAAGTGGTGGCCGCAGAGTTTCGGCCGGGAGCAGCCTCGCCTCGATAGCCTCCAGCCGAGCTCCCACCATTTGCCCGCACTGCATCATACAGATGCGAGCGATCTTTTCGACCTCTACATCCGCAAGTGCAGGGGCCGATGATGGGGTCGACGATGGAGGCAATGGCGGTACCGGCGATCCGGTAGCTGCGGGACCTGCCTTCTGGGTGGCAAACTGCCGCTTGAGGTCCTCCAACTCGGATTGGAGACGGCGGTTCTCCTCCCACAGCTTCGCCGTCTCCTCCGTGCTCGACCGAGTCTGGAGGACCTCAACTGCCTCCCTAATCCCGTCTGCTGCCTCCTTCAGTGCACGCGTGAACGTGCCCTTCAGGTTGCCCGATTTAGTAGCAACCTGAAGGACGACGCCCACGCCGTCCAGAACTTGGCGACTGAGCGCCACCGCCGAAACGCTCCCTCCGGCAGCCATCCGGGCTGAGCGCCGCTCCCGCAACTGACGGGCCAACTCTTCCACCTCGTCAGCCGCTCTGGCTTTGCGCTGCGCCCTTTTGGCAGCATTGGCCTCCGCCTTATTTGAAGGCAGCATTAGACCCTCGCCGACGTCTGAGAACGTGGGCCCGGAGTCGCTGCCCACGCTCTCAACGCTTTTCGCGTGCTCAACTGGAGCAGGCATGTTGGGCCGGGATACCGGCACGGACCGATCCCGCTCCAGCAAACGAGTGGAATGTCCATTCGCCGCGCGACCTCGCCTGCTCCTGCCCGTCGGCACCTTAGCGGCCGGCAGGTTCTCCTCGCTATGAGAACGTGGCGACCGCTTCCTCCTCCCTTTGGAGGGACAAATCCCATCTGGAGCCCGCGAGCGCTCCGAGCCTACGCTCGCAACGCTTGCGACGCTCATCTTCTCGGATGCGGTGTCGGAATCCGACTCCGCACCCACACCCATCCGTTCGATCACAACGATCGGAACCTTCTGCTGATTTATTTTAATTGAGTCCATATAAGTCCCACGAGTGTGGGGGATATAAAAAGTCCACCTAGGGTAACCCCCTGTCCCTAGGCAAGTGTAAATTTGTGACCCAACCAGGGGGTCCACTAATCCCTGGCTGGGGGTGCGCTTGTGACTGATGCGCCACCTACAACTAAGAAGCTGCAGATGACACTACTCCTCAGCCATTCATACCCTCGCCGCGCACCAAAACTTGGTATTAGAGGAATTTTTTATAGAGGTTATCTTCCTCGCGATCCGGGCGGTTAAGCCAAGATCCTCGTCCCGTTCCGAGTCATAAAACATGACCATGATCTCGTTACGGATTACGATTTCGACGGTTGCAGTCGGGAGAATCAGATCCCCCGCTGCTAGCCCGTTGGCAGGGTGAGTGCACAACGGGCGCCGCCCATGTTTCTCCACATGTCCGTCTGTTTGAAACAGACGGACATGTAGAGAAACGTCCTACGCCCACTCAACCCACCCTCTGTAAGCAGAGGGGTGAGTGAGCGACCGTCGGGCAGTCTAAAGTGACCGACCCAGGAGCGTTACGGCTCTCCTCCCTACGCAGAAATTCGCCACAGTCAATACCCTCTCCGACATGGAGAGACTATTGGCCGTACCCAGGGTGCACCGGCCCGACGACTGCCCTTTCCCCCGAACGTATTCGAAAGGAACGAGCAGCAATCAGGCACACGAGGAGGTTTTCTGCACGCACCCCAACCTAACCTAACCTAACCTAACCTCGCTATGAAACAAGCGCCTCTCCCCAAAAGCATTGACGAAAGCAAAATAATGCTACAAATAGAAGAACACTCGAAGCTCCTTATCGAAAATGGCAAAAAAATGGAAGAGCTCAGGGAGGCGATGGACCACCAGAGGCATTTCCTGGAAAAGGGAAATACGTACGCAAGTGTGGCTGCAGCCCAGGGTGTAGGATCACTGCCAAAGTGCAGTACCCTGCACTCGGTTGTTGTCACATCGAAGAATGAAACGGATACAGGCGACGAAGTCCTCACCAGAGTCCGTGAAGCTGTAAAAGCTAAAGACGGGTGGATCAAGGTGGAGAGAGTCAGGAAAGCCAAAGATAGAAAAATAATAATAGGTTTGGAGACACGAGAGGAGAGGTGCAGGCTAAAGGAGCGTCTACAAAAAGAAGGAGTCGATCTCACCGTCGAGGAAGTAAAGAACAGAGACCCGCTGCTGATCCTGAAGGACGTCTTGGTGATAAACACCGACGAAGACGTCTTAAAGGCATTACGGAACCAAAATCGGGGTGTTTTTGACGGCCTCGACGGAGAGGAAGACAGAGTGGAGGTAAAATATAGACGCAGGGTAAGGAACCCCCACATGTGCCACATAGTCGTTAGCGTCTCGCCCACCATCTGGCGACGAGCACTGGAGAACGGAACCGTACACATTGACCTCCAGAGGGTAAGGGTCGAAGACCAGACCCCACTTGTACAGTGCACGCGCTGCCTTGGCTTCGGTCATGGAAAGCGTTTCTGTAAGGAGACTATAGACCTGTGTGGACACTGTGGGGGTCCCCACGTGAGAGCAGAATGCCCAGACTGGCTCTCGGGCACATCACCTGCTTGCCGAAATTGCACAAAGGCAAAAATTGAAAATGGCACACCCCACAACGCCTTTAGCCACGACTGCCCCGTACGGAAGAGGTGGGACCACATAGCACGCTCAACGGTTGCGTATTGCTAAGGGCACCACAATGGATAACACTGTCTACAAAATGGCGCAGGCAAACCTCCAACGAAAGAAACTAGCCACCAATGAGCTTTTAACGGAAGCTGCGAGGCGCGGAATAGCGGTGGCGCTTCTGCAGGAACCCTATGTGGCCGGAGCAAAAGTAATGAGGAGTCACAGGGGCGTTAGAATCTTCCAGAACACTGGTACAGGAGATGGGACTGTCAAAGCGGCAATAGCCGTCTTTAATAGCGACCTCAACGTTAGACAGTACCCAAAACTCACCACAAATAACATCGTAGTGGTGGGAATCCAGACCAGTGCCTGGGAGATCACGCTTGTCTCCTTTTACTTTGAGCCAGACCAGCCCATAGAGCATTACCTGGAGCATCTGAAGCAGATAGAGCTAGTAGTTGGCTCTAAAAGACTTATCGTTGGAGGGGATGCCAATGCCAAAAATATATGGTGGGGTAGCCCAACGACTGACCTCAGGGGCGAAGAGGTGGCAGCAACTCTCGGCGAGCTAAGCCTGGACATACAAAACCGAGGGGAAATTCCGACCTTCGACACTATCCGAGAAGGAAAGTGGTACAGCAGCCACGTGGACATCACTGCTTGCTCCAACGACATCTTGGACCGGATTGACAACTGGAGGGTTGACGAGGGACTCACGAGCTCGGATCACAACGGCATCATGTTCGAGGTCCTCTTACAAAAATCTAAGGGAATCAAAATTGAGAGAACTACTAGGAAATTCAACACAAAGAAAGCAAATTGGTCTAAATTTCGTGAGAAATTTAGCCAATTAAAAATAGATAACAACTTAACATTAGCCGAATTAAATAAAATTAAAGACAGTATGGAATTAGACAATACAGTAAAAAAAATTTCTAAAGTAATAGACGAAGCTTGTAAACAAGCAATACCAAGTAGAAAATCCAATGAGGAATTCACCTTGCCGTGGTGGTCCGAGACTCTCGCTGAGATGAAGAAGACCGTCGCCACCAAGAAGCGCAGGATCCGTTGTGCTGCTCAAATCCGAAGGTCGAAGGTCATCGAAGAGTACCT
This sequence comes from Polymixis lichenea, assembly GCA_949091785.1. NCBI lineage: Eukaryota > Metazoa > Arthropoda > Insecta > Lepidoptera > Noctuidae > Polymixis > Polymixis lichenea. The sequence goes on from OX420942.1 coordinate 134,987, forward strand.
GAGGGAAAAAGAAAGGTATGAATTAGAAGAGGCCAGAGCTCAGACCGAGAGTTGGAGGAAATTCTGTGGAAAACAGGACAGGGAGGGGGTCTGGGAGGGTATTTATAGGGTGATAGGTAGGACGCGGTGCAGGGAGGAGGACCTACCGCTGGAAAGAAACGGTGATGTGCTGGACGCGAAGGGGTCCGTAGAACTGCTGGCAAAAACTTTTTACCCGGAGGACCTTCCAGAAAGCGACAACGTGCATCACCGGTTCATCAGAAGCAAAGCCGAAGACGTGAACGCTGGCGAGCAAAATGTTACTTGTGAACCACCGTTCACAATGGCGGAACTGAAAAGTTCAGTGGAGTCTTTCAACCCCAAGAAGGCACCGGGCTCTGATGGCTTTACCGCTGACATATGTTCCCATGCCGTGGGTAACGACCCGGAATACTTTCTGGGATTATTAAATAAGTGCCTGGAGAGTCATCACTTCCCCACAGCCTGGAAGGAAGCAACCGTAGTGATTTTAAGGAAACCCGGAAAGGATAATTACTCAACTCCAAAATCCTATAGGCCGATTGGGCTGTTGCCTATATTAGGAAAAATTTTTGAGAAGATGCTGGTGGCCCGCCTAAAATTCCATCTTTTGCCAAGGATGAGTACTCGCCAGTACGGATTCATGCCACAAAGGAGCACCGAGGACTCCCTCTATGATCTAATGCAGCACGTTCATAATAAATTAGCGGAAAAGCAAATAGTTACGCTTGTATCATTGGACATAGAGGGGGCCTTTGACAGCGCCTGGTGGCCAGCAATACGAGTCCGTCTGGCTGAGGAAAAGTGTCCAATTGGCCTTAGGCGGGTCATGGACAGCTATCTCAGAAACAGAAGAGTTTCGGTCAGGTACGGTGGGGAAGCCTACGGAAAGGGAACGGAAAAGGGCTGCGTACAGGGTTCGATAGGGGGCCCCATTCTGTGGAACCTCTTACTGGACCCCCTCCTAAAAACAGTGGAAGACATGGGGCATTATATACAAGCGTTTGCGGACGATGTTCTCCTCGTCTTCAATGGAGAGACCGTGCAGGAGATTGAGGAACACGCCAATGCCGTCCTCGCTCGTGTTCTGGCGTGGGGTGTCGAAAATAAACTTAGGTTCGCACCGCACAAGACCACCGCTATGGTGGTAACCAAAAAGTTGAGACACGACACACCACGCCTGAGCATGGGAGGGATTGACATCATCCCGTCGAGGGAAATGAAGCTTCTGGGTGTTACGCTGGACCAGAAGCTGACCTTCAACACGCACGTATCGGCTGTTTGTAGGAAGGCAATTGCAATCTACAAGCAGCTGAGTAGGGCCGCAAAGGTCAGCTGGGGGCTTCACCCGGAGGTGATGAGGATCATCTACGTGGCGACCATAGAGCTGGTAATACTTTATGCAGCTGGCGTCTGGGCACCAGCTGCTAAAAAGTTGGGTATAAGGAAACAGCTCGGGATGGTCCAGCGCGGAATCGCCCAAAAAATGTGTAAGGCGTATCGCACGGTCTCCTTGAACTCAGCATTGGTGCTGACTGGGATACTCCCCCTTGACCTCCGAGTCCGTGAGGCGGCCTCACTGTATGAGGCCAAGAGGGGGGTGTCCCGGGCGTCACTGCCGGGGGACAGGGAGGCCGAGCGAATGACCGCTGCTGCTGGGGGTTCCCATCCTGCGACACGAGATACCTTGAAGTTCAGGAGCCTGGTAAACCAAGAGGAATTAGATAATAACTGCAATTTTGACATCCGCATTTTTACGGACGGGAGCAAGATTGGAGGAGGGGTCGGCGCTTCACTGTCTATATGGCAGGGGGAGGCCGAGACCAGAGCCCTCAAATTAGCTCTATCCGACTACTGCACAGTTTACCAGGCTGAACTCTTAGCAATAGCGAGGGCGACTAGGGAAGTAACAAAGCTCAAGGCATCCTCTTTTGGAGTATTCAGCGACTCAATGGCGGCTCTGCAAACGTTAACAAACCCCGGGACACTCCACCCTCTCGCAGTTGAAGCCAGGGATAACTTAAGGACTGCATCCCGCCAGAACAAGGTGGTCAACTTGTTCTGGGTCAAGGCTCACGTGGGGCTGCCAGGGAATGAGAGAGCCGATCAGTTAGCAAAAGAGGCCGCTGAAAACTCCAAAAGAAAGCCGGACTACGATCGGGTCCCAATTTCATTCATCAAGCGAAGCATACGTATGGCGACGCTTGATGAATGGAACAACAGATATGATGCCAGCGACACCGCATCTGTTACCAAGTTGTTCTTCCCGGACGTACATGTCGCTTACAGGACAGTTCGCAGGATGGGCACCGACAGCATAAAAACACAGATAATGACAGGGCATGGTGGATTCTCCGAGTACTTGTATCGCTTCAAGTGCAAGGAGAGTCCATCATGCATTTGTGATCCAGAAGAGGCTGAAACTGTTCCACATATAATCTTCCACTGCCCACAATTCGAGTACAAACGATACAGTATGGAAAGGACCTTGGACACAAAAATAACACCGGAAAATGTGAAATATATAATGGACAGTAAAAATGCAAAAATTTTCTTGGACTATTGCATACAAATTGCAAAAATACTAATAGATCGAAATAAAACCGCATAAGTAAATATGCTATCATAATATAGTGTATTATATTATTGTTTAGCATAGTAAAATAAGATGTATAGTAAATGGTAAAGTCAATGTAAAATAGGCATGTAAAATAATATAAGGAAATAGGAATAAGGTAAAATAAAAAATGTATAAGAACGGGCCAAAATTAAAAACCGCCCCCTGTATATTGAAATAGGAATAAGAATGTGGAACATGAAATTAAAGAGTAAAGATAAGATTAAAATAGAAGTAAATAAAAATAGAATAACCATAGATTAAGATAAAAATTGTAAACTGTGAAAATAAAAAATTTGTTTGTTGTTGTATTCTTAGAAGTACCCCAAATTGGAAAAATTAAATAATAAGAAGAAGAAAAAGTAGATAGATAGAAATAGTTGGTAGTTGGCAACCCCACCCATAAGGACGTAAATGATGAGGAATGTAAGAAAGATATAGTATGAGGAATGAAAGTGCGAGAGGCAAAAAAGCGAGAACTTGTATGAAAGAATAATTAGTAAACATAGGCTCCGATTATGTTGGAGGTATAAGTAATATATTTAAAAAAAAAAAAAAAAAAAAACCTAACCTAACCTTTTTTTTTTTTTTTTTTTCTCGCTGGGAAAATGCATTACGCATGCCCGCTCGCGGGGGACGAGACGGGGTATCTGGGACTCCTGCCAGAATGGCAGTCTACCCACTAAAAACCCAGCGGTGTTCCCGCATCGCCGTGATGGGAGGGTCATGGGAAACCGGCTCAGCCTTTACTTTCACAACCCTCCCGGCGCATGCCCGCCTTACTGGCGGGCCCCGCATGCCCCCCAGGCTGGGGGACTACGGGAATAGCCGGAACACCTGGCCATTCCCGTCCGACACTGGTGGAGGCCTGTGCAATACAGGCCGCAACCGTTGCCTGCTGGCCTCCACCTGGGAGGAGTCGAAGATGACTGTCATACTGACGTCTTCTTCGGCCCCTCCTCCGCCTTCGGAGCGGCGCCGCTTGAGGATCGTCCTCTCGCGCACGCTCCGCCGCCTCCTTCTGGGACATGACGTGTTCGCAGAAGGAGGCGACTGCCGCCCAGCACCTCTCATCTCCCAGCATGGTGTTGACCAAACCGGGGAGTGAGAGGTCCGGTCCGATCACCGCAATGAGACTGCGGCGCGGCTCAGACCACGACGGGCACACCTCGAGGGTGTGCTGCGCCGTGTCCTCCGCCGCGCCACAGCCGTGGCACGACGGTGTCTCCTCCCGTCTGATTCGGTGCAGGTACGATCCGAAACAACCGTGTCCGGAGAGCACCTGCACGAGACGGAAGGAGAGGAACCCATGCGACCGCTCGAGCCAGTCTCGCAGGACCGGCCCAATCGCGTCGAGGGTTCGGCGGCTGAAGACTGCGGTGGCAAGGTCCCCCATCCAATGGACGACGATGGCGTCCCTCGCCTCCCGCCGGACGGCCTCCCGCTCTTCCGGGACTGGGCGTTCTCCTCTCGCCCTCTGCCCTGCCGTCCATTCATATACTCTGGCGAGCACCCACGCCTCGAGCTCCCAAGGAGGAGTGCTGGCCAGAGCACATGCTGCCGCAAAGCCCACCGTGCGGTAGGCCCGCGCCACCCGCTGGGCTATGGCCCTTTGGGGTGCCCGCAAGGCGGTGGCGTTCTCCCTCCTGTGGAGGGAGTCCTCCCAGATGGGGGCCCCATAGAGGGCCATACTCCTCAAGATGCCGGCATAAAGTTGCCGGCATCGTGCGCTGGGCCCCCCCAAGTTGGGAAGCAGCCACGATAGCGCGCTTGCGGCCTTTAGCAGGCGCGACGACAGCCCGCTGAAATGCGGACCGAAGCGCCACCTGCTGTCAATGACAAGGCCCAGATATTTCCAGATATTATATTCTATTCTGATATTATATTTTGATATTATATTATATTCCAGATAGACCCCTGTGGAACACCGGCTTCAACGGCGTACCGCCGGACTTGGCCAGTCCTATTTACCAGGAGGATCGCCCGGTCCTCCAGGTAGCTGGCCAGCAGACTGCGCAGGTATCGAGGCACTCCGTGGAATCGGAGCGCCTCTAGGATGGTTGAGTGGGGAACGGAGTTGAAGGCATTGGCTATGTCGAATGACACAGCCAACACTCCGTCCCCCGCCTCCATCGCTTCCTTCACCTGACCCTTAAGGCAGGCCAGCGCGTCCACTGTGGAACGCTCAGCCCGAAAACCGAACTGAGCATCCGACAAGTCCGGCCCGACATCCCGCAGATGGCCCTTTAGGCGAGCAGCGATATCCCCTCGAACATTTTGCCGACCTCATCGAGCAGAACGATGGGCCGGTATGCCGAGGGGGAGTCTGCTGGGCGGCCCTCCTTGCGAAGGAGGCACAACTGCCCCTCCTTCCACGGTTTCGGAAACCTCCCAGATGCAAGGCATGCGCTGAAGAGGTCCCGAAACCTCTCCGCCATTTGAGTGGCAGCGATCGCCACCACTCTTGCAGGAACACCATCGGGGCCTGGAGCTGTCTTCTTGGCGCGGATATGGAAAATCACCGCGCCAAGTTCTGACTCCGTGACAGGAGGGGCCTCCTCCTCTTCCTCGTCTGGCAGAGCTATCCCTTGTGGTGGGACCATCACTAGCGGGGTGAAGTTGCCCCTGCACGGGAACAGGGACTGAACCACCCCGTCCAGGAATGAGGGCTCCAGGGTCTCGGCAACCGGGGGACCAAAGGGGCGCAATTTGTTGCGCGCAGCCTTGGTATGGTCTCCCATAGGGGTCGTTGTCAAGACCCTCCAGCAGCTCGGCTCTCGCCGAGTCCCTGGCGGCGGCGATGGCCCGACTGAGGACCATTTTTGCCTCCACGTATACCTCATAGAGGTGGTCCTCGTCGGACAGATCCCGTCGACGCCGCCGCCGGCTACGCGTATAGGCCCTCTTAGCCTCCACACACGCTGCTCGAAGCCCCGCCAGCTCCACCGACCACCAGTACACGGCACGTTTGGGGTGTGGTCGGCGAGACCGAGGCATGCTAGAGTTGCATACCTCGTTCAGAGACTCCCTCAGCTGCCCCGCTACGGTGTCCACATCCAGGTTGGCGGCGAAAGCCAGTCCTGGATGAACGCCGCCTCCCCCGCTGCCTCCCTGTCCAGGCGGGTTAGAGCCCACCGCGAGAACGGTGACCGCACCGAGAGGGGCCGCCTCTCTCCGGGACCACTGGTGGAGATGTCGAACCGCACGTAACGGTGGTCCGACATAGTCTCCACCAGGTCCACCCGCCAGTTCAACACGCGCGCGGCTAACGCAGGGGTGGCGAAGGTGACGTCCACTATTGAGCCACCCCCACGCCGCACGCATGTCTGGACGCTTCCTCGGTTCAAGAGGGAGAGTCCGGAGGAGGCTGCCCACATCTCCACCGCCCGCCCGCGTGCGTCGGTGGCCGGGTTGCCCCAGGTCACCGACTTGGCATTCAGGTCTCCCAGTACGGAGACCTGACGCGGCGCCACCCTGCCAACCACGGCGGCCAGGACTCCGAGATAGTTCTCGAAGTCCTGAAGAGGGCGGTTTGGGGAGAAATATACGCCCACAAGGGCTAAGTCTCCCCACGCGGCGGCCACGTATCCCGGTCCCCTCTCTAATAGCGAGAGGGCAGGTGAGTCTGTGGACGACCGCGCCGCGAGTGCCACCGAGTCTTCCTCGTCACCCAGCCAGCTGCCGGGGATCGAGTAGGGCTCGGCGACCACCGCTACGTTCACCAACCATTCGGCCATGACCTGCACTACTAGGTCCTGGGCCGCTCTGCAGTGGTTGGTGTTCGCCTGGATGATGCGATAGTACGACTATCTATACCCATTATTCGGACATCGCACCATCCTCCTCAGCTACCGCCGCTGGAGCTGCAGCGGCGACGACGGCGGCGGTGGTGGCAACAGGGCGAACCTGCGCCGGCACTATGCCCTTCCGCACGGGGGGCTTACAGCTCCTGCCCGTCATCCTGTGGTCCGCGGGGCGGCCACTGGCGGCACACGCCGTGCAGTGTGGCGTGGTGGCGCGGCAAGTGACACTCTTGTGTCCCTCTTTCCCGCATTGGTAGCACGTGTCTCCCCAGTCGAATTTGGAGGGACACGTGACCCGGGTGTGGCCGAACGCGAAGCACTTGAAGCAGCGCATTGGCTGGTCTTCAAGTGCCTTGACCACAGCCGAGCTGAGGCCCACGAGCAGCCGTCCCTTGGTCGCAGCAAGGACGGCCCCAGCCGCGGCTACTGGGCACTCGACGCGGATGATGCCCATACCGCGGCGGCCGAGCCTGATGGCGCCACCTTTCACCGCGCCAGCGTCACAGCCTCCAGCCGCCGCGACGGCCGCCACCACATCCTCCTTGGTGACCGAATCCTCCAGATCAGCCACCTCCAAGGCTGCGGTCTTAACCGGTCTGACGACCGTCGCCACATCCGCGATGGCCTCTTGCAACTTTGTTGCAAAGAGGTCCGCATTTGTGCCACGCTGTTCCCCCGAGAACTCGAAAATTCGAGCCCCGGTTAGGGTTCGGCGGCACGCGACTTTGGTGATCCCCAGCCGGGAGGGATCAGCATTGGTACGAGCCCGTCGCAGAATGGACTCGTACGTCTCACCCCGTTCCACGGCCTCCGGGGTGATGGTCACCACGACGGCCGCGGTTTTGGGAGGAACTAGCTTCCTCCCGCTGGCTGGAGCCCTTTTGGCTGCAGAAGCAGTCGCAGTAGGCTTGGGGGCTGACTTTTCCCCCTTCTTCCCTCCCTTCCCTTTTCCTCTCTTGACCACTTCCGTCCACGGCTGGTTGGACGGGGTGGTGGAGGGAAGAAGGGCGTCTTCCTCCTGCAAGTTCTGGGGGGCTGCTGCAGTGGCAGACGACCCAGACGCTCCCTCCGCACTTGTGGTGCGGATCTGAGGAGCCTGCTTGGTCCTCTTGCCCTTGCCTTTGCCCTTAGAGGCCTGGGGCTGCGCACCCGATGCCGGGCCTGCTAGAGGCGCAAGTTCTGGCTCCCTCTGTGGTGGACTCTGATCCGCCGCTAGCGGCGGGCGGAGCCGCTTTTCCGGCAAGAGCCGGTCCTCGATGTCTGCGAAGCAGGCTCTGGTGAAGGCCCTCTCCTCCATTACAACCTTTCGGATTACATCCTCAAGGTTGGGAGGGGAGGAGGAGGAGCCTCCTACCACTGGACCTGGGGCAGGTTGGGCAGGCCGGGCCGTGACCTCAGCCAGCTTCTGATGTAGCTGGCTGACCTCCGCCTGCAATCGATCCACCATCGCCTGCAGCTGCCGCGTCTCGTCCGTGGCCGTCCGCTTCACCAGCTCCAGGACAATGCCGTGCAAACTGGCGGCCCGGCATTTGAGGGCCTTTTGAAAGGTCCCCTTCAAGTTGGAGGACTTTGCGGCGACCTCGAAGACCTCCTCCTTGTCCTCCTGTGCCATGCGCTCCAGTTCCGCCAGGGAGTGGTCAGCATAGACTACACTGGATGCACCATAGCCAGCCCTCGACCGGGTGGTTTGCACCTGGTGCTCCTTGGCAGCAACCCTCTCCTCCAGGTCTTGCTGGAGTTGCACCCTTTTTGCCAGGTTTAGCTGGCGTTCAGCGTCCACCAAGCCCACATCGTGGGACGAAACTTTAAAAAACTTCGACACCTTCTTCGCCTTACTTACGGCCGGATCGTCGGCCCCAGAGGCCACGCTCTCCACGCTCTCCGCGTGTTCGACCGGAGCGGACGTAACACTTCCCACAGGTAGACGCGAAGGTCCGCCTGCAACTGCGCGACCTCGCCTACTCCTGCCCGTTGCCACCTTAGCGGCTGGCAGGTTCTCCTCGCTGCGGGAGCGTGGCGAACGCTTCCTCCTTCCCTTGGAGAGACGCCCAGCCATCCCTTCCTCAGCCCGCGAGCGCTCCGAGCCAACGCTCGCCACGCTCGCCCTCCTCTCGGATGCGGTGTCGGAGTCCGACATAGCACCCTTGCTCATCCGCTCGACCAACACGATCGGCAACTTCTCAAGATTTTTATTTTTAGTATCCATAAAGATTCCCACGAGTGTGGGGGATATAAACGGTCCACCTAGGTTCACCCCCTGTCCCTAGGTAAGTGTAAATTTGTGACCCAACCAGGGGGTCCACTAATCCCTGGCTGGGGGTGCGCTTGGGACTGATGCGCCACCTACAACTAAGAAGCTGCAGATGACACTACTCCTCAGCCATTCATACCCTCGCCGCACACCAAAATTTGGTATTAGAGGAATTTTTTATAGAGGTTATCTTCCTCGCGATCCGGGCGATCAAGCCAAGATCCTCGTCCCGTTCCGAGTCATAAAACATGACCATGATCTCGTTACGGATTACGATTTCGACGGTTGCAGTCGGGAGAATCAGATACCCCGCTGCTAGCCCGTTGGCAGGGTGAGTGCACAACGAGCGCCGCTCATGTTTCTCCACATGTCTGTCTGTTTGAAACAGACAGAAATGTGGAGAAACGTCCCACGCCCACTCAACTCACCCTCTGTAAGCAGAGGGGTGAGTGAGCGATCGTGGGGTCGTCTAAGTCGACCGACCCCGGAGCATAAGGCTCCCCCGCCCACGCGCCGGAGCGCCCCTCCGACAGGATATTGGCATACGGACAACGACACCCCTTAGGCACACGTACCTAATGGGGGGAAATTGCCCGCATCCCAGGGTACACCGTCCCACAGACTGGCCTTTCCCCCGGACGCATCCAAGGGAAACTCCAGCCCACGGGCACACGAGGAGGTTTCCTGTCCTAGTACCCCAACCTAACCTTTTTTTTTTTTTTTGATGACGGGGGGAAATCCTCATGGATGTCCTCCGCCCCGGGGAGGGCGGAGGGGTCTGTCAGACTCTTACTGACTAAAACCACCCCGGTTTTCCGTCTCTCACTTGCTCCGGGGATCACGGGAACTGATGTGACTTCCGCGATCCCCGGCTAGTGCCGGCCCACCTCTGCGGGCCACGTCGCGATAGGGGGGGAGTGAGGTGTTAAACTCCCCCCTTACGTCATAGAGAGGCGCGCGTGGAACACTACGCGCCGCCATCTCGGGTCCAAACAAGTAGAGGGCGACAGATTTCCCCGGATCTGTCGCCCCTGGACCCATTTAGGGGGGCTGGAAGAGGGCGTTATCCGCCCTCCGCCGACGCCCGGTGCGTCTGCTGCGGATCGGGTTAGCGGAAGCAATCTCCCGCTCCCTCTCCGCAGCCTCCTTCTGCGACATGACTGTTTCGCAGAAGGATACCACCGCGTCCCAGGACTCCTCGCTGCCGACCATCGAGTCGACAACGGCCGGCAGCGACAGGTCACTGCCTACTCCTGAGATGAGGGCACGACGCGGCTCCTCCCAAGCGGCACACTCTGCCAACGTGTGCCACGCCGTGTCCTCCCGACAGTCGACGCAGTGGTGACACCGAGCGTCCGGCTCCCTGTTTATGCGACACAGGTACTTCCCGAAGCAAACCTAACCTTTTTTTTTTTTTTTTTTGATCACGGGGGGAAATCCTCATGGATGTCCTCCGCCCCGGGGAGGGCGGAGGGGTCTGTCAGACTCTTACTGACTAAAACCACCCCGGTGTTCCGTCTCTCACTTGCACCGGGGATCACGGGAACTGATGTGACTTCCGCGATCCCCGGCTAGTGCCGGCCCGCCTCTGCGGGCCACCTCGCGATAGGGGGGGAGTGAGGTGTTAAACTCCCCCCTTACGTCATAGAGAGGCGCGCGTGGAACACTACGCGCCGCCATCTCGGGTCCTAAGAAGTAGGGGGCAACGAATTTCCCCAGATCCGTTGCCCCTGGACCCATTTAGGGGGGCTGGAAGAGGGCGTTGTCCGCCCTCCGCCGACGCCCGGTGCGTCTGCTGCGGATCGGGTTAGCGGAAGCAATCTCCCGCTCCCTCTCCGCAGCCTCCTTCTGCGACATGACTGTTTCGCAGAAGGATACCACCGCGTCCCAGGACTCCTCGCTGCCGACCATCGAGTCGACAACGGCCGGCAGCGACAGGTCACTGCCTACTCCTGAGATGAGGGCACGGCGCGGCTCCTCCCAAGCGGCACACTCTGCCAGCGTGTGCCACGCCGTGTCCTCCCGACAGTCGACGCAGTGGTGACACCGAGCGTCCGGCTCCCTGTTTATGCGACACAGGTACTTCCCGAAGCAACCATGCCCCGACAGCACCTGTGTCACCCGAAACGACAGGGAGCCGTGCCTCCTCCCGAGCCAGCGCTCGAGTACTGGCCGGACCGCCCCGATGGTAGCGGGGCCGGCGGTAGGGCGTGAAAGCCTGTCCCGCCATTCCGCCACCAGGGCTGCGCGAAGCTGTGACCGACGCAACTCCAAATGTCGCTGCGTCAGCCATTCGCCCCGCGCCCTCGAGTCCTCGCGCCACCGATACAGTGACGCGAGTACCTTCGCCTCGAGGTCCCAGGGCGGGGATCCGGCCAGTACACAAGCCGCCTCGTAGGAGATCGTGCGATACCCCCTTATGACTCTGACGGCCATCGCTCGCTGCGGCCTGCGCAGGACAGCGATGCTGCCGGCCGTCAGGTCAGCCGCCCAGATCGGGGCCCCATACAGGGCCATCGATCGCACGATCCCCACGTAGAGCCGCCTACAGGCGGCGCTCGGGCCCCCCAGATTGGGAAGCAGCGTTGACAGCGCCCCAGCCGCGCCCATTAACTTGGGCACCAGCCGCTGGAAGTGGGGGCCAAAATCCCACCGGCTGTCGAGCACCAATCCAAGATATTTCATGGTGGACTCGACAGCAATTCGGGACCCCCCGACCACGATGTGTGATCCCAGCGGTGGCGCCCGCCGGGGGCCATGAAAGACCATGGCCTCCGACTTGTTGAGGGCCACCTCCAGGCCTAGGCGCCGTATGCGGGTCACCACCTGTGACACCGCAGCCGTCGCCAGCAACGCTGCCTCCCTGTACGAGCTCCCCCGGGCCGTGACCAGCGTGTCATCCGCATAACACGTCAAGTCCACGCCCGGCTGGAGCTCGCCCCTCAGCACCCAGTCGTACCCGATGTTCCACAGGAGCGGTCCCACGACCGAACCCTGTGGAACACCGCACGACATGCGGCGCTGGTTTCCGCCATCACGTCCCGTGTAAGTGACACACCTTTCCGCCAAATAAGCCCCAACGATGCGGCGGAGGTAGGAAGGCACCCGATGATACTGCAGTGCCTCCCGAATGCAGCTCCAGGGCAGGGTGTTGAAGGCGTTGGAGATGTCCAAGGACACTGCCAACATCACCCCGCCCCGGGACACCGCTTCCTCCGCCAGGACTCTCACCCGCGATATCGCGTGGATGGTGGAGCGCCCGTGCCGAAAGCCGAACTGGCTCTCGGCTAGGTCAGGCCCCTCCCTGCTTAAGTGGCCGACGAGGCGGGCAGCGATTATCCGCTCAAACATCTTGCCCACCTCGTCGAGCAGCACTATGGGCCTGTATGCGGACGGCGAGTCCGCCGGGCGCCCCACCTTCTTGAGCAGGACCAGACGACCAGATTTCCACAAAGTGGGAAACTGGCCCTGCTCAAGGCACGCGGTGTAGAGTCCTCTCAGTTGGGGCTCTAGCTCCTTCAGAGCGAGGGCTAGCACTATGCCGTGAATACCATCGGGCCCCGGAGCCACGTTCTTGGCCCGGAGCCGCATCACGGCCGCCCTCATCTCGGCCTGTGTCACCTCCGGGACGCTGATGGCGCTCTCTTCGGCAGGCTCTGCGGCTGTGGGCAATACCATCGGCGGCGGAGTGTGCTCCGCTCTTGCCGGGAAGAGGGCTGCGACGACCTCCTCTAGCAGCTCAGGTTGGAGACTCTCCGTGAGTGGAGGCGCCGCGGCTCGAAGTTTCCCTCGAACCGCACGATACGGGCGCCCCCACGGATCTCCGTAAGCAAACCTAACCTAACCTAACCTAACCTAAACTTTTTTTTTTTTTTTTTTTTTTTTTTTTTTTTTTTTTTTTTTTTCTCGCTGGGAAAATGCATTACGCATGCCCGCTCGCGGGGGACGAGACGGGGTATGTGGGACTCCTGCCAGAATGGCAGTCTACCCACTAAAAACCCAGCGGTGTTCCCGCATCGCCGTGATGGGAGGGTCATGGGAAACCGGCTCAGCCTTTACTTCCACAACCCTCCCGGCGCATGCCCGCCTTGTTGGCGGGCCCCGCATGCCCCCCAGGCTGGGGGGCTACGGGAATGGCCGGAACACCTGGCCATTCCCGTCCGACACTGGTGGAGGCCTGTGCAATACAGGCTAGGGTGCCCCCGCAACCGTTGCCTGCTGGCCTCCACCTGGGAGGAGTCGAAGATGACTGTCATACTGACGTCTTCTTCGGCCCCTCCTCCGCCTTCGGAGCGGCGCCGCTTGAGGATCGTCCTCTCGCGCGCGCTCCGCCGCCTCCTTCTGGGACATGACGTGTTCGCAGAAGGAGGCGACTGCCGCCCAGGACCTCTCATCTCCCAGCATGGTGTTGACTAAACCGGGGAGTGAGAGGTCCGGTCCGATCACCGCAATGAGACTGCGGCGCGGCTCAGACCACGACGGGCACACCTCGAGGGTGTGCTGTGCCGTGTCCTCCGCCGCGCCACAGCCGTGGCACGACGGTGTCTCCTCCCGTCCGATTCGGTGCAGGTACGATCCGAAGCAACCGTGTCCGGAGAGCACCTGCACGAGACGGAAGGAGAGGAACCCATGCGACCGCTCGAGCCAGTCTCGCAGGACCGGCCCAATCGCGTCGAGGGTTCGGCGGCCGAAGACTGCGGTGGCAAGGTCCCCCATCCAATGGACGACGATGGCGTCCCTCGCCTCCCGCCGGACGGCCTCCCGCTCTTCCGGGACTGGGCGTTCTCCTCTCGCCCTCCGCCCCGCCGTCCATTCATATACTCTGGCGAGCACCCACGCCTCGAGCTCCCAAGGAGGGGTGCTGGCCAGAGCACATGCTGCCGCAAAGCCCACCGTGCGGTAGGCCCGCGCCACCCGCTGGGCTATGGCCCTTTGGGGTGCCCGCAAGGCGGCGGCGTTCTCCCTCCTGTGGAGGGAGTCCTCCCAGATGGGGGCCCCATAGAGGGCCATACTCCTCAAGATGCCGGCATAAAGTTGCCGGCATCGTGCGCTGGGCCCCCCCAAGTTGGGAAGCAGCCACGATAGCGCGCTTGCGGCCTTTAGCAGGCGCGACGACAGCCCGCTGAAATGCGGACCGAAGCGCCACCTGCTGTCAATGACAAGGCCCAGATATTTCATCTGGGCCTTAACCTCAATCCTGACGCCCTCCACGAAGATGTGGGCGTCAGGTGGGGGGCGCTGCCGTGGTCCGTGGAAGAACACGGCCTCGGTCTTGTGCAGCGCCACCGTTAAACCTAGGCGGCGGATCCTCCCCGCGACCAAGGATCCGCCCGCCGAGGCCAGGCTGGCCGCCTCCCTGAAACTCCCCCCCCGGGCGGTGAGGAGAGTGTCATCCGCGTAGCAAATGACACTCGTGCCTCGGAGGAGAGTTCCCCGTAGGAGCCAATCATAGCCGATGTTCCACAGGAGAGGTCCTACGACTGACCCCTGTGGAACACCGGCTTCAACGGCGTACCGCCGGACTTGGCCAGTCCTATTTACCAGGAGGATCGCCCGGTCCTCCAGGTAGCTGGCCAGCAGACTGCGCAGGTAACGAGGCACTCCGTGGAATCGGAGCGCCTCTAGGATGGTTGAGTGGGGAACGGAGTTGAATGCATTGGCTATGTCGAATGACACAGCCAACACTCCGTCCCCCACCTCCATCGCTTCCTTCACCTGGCCCTTAAGGCAGGCCAGCGCGTCCACTGTGGAACGCTCAGCCCGAAAACCGAACTGAGCGTCCGACAAGTCCGGCCCGACATCGCGCAGATGGCCCTTTAGGCGAGCAGCGATTATCCCCTCGAACATTTTGCCGACCTCATCGAGCAGAACGATGGGCCGGTATGCCGAGGGGGAGTCTGCTGGGCGGCCCTCCTTGCGAAGGAGGCACAACTGCCCCTCCTTCCACGGTTTCGGAAACCTCCCAGACGCAAGGCATGCGCTGAAGAGGTCCCGAAACCTCTCCGCCATTTGAGTGGCAGCGATTGCCACCACTCTTGCGGGAACACCGTCGGGGCCTGGAGCTGTCTTCTTGGCGCGGATATGGAAAATCGCCGCACCAAGTTCTGACTCCGTGACAGGAGGGGCCTCCTCCTCTTCCTCGTCTGGCAGAGCTATCCCTTGTGGTGGGACCATCACTGGCGGGGTAAAGTTGCCCCTGCACGGGAACAGGGACTGAACCACCCCGTCCAGGAATGAGGGCTCCAGGGTCTCGGCAACCGGGGGACCAAAGGGGCGCAATTTGTTGCGCGCAGCCTTGTACGGTCTCCCGTAGGGGTCGCTGTCAAGACCCTCCAGCAGCTCGGCTCTCGCCGAGTCCCTGGCGGCGGCGATGGCCCGACTGAGGACCATTTTTGCCTCCATGTATACCTCATAGAGGTGGTCCTCGTCGGACAGATCCCGTCGACGCCGCCGCCGGCTACGCGTGTAGGCCCTCTTAGCCTCCACACACGCTGCTCGAAGCCCCGCCAGCTCCACCGACCACCAGTACACGGCACGTTTGGGGTGTGGTCGGCGAGACCGAGGCATGCTAGAGTTGCATACCTCGGTCAGAGACTCCCTCAGCTGCCCCGCTACGGTGTCCACATCCAGGCCGGCGGTTGGCGGCGAAAGCCAGTCCTGGATGAACGCCGCCTCCCCCGCTGCCTCCCTGTCCAGGCGGGTTAGAGCCCACCGCGGGAACGGTGACCGCCCCGAGAGGGGCCGCCTCTCTCCGGGGCCACTGGTGGAGATGTCGAACCGCACGTAGCGGTGGTCCGACATAGTCTCCACCAGGTCCACCCGCCAGTTCAACACGCGCGCGGCTAACGCAGGTGTGGCGAAGGTGACGTCCACTATTGAGCCACCACCACGCCGCACGCATGTCTGGACGCTTCCTCTGTTCAAGAGGGAGAGTCCGGAGGAGGCTGCCCACATCTCAACCGCCCGCCCGCGTGCGTCGGTGGCCGGGTTGCCCCAGGTCACCGACTTGGCATTCAGGTCTCCCAGTACAGAGACCTGACGCGGCGCCGCCCTGCCGACCACGGCGGCCAGGACTCCGAGATAGTTCTCGAAGTCCTGAAGAGGGCGGTTTGGGGAGAAATATACGCCCACAAGGGCTAAGTCTCCCCACGCGGCGGCCACGTATCCCGGTCCCCTCTCTAATAGCGAGAGGGGAGGTGAGTCTGTGGACGACCGCGCCGCTAGTGCCACCGAGTCGTCCTCGTCACCCAGCCAGCTGCCGGGGATCGAGTAGGGCTCGGCGACCACCGCTACGTTCACCAACCATTCGGCCATGACCTGCACTACTAGGTCCTGGGCCGCTCTGCAGTGGTTGGTGTTCGCCTGGATGATGCGATAGTCGTAGCCCATTATTCGGACATCGCACCATCCTCCTCAGCTACCGCCGCTGGAGCTGCAGCGGCGACGACGGCGGCGGTGGTGGCAACAGGGCGAACCTGCGCCGGCACTATGCCCTTCCGCACGGGGGGCTTACAGCTCCTGCCCGTCATCCTGTGGTCCGCGGGGCGGCCACTGGCGGCACACGCCGTGCAGTGTGGCGTGGAGGCGCGGCAGGTGACACTCTTGTGTCCCTCTTTCCCGCATTGGTAGCACGTGTCTCCCCAGTCGAATTTGGAGGGACACGTGACCCGGGTGTGGCCGAACGCGAAGCACTTGAAGCAGCGCATTGGCTGGTCTTCAAGTGCCTTGACCACAGCCGAGCTGAGCCCCACGAGCAGCCGTCCCTTGGTCGCAGCAAGGACGGCCCCAGCCGCGGCTACTGGGCACTCGACGCGGATGATGCCCATACCGCGGCGGCCAAGCCTGATGGCGCCACCTTTCACTGCGCCAGCGTCACAGCCTCCAGCCGCCGCGACGGCCGCCACCACATCCTCCTTGGTGACCGAATCCTCCAGATCGGCCACCTCCAAGGCTGTGGTCTTAACCGGTCTGACGACCGTCGCCACATCCGCGATGGCCTCTTGCAACTTTGTTGCAAAGAGGTCCGCATTTGTGCCGCGCTGTTCCCCCGAGAACTCGAAAATTCGAGCCCCGGTTAGGGTTCGGCGGCACGCGACTTTGGTGATCCCCAGCCGGGAGGGATCAGCATTGGTACGAGCCCGTCGTAGAATGGACTCGTACGTCTCACCCCGCTCCACGGCCTCCGGGGTGATGGTCACCACGACGGCCGCGGTTTTGGGAGGAACTAGCTTCCTCCCGCTGGCTGGAGCCCTTTTGGCTGCAGAAGCAGTCGCGGTAGGCTTGGGGGCTGACTTTTCCCCCTTCTTCCCTCCCTTCCCTTTTCCTCTCTTGACCACTTCCGTCCACGGCTGGTTGGACGGGGTGGTGGAGGGAAGAAGGGCGTCTTCCTCCTGCGAGTTCTGGGGGGCTGCTGCAGTGGCAGACGACCCAGATGCTCCCTCCGCGCTTGTGGTGCGGATTTGAGGAGCCTTCTTGGTCCTCTTACCCTTGCCTTTGCCCTTGGAGGGCTTCGGGGCCTGGGGCTGCGCACCCGATGCCGGTCCTGCTAGAGGCGCAGGTTCCGATCCCATCGGTGGTGGACTTTTATCCGCCGCTAGCGGTGGGCGGAGCCGCTTTTCCGGCAAGAGCCGGTCCTCGATGTCTGCAAAGCAGGCTCTAGTGAAGGCCCTCTCCTCCATGACAACCTTCCGGATTACTTCCTCAAGGTTGGCTGTGGAGGAGGAGGAGCCTCCTACCACCGGACCTGGGCCAGGTTGGGCAGGCCGGGCCGTGACCTCAGCCAGCTTCTGATGTAGCTGGCTGACCTCTGTGTAGAAAGTAGTGTTCGACGCTATGGTGACCTAACACTCCTTTCTCGTATTGATAGTATATGGTATAAGTGGTAAAAGTCAAAGTCTCGAATTATAAGGGAAATAGCTATATTGAATCACTATAACACTTAGATACAAGAAATAGTACAAATGGTAAAACTATATAAATTAACTTATTGGTAAGAATGTATGGTAAAATGGTAATGGTAATGGTTATGAGTACGGGGTGTCTCTAATGAGATCTAAACGCGAACTGGCCCACGATTTGGTGGACGAGCGAATGTGCACTCTTGCGTTCGATGCAATTATGCATTTTCGCTGAGTGTTCGATTAAAACTCGAACATATTCCCGAGAGCAAGAAGAAATGCGGAATAATGGCGAAAACTACATGATCTGGTGTGAACAACAACATGAACTACTAAAACTGTTTTGTTCCTAGTAATCTTAATTGTTACTTAAGTATAAACACATTGATTAATGAAAGCAAAAACAAAGGTATATTGGTCTACTTAAATAATTATAAAAAAACGATAAAAATCTATTAAAACCTAAACTTTTCAGTCTTCCACAGTAAAAGCAATATTTTGATTGCCCGCGTCGTCCGTATTTTTGGATCGTTTGATCGCACTATAGTTCGCACTAGGCCAGCGTTTGGCATAATTGTGTAAATGCAAACCGATTTCACTTTGATCTTTTAGATCCCTGGCACTAAGCACTTCACTGTGTGATTTTTGTTTTCTGGTTGGCTTTGGTGTCAGCGGAGCCGCTGCTAACTCCTGTTGACAGCGACTCTCGCTGCGGCGTCGAGGTCTCGGAGGCGGCGGGTTCTCCAAAGTCTGCTGTCGGCGGGATCCCTCGCCACGGTGCCCAGCGGCAGCCAGCCGGCACAGACGACAGTGCCCAGTCCTCCACACCCAAACTATTGCCACGCATAGAGCGATTGACATCAACACGTAACAAATTACGTATTGGTGGATATCATGGGGTGATATATCTTCTATTTCCGCGTCGCTTTTCTTCAGCTTTTCTATCGCCTCCCCCAGATTGGTCATGGTTATGGTTAGGTTACCGTCATCAGTGCGCTTTTCGTCAGGGATTTTGATGTTAATCAAGTGATTAATCTGATCGAATTCAGGCATGTATATGGTTGGTGAAATGTTCATTTGGTTGGACTGATGACGAATGGAATATAATGAGAAGTCATTTCCTTTGATGACGCACTCTTGACCTATGCCAATGACCCCGGCTTGACTCAGCTGACGAACTGTTACATGATCGCCGCATATTACTTTTATTGTGTAGGTGTCACAACAAAAGTAAAAATGCTGAGAAGTTAAATGTAATCCTAGCCATACGTTGGTGCAGTTGGTTTTTTCCACCTTACATTTATTGGTTGCAGAGTTTTTGGCGCAAAAACTTTCGTCGTTTTTCAGGTCTGTAATTGGTTTTAGCAGCTGACACATGTAAGTCGGTCCGTGGTGTAGACATGCCGTCAATTCCTGTGTGGACATGCTAAAGAAGGAATCTTTCTTTAGGTTGACTGCCACGTATTCGGAGACTGGTATTATTCTGGTCATAATAGTGTTTATTTGGTGCGGCACTGGTGTTATTTTGTACAGTTTGAAACTTTCTCTGGATACTAATGGAAAAGTAACTTCAATTATAACAAATTTTTGCGTTGCCCTGGCTTTGACTTGCAGTAGTTTGTAAAGATACTGAAGATCGATGTCTAAATTAGTTATTGGTAGTGTGAGTTCGCTTGGCATCTGGCCATATATGGTTTGGAGCTCACGTTTAAGTTGCGTTGGTGGCAGTAAATGTATGCTAATTTGACCGTGGTAGATGTCTGTTAATGCATCGAGCAACGTGTCTTGAAGTCGTCTTAATCCCCGCAGCAAGCTGTTTCCAGACATCGCTGACAATGTGAAGTCATTGACGTATGAAATATTTTGTATTTCACGTTGGAGAGTGCTCGCGTTTTCTTGCAAATCCATAAGCTTCTTGTTGATTAGCTTGTGCTGTTTGTTTACAGTGATCTCCATTCTTTTCATGAGGTTGAACTCTGCTTCTATTATGGAAGTTTGATTTTTCCATAAATTAGAAAGGTGTTTCTCATTGCGATGTATGGTTTCAATGTCCTTTTCATACTGGTCTGCGAAACGCGAATCCAATACTCCGAATAAGTCATTTGCCAGATATCCGATACCGTTGATAAGGCCTCGTTGGCGCCGACCCGTCTTCCTTGTGGCGCGTCGCCGTCTAGCGTGGACATCGAAATGCTGTGTTAGCAAAAGTTCATTGTAGTATTCGAGTTCCTGGTAATCGTGCCGGGCTTGCTGCACGATCGTATTACAATGGCTTTGTGTTTCAATGGTGGCGCACAATTTTTCTTGATAATTGGCTAATTTATTATAGGTGTTTATGCCGGTCCAATAGGGTCCCATGTCGTAGTACATTACTAATGCCCATTTGTCCCTGATTAGTTGAACTTTGGAAATAGGGTCAAAATAAAGCGTCTGGTTGCTTGGAAATGGTTTGACGTCATCTAAACCGTAACATGGAAAAATCAACATGAAAAAACTCAGTAAAACAGTTACTACATTTGCGATTTTTGATCTTGGTTTTCTTTTCCTTTCTGACGTGGTGGTTGTTGGTTTTAATTCTGGTTTTGTTGTTGCGTCATTTTGGTTAACGGGTAAAATTGAGAGTTTTACGATAGGGCGTTTCATGACCCCATTTTTTGTTTTTAGTGAAACCGCTCTGGTTAGACCATCGTTCCCTGGATGTGTGTTGACCACACGTCCAAGTGCCCATTTTCCGGGCGGTAGATTTTCATCATGAATCACCACTAGATCTCCAATTTGGATGTTTTTCTGTGGTTCCATCCATTTACTTCTAGATGAGAGTTGCACCAAGTATTCAGTCTTCCATCGTTTCCAAAGATCTTGGAATAACTTGTTAGTTAGATGCCATCTGGTTCTAGCATCTTGCTCTGTTTCTATAACAGTTGTTCCTGGTCTTCCTGATAAGAAATGAGCTGGTGTAAGGAAGTTTACATCATCAGGATCCTCGGATATCGCGCAAAGAGGTCGAGAGTTGAGACACGCTTCTAGTCTAGCTAACAATGTGGTGTACTCCTCGAAGGTTAGTTTTTGTTGACCGATGACCCTCTTGAGATGATGTTTTAGACTGCGCACTGCTCGCTCCCATAGACCGCCGGCATTCGGCCAGCTAGGTACGTTAAAGTGCCATTTTATACCCATCTCCGTTATCTCTTCTATAAAACTTTCACTGAATACTTCGTCAAGCTGGTTAAACTTTTCCTGTATCATCCTGTTTGCTCCCACAAAGTTAGTGCCGTTGTCACTGTACATATGTCGTGGTGTCCCTTTTCTGGCTGCCATTCTGGTTAGAGCTGCCAAAAAGGCGGAGCTGCTCAAGTCTGACACGAGTTCTAGGTGTACCGCTTTCGTGACCATACATACGAAAACTGCTATGTACCCCTTTGTGGTTTTGATTCCCCTTCCTTTATTTGCCTTGACTTCTACGAACCCTGTGTAATCTATGCCGCAGTGATAAAATGCATGTTCTGGATTCACTCTTGGTTCTGGTAAATCCCCCATGAGCTGGTGCTGCCGTACGGGATTTTGTTTTCTGCATATGACACATTTTCTAATAAACTTTTTTGTGGCCATATAACCGCCGATAATCCAAAACTGTTGTCGCAGGTTTGCTAACGTTAGACGCGCTCCGCCATGGAAGGTCAGCTTATGGGCTTGATCGATGAGTAATGTGGTTAGCGAATGTTCGTGTGGCAAAATAATGGGATGTTTCATCGCAAGACTCATGTGGGCGTTTTCCAATCTCCCACCCACGCGTAGAATTCCACGTTCATCTATGGTTGGATTCAAACTCAAAATCCTGCTTTTGGGATGAACTCTTCCATGTTTGTTTATTGAATCTAGGTCAATTGCAAATTCTGCATGCTGAACATTTTTGATTATCAGCTGTTTAGCGCGACGAAGCTCGTGTAATTCGAGGTAGGGTCGGCGAGTCTGTTTATGCAAGGTAGGTAATCGCAGTATCCATGCAAAAATACGTATTATTTTTGAAATGGAGCTATATTTGGTTATCAGATGTTCAATAATTTTGGTAGTCATCGATTCTCTTGTTTGTCCAATGACTACCGCGTTGGTTTGTTTTAAAATAGACGGCTTTACTTCTAAAGTCGTCTCATAAATGGTTTGGTGGTTTTCTGGTTTTGTATATGATAGTAGCCATGACGGCCCTTGCCACCATAACTTGTGGTCTTTGAGTTGCCTGACAGTCAAACCACGACTTGCACAGTCAGCTGGATTATCTGTTGTCTTCACATATTGCCAATGGTTTGATGGTATGATCTTGGTGATTGCTGTTACCCGATTTGCTACGAATGGTTTCCATCTAGCTGGATCTCCTTGTATCCACCCTAGTACTGCAGTTGAATCAGTCCAACAGTAGACATCTGTAGGATAAGCTGGTAAGCAACTTTGAACCTTTTGCATTAACTGAGCTAACAGTTGAGCGCCCATTAACTCTAGTCTTGGTATAGATAACACTTTGCTTATGGGTGCCAATCTGGCCTTACCCGCAACTAATGTGATGGTTGTCCTTTCCGTATTTACCACCTTGCAGTAGATCACACACGCGTATGCCTTGTTTGAGGCGTCGCAGAATCCATACAACTCTATATGTTGGTTTTCTCCCATTCCTAGCCATCTGTTGACTTTCATACTGTTTATGGCCGTAAATTCTTCTCTCAATTTTGTCCATTCGGAGTTCATTGCCTCTGGTAAGCGGTCATCCCATTTTAAATTAGACATCCAGACGTTTTGAAACAGTAGTTTCATGGTAGTGCTCAGAGGGGTTAACCACCCTAATGGATCGAACAGCTTGGAAATGTCCGAAAGTAGAACTCTTTTGGTAGTATAGGCAGGCGATTCGGGTTCTATTTTTGAGTTGAAGGTAAAGTTATCCTTCTGTGGGTTCCAACAGAGACCCAATGTTTTGGTAGAATCGTTCTGCTTAAACTCGTATGTTGACTGGTCACATTGCTCTCTCTCTAAATCGGTTAATAGCTCTGGTTTGTTCGAGTTCCATTTTCTAAGATTGAAACCTCCCAATCGGCACAGCTTTATTAGATCAGATTTTAGTTCATTTGCTGATTCAATTGAATGACGCCCTCCGCAAAAATCATCCATATAGAAACTGTCTTCCAATTCCTTTGCAGCGTCAGGAAATTTCTGTCTTTCATCAGACGCCAATTGTTTCAAGCACATCATCGCTAAGAAACCTGCTGGTTTGGTTCCGTAAGTAAGCGTGACGAGTTGAAATGATTGTATAGGTTGGTTATTTGATGGTCGCCATAGTACTTTTTGATAAGCTTGATCATCTTGGTGTACTCGGATCATTCTGTACATCTTTTCAATGTCGGAGGTATATACAAATCGAAATTGCCTCCATTTCAGGATAAGCTCTTGAAGATCCTTCTGTATATTTGGACCCTTGTACATGACATCATTTAGACTGTACCCTGATGATGATTTTGCTGAGGCGTTGAAAACTACTCTCAGTTTGGTAGTGGTAGATTCAGCCCGAATTACTGCATGGTGTGGTAAGTAGCAATCTGGAACCTGGTTAATGTTGCATGGAATCATGTGGTTTAATGCGAAATATTCCTCCATAAATTTTTTGTAGTCTGCCTTTAATTCGCTGTTCCTCTCAAACTTCTTCTCTAAGTTTCTAAATTGAGCTAATGCTTGTGGTTTGGTTTCACCCAACTTATCTTTGCGGTCCGGAATAAGTGGTAATCGAACTTCATACCTTCCGTCCTCAAGCCTCTTAGTGGTTTTTATAAAAAACTGCAGACACTCATGGTCATCGTTTGACATCTCTATCTTCTGGTTTATGTCTTCGTTCTCCCAATATTTCAGTAGATCTTCTGTGTTGTTGAGAACTACGTTGCATTGGTAGTGTGGTTTCATGGATCCACAGAGTAGCCATCCTAGTTGCGTCTGTTGAGCGATCGGTTGCTTGTCTTTGTCTCCTCTCAAGATCCCTCCTAACATTATTTTGCTGTAAACATCTGCACCTAGGAGCATGTCTACGGGTCTGCTATTATGAAACTCCGGGTCCGCCAATTGTAATCCATGGATATGGTTCCATGTTGTTGGTTTGGTAAACGTGTTATTTGGCAGTCGTTTAATTAAATTATTCATAACAATGACGTTCGTGTCACAAGTAAATTCACTATGTGCCGACTGTAGTGTTACATGTAACATTCCCTTCGTGTTATTTTCTTTTTCACCAACGCCGAAAATTTGCCCTTTGAAATGAGCCCTCTTCAATCCCAAGACCTGGGCTGCGTTTTCATTGATCAACGATAGTTGAGAACCTTGGTCAACTAAAGCTCTCATCTTGTGCTGAGTGCCGTCAACTCCCTTTACTTTTATAATAGCGGTGGCTAAAAGTACTTCGGACATGTCATCCCAAGACACGTGAGATGACCTAGATGTGCTCTTTTTGGTTGCAATACTGTTGGTGGTTTCTTCCGCTGACGCAGTTGGACTTTGTCTTGCCAATGCCTCGTGAAGCAACGTGTTATGTGTAGCTAAGCATTTGCGACATCGTTTGTCCGATTGACACGGTTTATTGTTATGACTGCACAGACAGTTTTGACAGTAATTTAATTGTTTTATTTTGTTTAATTTTTGCTCGTGCGTCATTTGTAAAAAATCAGGGCAACGCCACAATCCGTGTTCAGAATTGCATAATGCGCAGGTTATCGAGCGCGACACGTGTAATGCATTCATAGACTTTGAATCATCCCTGTTGCCTGATTTATGGTAATTTTTGTGGAAACTTTTCTTCTGGTTTTGGTTGTGGTTGCCGTTTTTATGCGGTTGATGCGGAGTGGTTTTTTGGTTGGCTGATTCTTGGTTGCGGCGAGACGCTTCTAGCGCTGTAAATTTCGTCTCCAAGAATTCCAGGAACTCCTGCAGATCGGGTAGCTCTCTAGGATTCTTGACCGATTCTATATATTCGGTGAAGGTATCGTTATCGAGTTTTTGCGCTAGTAGATGCACCAACAGTGGATCCCAAGTTGCTATATCTACTCCGAGATTCCTAATAGCGTGTAACGTCTCTTTGGTTATGTCATGCAGCTTCTTAATCGTGGCCAACGATTGTTGTTGTATGTTGGAAAGTCCTAGTAAAAGATTAATGTGGGACGTGAAAATCAATTTCTTGTTACCATACCTATGGTTTAGAATATCCCAACATACCTGATAATTGTCAGAGCTAATTTGTAAATGGTGAATCAGACGCTCTGCTTCTCCAGTCACCTTACTCTTCAGAAACTGCATTTTTTGCGCATTTGACATCGACGGGTTTCTATCAATCGCTTCGCTGAACAAGTCTTTGAACGGAACCCACTGGTTGTAAGACCCATTGAACACTGGGATGTCCATCTTTGGAGCTGACTTCTCACGGTGCTTCACTGCCCACATCTTTTTGTTGATGTCGTCAGTCAGCTCACTGTACCTTACCTCGTGCTTGCAGAATTCCATTTGGTACGTAATATCGTAGCCTCCATCCTCACCTTCAATTTCCCAATGAAGCTTGTCAATCTCACCCCATCGGTTGTCCAGTGATTTCAGAGCGTTCTCGAATTGCCATTGATTCTCGAACTTATCGACATGTATTTTACTTACGGTTCTCATAAACGCTTTAAAATTAACATTCTGCTTTTTTACTAATCCGTTCAGCTTGCTGCACTCTCTCTCTGTATAGTGAGACTCTTCATAGCGAGACGATGTACCTGGTTGTGGTTGTGACGCCTCATCTTCCGGCTGGTCTGCGCTTAGCTGCTGCCCAGTCCGTTTACCTGGTAATGGTTGTACTTCTTCCGCTTTTGGTCTGCGGGGGCTTTCTTCCTGCAGCTGCGTCGTGCCTAACTGCCCCATGGTTTTATCAATTATCTCCTTGATTTTCGAATAAACTTCCTGGACTGTCTCGAAACAACCCTTCTTGAAGTAAATGTGGTCATAATTCGCAAATTGACACATTTTCCTATGGTTTTCCTGGTAATCGTGCCAGTATGCCTCCAACATATTAGCCTTGCGCTTGTAGTTATCGATGGTCTTCCTTTCGGATCCATCTTTCTTTAAATTAATCAAAAACTTGTTTAGGATTTCGTAGAGCTCCGTTTGGTTAATAAATAGAGAATCGGAATCCATGTTTAAGTTCGATAAATATTGGTTATGGTAATTTTTGCAAATAAATGGTTTGATCTGACCTTAAATCTCCAACAGACCGTCTCTGCGCTCCACGGCTCTCCTAATAGCAGCGATCTTCTGGTTCGCGTGGCACTGTTTCACTTGGTAGTCACTGGTAGTTATAAAATGCTCGAAGGACCATGTAGAAAGTAGTGTTCGACGCTATGGTGACCTAACACTCCTTTCTCGTATTGATAGTATATGGTATAAGTGGTAAAAGTCAAAGTCTCGAATTATAAGGGAAATAGCTATATTGAATCACTATAACACTTAGATACAAGAAATAGTACAAATGGTAAAACTATATAAATTAACTTATTGGTAAGAATGTATGGTAAAATGGTAATGGTAATGGTTATGAGTACGGGGTGTCTCTAATGAGATCTAAACGCGAACTGGCCCACGATTTGGTGGACGAGCGAATGTGCACTCTTGCGTTCGATGCAATTATGCATTTTCGCTGAGTGTTCGATTAAAACTCGAACACTCTGCCTGCAGGCGATCCACCTTCGCCTGCAGCTGCCGCGTCTCGTCCGTGGCCGTCCGCTTCACCAGCTCCAGGACAATGCCGTGCAAGCTGGCGGCCCGGCATTTGAGGGCCTTTTGAAAGGTCCCCTTCAAGTTGGAGGACTTTGCGGCGACCTCGAAGACCTCCTCCTTGTCCTCCTGTGCCATGCGCTCCAGTTCCGCCAGGGAGTGGTCGGCATACAGTACACTGGATGCACCATAGCCAGCCCTCGACCGGGCGGTTTGCACCTGGTGCTCCTTGGCAGCGACCCTCTCCTCCAGGTCTTGCTGGAGTTGCACCCTTTTCGCCAGGTTTAGCTGGCGTTCGGCGTCCACCAATCCCACATCGTGGGTCGAAGCTTTAAAATACTTCGATCCCTTCTTCGCCTTACTTTCGGCCGCATCGTCGGCCCCAGAGGCCACGCTCTCCACGCTCTCCGCGTGTTCGACCGGAGCAGGCGTAACACTTCCCACAGGGAGACGCGAAGGTCCGCCTGCAACTGCGCGACCTCGCCTACTCCTGCCCGTTGCCACCTTAGCGGCTGGCAGATTCTCCTCGCTGCGGGAGCGTGGCGAACGCTTCCTCCTTCCCTTGGAGAGACGCCCAGCCATCCCTTCCTCAGCCCGCGAGCGCTCCGAGCCAACGCTCGCCACGCTCGCCCTCCTCTCGGATGCGGTGTCGGAGTCCAACATTGCACCCTTGCTCATCCGCTCGACCAACACGATCGGCAACTTCTCAAAATTTTTGTTTTTAATATCCATAAGATTCCCACGAGTATGGGGGATATAAACGGTCCACCTAGGTTCACCCCCTGTCCCTAGGTAAGTGTAAATTTGTGACCCAACCAGGGGGTCCACTAATCCCTGGCTGGGGGTGCGCATGTGACTGATGCGCCACCTACAACTAAGAAGCTGCAGATGACACTACTCCTCAGCCATTCATACCCTCGCCGCACACCAAAACTTGGTATTAGAGGAATTTTTTATAGAGGTTATCTTCCTCGCGATCCGGGCGATCAAGCCAAGATCCTCGTCCCGTTCCGAGTCATAAAACATGACCATGATCTCGTTACGGATTACGATTTCGACGGTTGCAGTCGGGAGAATCAGATCCCCCGCTGCTAGCCCGTTGGCAGGGTGAGTGCACAACGAGCGCCGCCAATGTTTCTCCACATTTCTGTCTGTATGAAACAGACAGAAATGTGGAGAAACGTCCCACGCCCACTCAACTCACCCTCTGTAAGCAGAGGGGTGAGTAAGCGATCGTGGGGTGGTCTAAGTCGACCAACCCCGGAGCAAAAGGCTCCCCCGCCCACGCGCCGGAGCGCACCTCCGACAGGATATTGGCATACGGACAACGACACCCCTTAGGCACACGTACCTAATGGGGGGAAATTGCCCGCACCCCAGGGTGCACCGTCCCGCAAACTGGCCTTTCCCCCGGACGCATCCAAGGGAAACTCCAGCCCACGGGCACACGAGGAGGTTTCCTGTCCTAGCACCCCAACCTAACCTTTTTTTTTTTTTTTTTGGTCACGGGGGGAAATCCTCATGGATGTCCTCCGCCCCGGGGAGGGCGGAGGGGTCTGTCAGACTCTTACTGACTAAAACCACCCCGGTGTTCCGTCTCTCACTTGCACCGGGGATCACGGGAACTAGTGTGACTTCCGCGATCCCCGGCTAGTGCCGGCCCGCCTCTGCGGGCCACCTCGCGATAGGGGGGGAGTGAGGTGTTAAACTCCCCCCTTACGTCATAGAGAGGCGCGCGTGGAACACTACGCGCCGCCATCTCGGGTCCTAACAAGTAGGGGGCAACGAATTTCCCCAGATCCGTTGCCCCTGGACCCATTTAGGGGGGCTGGAAGAGGGCGTTATCTGCCCTCCGCCGACGCCCGGTGCGTCTGCTGCGGATCGGGTTAGCGGAAGCAATCTCCCGCTCCCTCTCCGCAGCCTCCTTCTGCGACATGACTGTTTCGCAGAAGGATACCACCGCGTCCCAGGACTCCTCGCTGCCGACCATCGAGTCGACAACGGCCGGCAGCGACAGGTCACTGCCGACTCCTGAGATGAGGGCACGGCGCGGCTCCTCCCAAGCGGCACACTCTGCCAGCGTGTGCCACGCCGTGTCCTCCCGACAGTCGACGCAGTGGTGACACCGAGCGTCCGGCTCCCTGTTTATGCGACACAGGTACTTCCCGAAGCAACCATGCCCCGAGAGCACCTGTGTCACCCGAAACGACAGGGAGCCGTGCCTCCTCCCGAGCCAGCGCTCGAGTACCGGCCGGACCGCCCCGATGGTAGCGGGGCCGGCGGTAGGGCGTGAAAGCCTGTCCCGCCATTCCGCCACCAGGGCTGCGCGAAGCTGTGACCGACGCAACTCCAAATGTCGCTGCGTCAGCCACTCGCCCCGCGCCCTCGAGTCCTCGCGCCACCGATACAGTGACGCGAGTACCTTCGCCTCGAGGTCCCAGGGCGGGGATCCAGCCAGTACACAAGCCGCCTCGTAGGAGATCGTGCGATACCCCCTAATGACTCTGACGGCCATCGCTCGCTGTGGCCTTCGCAGGACAGCGATGCTGCCGGCCGTCAGGTCAGCCGCCCAGATCGGGGCCCCATACAGGGCCATCGATCGCACGATCCCCACGTAGAGCCGCCTACAGGCGGCGCTCGGGCCCCCCAGATTGGGAAGCAGCGTTGACAGCGCCCCAGCCGCGCCCATCAACTTGGGCACCAGCCGCTGGAAGTGGGGGCCGAAATCCCACCGGCTGTCGAGCACCAATCCAAGATACTTCATGGTTGACTCGACAGCAATTCGGGACCCCCCGACCACGATGTGTGATCCCAGCGGTGGCGCCCGCCGGGGGCCATGAAAGACCATGGCCTCCGACTTGTTGAGGGCCACCTCCAGGCCTAGGCGCCGTATGCGGGACACGACCTGTGACACCGCAGCCGTCGCCAGCAACGCTGCCTCCCTGTACGAGCTCCCCCGGGCTGTGACCAACGTGTCATCCGCATAACACGTCAAGTCCACGCCCGGCTGGAGCTCGCCCCTCAGCACCCAGTCGTACCCGATGTTCCACAGGAGCGGTCCCACGACCGAACCCTGTGGAACACCGCACGACATGCGGCGCTGGTTTCCGCCATCACGTCCCGTGTAGGTGACACACCTTTCCGCCAAATAAGCCCCAACGATGCGGCGGAGGTAGGAAGGCACCCGATGATACTGCAGTGCCTCCCGAATGCAGCTCCAGGGCAGGGTGTTGAAGGCGTTGGAGATGTCCAAGGACACCGCCAACATCACCCCGCCCCGGGACACCGCTTCCTCCGCCAGGACTCTCACCCGCGATATCGCGTGGATGGTGGAGCGCCCGTGCCGAAAGCCGAACTGGCTCTCGGCTAGGTCAGGCCCCTCCCTGCTTAAGTGGCCGACGAGGCGGGCAGCGATTATCCGCTCAAACATCTTGCCCACCTCGTCGAGCAGCACTATGGGCCTGTATGCGGATGGCGAGTCCGCCGGGCGCCCCACCTTCTTGAGCAGGACCAGACGACCAGATTTCCACAAAGTGGGAAACTGGCCCTGCTCAAGGCACGCGGTGTAGAGTCCTCTCAGTTGGGGCTCTAGCTCCTTCAGAGCGAGGGCTAGCACTATGCCGTGTATACCATCGGGCCCCGGAGCCACGTTCTTGGCCCGGAGCCGCATCACGGCCGCCCTCATCTCTGGCTGTGTCACCTCCGGAACGCTGATGGCGCTCTCTTCGGTAGGCTCTGCAGCTGCGGGCAATGCCATCGGCGGCGGAATGTGCTCCGCTCTTGCCGGGAAGAGGGCTGCGACGACCTCCTCCAGCAGCTCAGGTTGGAGACTCTCCGTGAGTGGAGGCGCCGCGGCTCGAAGTTTCCCTCGAACCGCACGATACGGGCGCCCCCACGGATCTCCGTCGAGAGTCTCCAACATCTCCTCCCTGGCTCGCGTCCTCGCTTCGCCGATGGCCAGCCACAGAGCCTCCTTGGCCGCGCGGTACACCTCATACCGCGCGGCTTCTTCGTCAGGGACCCGACGACGTCTCCTCCGGTATCGGGTGTACTGGCGTCTGACCGCCACGCACTCGACGCGTAGTCGCGCGATCTCGGCAGACCACCAGTACACCTGGCGCCTTCCTGAATGCGTGTGGACGCGGGGCATGGACGCGTCGCTGATTTGCGTCATCGCCCCGCGGAACCACAGCGCCTCCTCTTCGACGTCGACGGGTCCGATCGTCACCGACTCCCGGGTCCAGGCCTGGACAACAGCGGCCTCCTCGAGAACCTCCTTGTCAATGCGCTTACGCGCCCAACGCGGGCCGTCCGTTCGCGGGGCCGATGGACTGCGGCCGCCAGTGGTCTGGGTGGAGACGTCGAAGCGGATGTATCTGTGATCCGACAACGTCTCCACCTCCACGGCGACACGCCAATCGCGGACACGGCTCGCGACAGCAGGGCTAGCGAACGATACGTCTACGATCGAACTGCCCCGCTGCCGCACGCACGTGTGTACCGAGCCCCGGTTTAGGACGACCAGGCCAGTAGTGACCGCCCACTCCTCCAGCGCCTCACCCCGAGCATCGGTCACCGGGGATCCCCACGCCGAAGACTTGGCGTTGAGATCCCCTAGTAACAGCACGGGGTGAGGGTGGAGTCGGCCTACGATGGCCCCCAACTCGACAAGGAAGTTCTCGAAGTCGGCGAGGCTCTTGTTGGGCGAGAAATACGCCCCAACAGTGCCAATTCCGTCCGCGAGGGCGGCCACCCAGCCGTGACCTCGCGACGGGTTGACGAGAGCCCCGCCAATGATGGCCACCGAGCCGTCCAGATCTCCCACCCAGTTACCTCTGGGGGGGACAAAGTACGGCTCGGCGACCACAGCCACGTCAATCGACCACTCTGCCATGCTCTGGATCAATAAATCCTGAGCTCTGGCAGCGTGGTTGATGTTGCCCTGGAGGAAATGGTAAGGCGCCATTAAGCGCAGTCCATTCCCTCCGTCGCACCATCCGTAGGCCGGGAGTCGGCCGTAGAGCACTGAGGCTGAGGGGGGGGTAACGATCCCCTTGCAGCCTTAGTGCCCCTCCTCTTCTTTTTTTGGGTGGGTGCGCCACAGGCTCTTCCACCCGCCCTGTGCCCGGCGGGCCTCCCTGCAGCTGTACAGAGGCTGCAGTTTGGCGCCGCCGAGCACTGGGCGGACTTATGGCCGGGCTGACCGCAGCGAAAACATTGCTCGCTGCGGTCTGTTGCGGCGGTGCAACCCGCCCGGACATGCCCAATGTCCAGGCAACGGTAGCACCTCAAAGCCCTGGGCTGCAGCAACTTAACTCTTGCTGCAACCCAGCCCACCAATAGCCGCCCAGCGTCGGCGACCTTATTGGCCGCCGCCACCGGGCAACGCACCCATACCACACCGAGCCCGGAAGCGCCAGTGCGGATTTCGCCCACCCGTATGTCATCGGGCGGACATCCACCGGCACCCCAACCTAACCTTTTTTTTTTTTTTGATGACGGGGGGAAATCCTCATGGATGTCCTCCGCCCCGGGGAGGGCGGAGGGGTCTGTCAGACTCTTACTGACTAAAACCACCCCGGTGTTCCGTCTCTCACTTGCACCGGGGATCACGGGAACTGATGTGACTTCCGCGATCCCCGGCTAGTGCCGGCCCGCCTCTGCGGGCCACCTCGCGATAGGGGGGGAGTGAGGTGTTAAACTCCCCCCTTACGTCATAGAGAGGCGCGCGTGGAACACTACGCGCCACCATCTCGGGTCCTAACAAGTAGAGGGCGACAGATTTCCCCGGATCTGTCACCCCTGGACCCATTTAGGGGGGCTGGAAGAGGGCGTTATCTGCCCTCCGCCGACGCCCGGTGCGTCTGCTGCGGATCGGGTTAGCGGAAGCAATCTCCCGCTCCCTCTCCGCAGCCTCCTTCTGCGACATGACTGTTTCGCAGAAGGATACCACCGCGTCCCAGGACTCCTCGCTGCCGACCATCGAGTCGACAACGGCCGGCAGCGACAGGTCACTGCCTACTCCTGAGATGAGGGCACGGCGCGGCTCCTCCCAAGCGGCACACTCTGCCAGCGTGTGCCACGCCGTGTCCTCCCGACAGTCGACGCAGTGGTGACACCGAGCGTCCGGCTCCCTGTTTATGCGACACAGGTACTTCCCGAAGCAACCATGCCCCGAGAGCACCTGTGTCACCCGAAACGACAGGGAGCCGTGCCTCCTCCCGAGCCAGCGCTCGAGTACTGGCCGGACCGCCCCGATGGTAGCGGGGCCGGCGGTAGGGCGTGAAAGCCTGTCCCGCCATTCCGCCACCAGGGCTGCGCGAAGCTGTGACCGACGCAACTCCAAATGTCGCTGCGTCAGCCACTCGCCCCGCGCCCTCGAGTCCTCGCGCCACCGATACAGTGACGCGAGTACCTTCGCCTCGAGGTCCCAGGGCGGGGATCCAGCCAGTACACAAGCCGCCTCGTAGGAGATCGTGCGATACCCCCTAATGACTCTGACGGCCATCGCTCGCTGTGGCCTTCGCAGGACAGCGATGCTGCCGGCCGTCAGGTCAGCCGCCCAGATCGGGGCCCCATACAGGGCCATCGATCGCACGATCCCCACGTAGAGCCGCCTACAGGCGGCGCTCGGGCCCCCCAGATTAGGAAGCAGCGTTGACAGCGCCCCAGCCGCGCCCATCAACTTGGGCACCAGCCGCTGGAAGTGGGGGCCGAAATCCCACCGGCTGTCGAGCACCAATCCAAGATACTTCATGGTTGACTCGACAGCAATTCGGGACCCCCCGACCACGATGTGTGATCCCAGCGGTGGCGCCCGCCGGGGGCCATGAAAGACCATGGCCTCCGACTTGTTGAGGGCCACCTCCAGGCCTAGGCGCCGTATGCGGGTCACCACCTGTGACACCGCAGCCGTCGCCAGCAACGCTGCCTCCCTGTACGAGCTCCCCCGGGCCGTGACCAGCGTGTCATCCGCATAACACGTCAAGTCCACGCCCGGCTGGAGCTCGCCCCTCAGCACCCAGTCGTACCCGATGTTCCACAGGAGCGGTCCCACGACCGAACCCTGTGGAACACCGCACGACATGCGGCGCTGGTTTCCGCCATCACGTCCCGTGTAGGTGACACACCTTTCCGCCAAATAAGCCCCAACGATGCGGCGGAGGTAGGAAGGCACCCGATGATACTGCAGTGCCTCCCGAATGCAGCTCCAGGGCAGGGTGTTGAAGGCGTTGGAGATGTCCAAGGACACCGCCAACATCACCCCGCCCCGGGACACCGCTTCCTCCGCCAGGACTCTCACCCGCGATATCGCGTGGATGGTGGAGCGCCCGTGCCGAAAGCCGAACTGGCTCTCGGCTAGGTCAGGCCCCTCCCTGCTTAAGTGGCCGACGAGGCGGGCAGCGATTATCCGCTCAAACATCTTGCCCACCTCGTCGAGCAGCACTATGGGCCTGTATGCGGATGGCGAGTCCGCCGGGCGCCCCACCTTCTTGAGCAGGACCAGACGACCAGATTTCCACAAAGTGGGAAACTGGCCCTGCTCAAGGCACGCGGTGTAGAGTCCTCTCAGTTGGGGCTCTAGCTCCTTCAGAGCGAGGGCTAGCACTATGCCGTGTATACCATCGGGCCCCGGAGCCACGTTCTTGGCCCGGAGCCGCATCACGGCCGCCCTCATCTCTGGCTGTGTCACCTCCGGAACGCTGATGGCGCTCTCTTCGGTAGGCTCTGCAGCTGCGGGCAATGCCATCGGCGGCGGAATGTGCTCCGCTCTTGCCGGGAAGAGGGCTGCGACGACCTCCTCCAGCAGCTCAGGTTGGAGACTCTCCGTGAGTGGAGGCGCCGCGGCTCGAAGTTTCCCTCGAACCGCACGATACGGGCGCCCCCACGGATCTCCGTCGAGAGTCTCCAACATCTCCTCCCTGGCTCGCGTCCTCGCTTCGCCGATGGCCAGCCACAGAGCCTCCTTGGCCGCGCGGTACACCTCATACCGCGCGGCTTCTTCGTCAGGGACCCGACGACGTCTCCTCCGGTATCGGGTGTACTGGCGTCTGACCGCCACGCACTCGACGCGTAGTCGCGCGATCTCGGCAGACCACCAGTACACCTGGCGCCTTCCTGAATGCGTGTGGACGCGGGGCATGGACGCGTCGCTGATTTGCGTCATCGCCCCGCGGAACCACAGCGCCTCCTCTTCGACGTCGACGGGTCCGATCGTCACCGACTCCCGGGTCCAGGCCTGGACAACAGCGGCCTCCTCGAGAACCTCCTTGTCAATGCGCTTACGCGCCCAACGCGGGCCGTCCGTTCGCGGGGCCGATGGACTGCGGCCGCCAGTGGTCTGGGTGGAGACGTCGAAGCGGATGTATCTGTGATCCGACAACGTCTCCACCTCCACGGCGACACGCCAATCGCGGACACGGCTCGCGACAGCAGGGCTAGCGAACGATACGTCTACGATCGAACCGCCCCGCTGCCGCACGCACGTGTGTACCGAGCCCCGGTTTAGGACGACCAGGCCAGTAGTGACCGCCCACTCCTCCAGCGCCTCACCCCGAGCATCGGTCACCGGGGATCCCCACGCCGAAGACTTGGCGTTGAGATCCCCTAGTAACAGCACGGGGTGAGGGTGGAGTCGGCCTACGATGGCCCCCAACTCGACAAGGAAGTTCTCGAAGTCGGCGAGGCTCTTGTTGGGCGAGAAATACGCCCCAACAGTGCCAATTCCGTCCGCGAGGGCGGCCACCCAGCCGTGACCTCGCGACGGGTTGACGAGAGCCCCGCCAATGATGGCCACCGAGCCGTCCAGATCTCCCACCCAGTTACCTCTGGGGGGGACAAAGTACGGCTCGGCGACCACAGCCACGTCAATCGACCACTCTGCCATGCTCTGGATCAATAAATCCTGAGCTCTGGCAGCGTGGTTGATGTTGCCCTGGAGGAAATGGTAAGGCGCCATTAAGCGCAGTCCATTCCCTCCGTCGCACCATCCGTAGGCCGGGAGTCGGCCGTAGAGCACTGAGGCTGAGGGGGGGGTAACGATCCCCTTGCAGCCTTAGTGCCCCTCCTCTTCTTTTTTTGGGTGGGTGCGCCACAGGCTCTTCCACCCGCCCTGTGCCCGGCGGGCCTCCCTGCAGCTGTACAGAGGCTGCAGTTTGGCGCCGCCGAGCACTGGGCGGACTTATGGCCGGGCTGACCGCAGCGAAAACATTGCTCGCTGCGGTCTGTTGCGGCGGTGCAACCCGCCCGGACATGCCCAATGTCCAGGCAACGGTAGCACCTCAAAGCCCTGGGCTGCAGCAACTTAACTCTTGCTGCAACCCAGCCCACCAATAGCCGCCCAGCGTCGGCGACCTTATTGGCCGCCGCCACCGGGCAACGCACCCATACCACACCGAGCCCGGAAGCGCCAGTGCGGATTTCGCCCACCCGTATGTCATCGGGCGGACATCCACCGGCACCCCAACCTAACCTAACCTAACCTAACACCAGTTAGCCGTTCTACTACTAAGGACTGATAACTGCTGGCGCATTTTAAACTTATCCCACCTCATTATTATCTTCTTTATATCCGAAATGGTGAAACATACCTTTTTATAGACTAGAACAATGACATGACGTATAACACTAACTAGTGGTCGCACAGGGGAATTATTCCGATCTGTCACCCCGCTTTGTCCCCTTAGGGTGACAGATAGGAAAAAAAGTTTGATCTGTCCCCCTGTTAGCAATGAGGGGACAGTTCGAACTTTATTCACTCCTTAACGGTTTCATCTGTCCCTCTATCACTGACAGGGGGACAGATTAAACTTTTTATTCCTGTTTGTCCCCCACAGAATTTAATATATTAATTCTTAAAACTAATGCCACACATACTGCAACATTACATTAAATTAAAGACTAGTGGTTTAGGTTTATAATCATCTGTATTTAAATAAGTTACAAATATTTCTTTTGTTTTTCTATTAATCAGCCACAGTCCCATATATCACGTCGTAGGTATTCCAGGTATAATAAGTATAATATCAATCAGTCCTCTGATTTGACTTCATATTACAAATGTTAATTTTTACTAACAATATGTTAACTTTTAGATGAGGAAATGTTCCTAATAAGAAAATTTTACTTGTTTAGATAAAATTGCAGCTTCTATTAAGGTAATTAATTCTGTATTATTCAGGAATGAAGTAAATAAATTCAAGTTTTGACGTTTTCATTCCTATAGGAGTTATCAAACAAAATAAAATTTCTGTCTGTGCTCTGTATGTCAGTACTATAGTTAATATCAAAACTTATTTTGCGAATGACAACTTAAAGATTTATACAATTTGGTTGAGAATTACTTGCATTCCATTATTGTTTCCAAAAAAGCCGGCTCTTCCGGGAATTTACTCGGTGCAAATAAACAATAGATCGGTTCTCTCTTTCTTACTCAAGGGGCCATACGGGCAGCCGCAATGATGCGCATTACTAAGAGAACTAGTGCAAATTTACAATTTTTTAAGGTGAGACGTCAGTGTTAAAATGTTCGTAATAATTAATTTGAGTGAAGTGTTTATATTACCAAGTATGTAGTTTTCCAGCGAACTATTGCACAGTATCATTAAACTGAGAGGAAATTACAGACAGAGGTAAGTTCATATAGAATGTACACTACACACAATACGACTTTTGGAAATTGTTAGCAAGTTTTAATGCAAATTTTTAGAAAACATACCTAGAATAAAAGTTATTGAGCACCAATATTTATTTTTCAGATTACAATAACATGTCGGAATTAAAAAACATACCTGGTACTTCTGCTACAGTAGACAACCAATGGTCTTTTATAAAAAAGGTGGTGGCCAGGTGCTTTTACACGC
This sequence comes from Polymixis lichenea, assembly GCA_949091785.1. NCBI lineage: Eukaryota > Metazoa > Arthropoda > Insecta > Lepidoptera > Noctuidae > Polymixis > Polymixis lichenea. The sequence continues at coordinate 172,201 of OX420942.1, forward strand.
CTGTCATCAATATTATAAAAAGAAGAATTTAAAAAATGGAGTAACTGTCTACGAGTGTAACCAAAGAAGGCAACATTGTCGTGGATTGGTAAACATTCTGGTAAGAAAAGTATATGTACCTGTTTAGTGATTCATGAAGCTTTATTGTAGAAAATATTATGTACAATAATTATAATTAAAAAAATATGTCGTTTTTAAGATTCCGTACCTCAAAAGGAAAAACGGAACCCTTATAAGATCACTTTGTTGTCCGTATGTCTGTCTGTCGAGACCTTTTTTCTCAGAAACGCGTAAGGTATCAAGTTGATATTTATATCAAATACTCGAGTCTACGGACTCTTTCAGCTGTGGAAAAGAAACAAACTTGTGGGGCAACGTCATAATAAAAAATCAAAAAAAATCAACGGGGCATTCTTTACATTGATTTCTTTTATCTATTAAAAGAAAATATTTCATGTTACGTTAAGTATTTCGTAGGGCTTTTTCTTGAGTCATGCGCTAACCATTTTTGTTGCAAAAATATGACTTTTGAAGTAAAACCTTATATTTTGTTACAGCACAATGCTGTTGTTAAGGAAACTCCACACTCACATGCTCCTGATTTCGCCAAAAATATTATGGATCAAAAATTACATAAAGTCAAACAAGATATTTCCGCATCTCAAGCTTGTAAAAGTGTACCAAGAATTTACAAAGAAGCCTTAGCTTCTATGAAAGATGCAGGTTTGAATTTAATAACAAAAATACCACCCTTTAAAAACATTAAGAGTACCTTATATAAAACCCGGAATGAAGCAATACAAATGAAAAAAATATGTTTTAATGATCTTGACGAAGTAATAATACCTCCCAAATTTATACCTTTTGTATTAGCTGACTACAGTCATGAAGGTTATAGAATAATAATTTTTTGTGCCGAGTACATGAGAAACTTTTTAAGTACTTTAGAAGACTTTTTAAGTGAGGGAACATTTAAAAGCTGCCCGAAACCATTTCTACAGATTTATAGGTACTGTACATGCAGACTTCGGCAGTAAAAATATGTGTACCGATATTGTGCCAGTAGTTTACTCATTAATGAGTCATAAGGATCAGAAGAGCTACGAAATTTTATTTAACATGATTAAGTCACAAATCCCAGAGTGGAAACCCAAAACCTATAAAACAGACTATGAAATTGCAGCAATGAACGCTATCAAAAAGGTTTTTCCAGAAGTCACAGTTAAAGGTTGTTTCTTTCACTACAATAAAGCTGTGTGGAAGAAGGGAGCAGCTCTTGGGCTAACTAAGTCAAAACTTTTGAAAAGACAAGTGGCACTGAGTGCCGTACTTCCATTGATACCTGATAATTAAATTTTAAATGGATGGTCATACATCGCATCAGAAAGTCCAGATGATGATCAGAGCAAGAAATTTCGTTTGTATATGATCAAACAATGGATTAGACCGCATGATGCTGAGTTTAGAAAAATATGGTGTGTTTTTAATGAACGTCATCGTACTACAAACTTTCTGGAAGGCTGGCACCATGGATTAAATAGTGCAATTGGAAAAAAAATCCCAACTTAAATATGCTTTTAGTTATTCTAGAAAAGGATGCAGCTTTTTATAGAGTCATATCACAACAGATCCAAAACCAATTACCTCCGACGTCAAATTGTCGCACAAAGAGAAATATTATGAAAGACGAATATATACATAATTGTCAAATGCAGTGTGTAGGTGGTGAAATTACTATTGGTCATTTGTTGGAGAAGTTGCGATAGATATTTTATTAATACATATATTATTCTTGCGACCTTTGGAAAAGTTTTAAAATTCGTTATACTAGTGATTCTCGTTTATTTTATGTTTTGAGATTATTTACAACTTTAAGTTTATTATTAGTCTATTAAAAGTTTTCATTTGTAACTTTCGTTAATTTATATTTTGAGATTATTTACAACTTCAAGTTTATTATTATTTAAAAGTTTTCATTTGTAAAGTCTTCTGATTTCATATAGCCTAATATGAAGTCAAATCAGAAGACTGATTGTTATATGTACAATACCTACTGTGATTTATCGGACTGTGACTGATTCTATCAATCAATAACAAAACAAAATATTCTTATTATTAGTATATTTTTTATTGTAATTAAGTTGAATTAAGTCAAATCAGAAGACTGATTGTAATTGTATCTACTATACGTACTGTGATTTATGGGACTGTGGCTGATTAATAGAAGAACAAAAGAAATATTTGTAACTTATTTAAATACAGATGATTATAAACCTAAACCACTAGTCTTTAATTTAATGTAATGTTGCAGTATGTGTGGCATTAGTTTTAAGAATTAATATATTAAATTCTGTGGGGGACAAACAGGAATAAAAAGTTTCATCTGTCCCCCTGTCAGTGATAGGGGGACAGATGAAACCGTTAAGGAGTGAATAAAGTTCGAACTGTCCCCTCATTGCTAACAGGGGGACAGATCAAACTTTTTTTTCCTATCTGTCACCCTAAGGGGACAAAGCGGGGTGACAGATCGGAATAATTCAATTTATCGCTGCCTAAGCTAAATCGTCCTCTGACTATTAGCAAATTAAACATAAACAAACTCGAATATGATTTGTGCAACATTGATTTTGGCCTAGTTTACAATACTGCGGACGCTAATTCAGCTTTATCGTATTTATTTGAACAAGTCAAACAAGCAATATTACGTAATACGACAGTTTCTACAGTAAACAAGAAACTTTATAATATTAAGCCATGGATTACTTCTGGATTAATTCGGTGTATAAGACACAGAGACAAACTTCATCAGAAAACAAAGAGATACCCTGATAATGTAATAATCCGAACTACCTATAAAAGATACAGGAATTTTTGCAACAATTTCCTAAAGAATATAAAAAATAATTACGATAAAAGTCAATTAAATAGAGCAGGTAAAAATAGCAAACAACTTTGGAAACAAATTAAAAACGTCACCAATATGTCAAAACAGCGTGAATCAAGTTCGAGTTTACTGCTTGCAAATCCTTCACCACTCATATCAGCTAACAATGTAAATAACTTTTTTATAAATGTTGGGAAAACTCTTGCCGAGCAGATTCCGAAATATTGCGACCAACCTACTTTCCAAAAATCAAGCGATAACTGTAACCCAAAATCTTTTGCTATATTGGACACTGATGAAGATGAAATAACCCGAATAATTTCTGGGCTAAAAGATGATTGTGCAGCTGGATGGGATAACATAAGCAATAATAATCCTTAAACGCTTCAAGCATATTTTGATACCTCCTTTAACGCATATTTTTCGAATCTGTCTTGCCGAAGGAATTTTCCCTAGTTATCTAAAAAGGCAGTTGTAATCCCTATCTTTAAATCCGGAAGTAAAGACGCAGTTAATAATTATAGGCCGATATCCTTACTCCCCTCGATTTCAAAAATACTAGAGTAAATTATAAACAGTAGACTTGTTAATTACCTAGAGAAAAACAACATTTTATCCCCTGCGCAATTTGGTTTTAGACCCAAACTATCGACAGCCGATGCGGTGCATAGCTTGACTGATTATATTTCAGAAAACCTCAGCAAAGGAAACCAGACCCTAGGAGTCTTTCTCGATTTAGCCAAGGCCTTCGACACGGTGTCTGTTTCTGTTCTTCTGGATAAATTAGAGGCCATAAGACTAAGAGGAACGCCGCTGAAACTTTTTACTGACTATTTACACGGCTGATACCGTATGTTAGAGTAGATAATATTACGAGTGATGAGCTGAAAAATACTGGTTTTGGTGTTCCACAAGGGAGTATTTTGGGTCCCACAATTTTCCTGATTTATATTAATGATTTGTGTATTCTAAATATTAAAGACGGTAAAATTATATCATAAGCCGACGACACGGCGTTAATATTTACTGCTAAGACCAGTAGTGAACTGTTTGAAATCGCTCAATTAGGTTTAAATTCTGTGACTAATTGGCTTCAAAGCAATTTACTAACATTAAATGCCGACAAGACTAAATATCGCTCACTGAATACAAAAGGGCCACAAATCAAAAAAATCAGAAATTAATTTTATTGCAAAAATGAGGTCTAAATCGACTAATTTTTTTTGTAAAAAGAAGACACCCAGCATTTTCGCGTCATTATTCCTAAACTGGCTGACCGCCGTTTTTGCACTGGAGCATTTTGTTGGCTAACTTCAGTGCAAGACTGCCGTTTTTTCAATTGTGACCCGAAACTCGTCGCGAACGCACGCCATTTGCGTGCAAAAAGGCCAGAACTCAAGAGAATACTGCAGTTCGTGTTCATAGTTCTCAGCAAAAGTGCCGCATTTTGGAAAACGTCCATTTTGCATTCAAATATCAAGTAAGTATCATCATATTTTCTAATACAACAGTGCCATTATTTGAAATGTGTCTACATTGTATTCTCACATCGTGTAAGTGTTATTCCATTTTATAATACAAAAGGGCCATATTTAAAATGTGTTCGTTTTGCATGGAATTATGCATGGATTGATTATTATTTTTTGAAGGCTAGAGTGGGAAGTTCTGAAATGTGTCTGTTTTTTATGGAAATAATCTATGATTATAACATATTTTTGTATTACTTAAATGGCTTTAAAGCAAACGCTTATGCAATTGCTTTCGATATTAAACTTAGAATCATACTAATTTTCCACTAACAAGATCTAATAATTGGAGACACCTTATGTCCAGTAATGGAATGCGATTAGGTGACGATGATACAAATAATAATGTGTTGTGTTTTTTTAGCATACCCGGGTTATAAATAATAAGTATTTTAACAAATGATGAGTTAGTGAGTCTTATTTTCGTAATATTTAACGTTTTGCATATCTGTTTAGGGTAGTTATAGTATAATATGATCAGTCTTGTACAGGGTTGATGCAGCAACTTCAAAATCTTGGATAAATAAATAGATATCTAGTTTGTTAAATTTGACGCGATGAAGACCCTCTGTGTTTAGTTTTATTTCATAATATACAATACAATAATACAATTTCTTATTTAAGGTTTTTGTTCTAAGTGAACCATTACTTTTTTTGAATTTATTTAATTTATTATTACTTACAGAATGAACAGCAGAGCACGATTAATTTTGAATTTGGCGACCCTTATTCAAGAATCAGATAATGATCAACCTCTATCTACCCAAAACATGCAAGATACACCTGAATTTAATACTCCAGCACTCCTTCAACCAGTCTCACCATCCAGTGATTTTTTAAATACATATTCCATACCAGACAGTCAGCCTGACCTATCATCACTTGATGATGAAGATACTGATTTAAAATCTGTAGCAAAACATAAAAACAATGTCAAGAAAAGTCGTTGAACCGAGCGATTCAAGTAGAAATTCAAGCGACTCTGATAGTGACTCTGAAAGCGATGAATCTAGCGATTCTATAACATCAAATAGTTAATCAAATTTTCTTCAGGTGACAGTGTCAAGGATACCATTTTTCAACCTACCAATGACAAATCTTCTGATTCGGACGCTGATGTACAGCCAAAACTCAACACCACACCATTTTATATTTCACCCCAACCCGGACCTTCTCGTGTAGAATCTCCACCATTTATCTATAATGATCTACCTGTTGATTTAGATAGTCAGCCACCTAATATAGATTCACATCCATCCAGTGTTAATACTCAGCCACCTAGCATTGATAGTCAACCATCTAGCGTGGACCCTATGCCATTTTCACGAAAAAGAAAAGCTTTAAAAAATAGTGGAAAGGCATATACAGCTATGTCCAAATCTAAAAAACTAAGTGGTACTAGAAAAATGGGCCCTGTTTGTTCTGATAGTTGCGAACTGAATTAACGAAACGAATTTTCATTTGATGAACAATTAACTGTATTTAATAACTATTGGCAGAGTGGTGATTTGACTCTTACTAAAACCGCAAAGAACAAAGGCACACCCTTCGTTGTTCATGAACATGAGAATGTTTTGGATCTAAATTCTCTGGCTGTTGGCAATTATACCACTACAGAAGATGGACAAAAAGTAAAACAGGCTGATTTGAAAAAAAATCATTCAAACTTCTTATGATACGGAAGCGTTCACCTACATACTGACAAAGAAAAAGTCTACAGCGTGTTTAGTTTTACATAAACTTAATGTAAGTGAAACAAAGAAATAAGGTATATTTAAACTTATGGAAAATAATATTATACCTAAATATTACCTAAGTTTTTAAGAAAGTTTTCAATTTTATTTATAGCTACTATGACATAATTATGTAAGTGTCTTACCTTATTTTTTATAAAAATGTTACTACTTATTATTAAATAGTTAACATAGAAAGTACCTTTTGATATAAAACTGTCTGAAACTCAGTGTGTGATTTTATAAGTTCATAGGTAATTGTTAAATATTTTATGCTATTAAGCCATTAGAATAGATCTCATATTTTGTAGAAGATTAAAAGAATAAATATTTAGGTTTCAGAGACTGAATTAAACCACCTGATGGTTGTAATTAGAGTTTGTTAATTAATGTGATTATTATGCATATAAAACGAAATGATTATACTTTTATAATAACATTCTACAGGTTACAATACTGCTAAAGCTTTATAGATGTTTAATTTTGATTAAATTAATAGTCATAGACCAATTTGATTTCAATTATATTATACTAATATAATTCTATGTCACGATTCTTTATTTAAAGATGTGTTTGACTATCTCATATTTATGTATGTTATTATCTATCACTCTATTGAGACATTAGAACATAATTATTTTGAAGAAGTATTAATTAACCATTTATTTTTGAAAAATTAAGTTTAATTTTTGGCATAATTTTGTATGTGATTGATTCCAATTTTGAATACAAAAGGGACTTTTGTGCAATTTAGCTTCATGAGTGACAACTATTAAAATGTTCATATAACTAATAAATGGTGCGCGTAAAAACGCTTAATTATATATTAACATGTTATGTTCACAACAAAAATAAACAAAATATTTTAAAAATACGTTGTCTGAATTTTGTTTTGGCCGTCCTATAAAATTTGTGCATTTTGATTTGTGGCCCTTTTGTATTCAGTGAGCGATATATTCACTTCTCCATGCGCAAGCCTCAACTTAACATTACTTAACCCTAATCTATATGCCCATCAATGTGGAAACCGTATAGTCAGCATGTGTAATTGCCCTTCTATCTTCAAAACGAGCTACATTAAATACCTGGGGGTATTATTGGACGACACACTTTCTTTTAGAAAACATATTGAAAGCGCAACTAAAAGAGTGCGCAAACTCATATATGTTTTAAAAAAATTGCGAGCGTTAGCAGATTCAAAATTAATCACACAAGTTTATTTGGCCCTATGTCAATCAATTATTTAATACTGTATCACTTATTGGGGTGGTGCACCTAAAACTAATTTGTTTCCTCTTGAAAGAGCTCAGAGAGCAATTTTAAAGGTAGCAAACTTCCATCCCTTCTTCGATCCTACAGATCTGCTATATAAATACTGCAACGTACTCACTGTTTCCCAGCTTTTCATTTTGTACTTAGTATTAAAACAACACACCATGCTTACCTACAATGCTGACAATACCTACTAACAAGAGACGTAATGATATAGTATGCATAACTAATGCAACCTCAAAACATGTCTTTGTAGAAAGATTTTATACATTTTTAGGCCCATTTCTGTACAATAGATTAAATAGAAAACTAAGTATCTATAAATTAAATTACTATAGCTGTAAAAAAACTTTACTGAAACATTTACTATTCATTGATTATGCACAGACAGAAGATCTACTTGTTGTCTGCAAATAAAACCGCTAACATTCAGTTTTACTTTTGTTGACCTAATTTCTATTTTAGTTATTACTTAAATACACATTGTTAATTTATTTTTATAAGTATTTTTACATTTTTGTAGCCTGAAACACAAGTTCAACCTAGTTCAGGCAAATTAGCAATTGTGCTCTATTTTAGTTGTTTAAGGTATTTATTGTAAACGAGCCTCTTTTATAAATAAACGATTTAATTTATTTATTTATAATGTATCTTACAATTGGCTTAATCTGAACTTGTTGACGCTAAACTTGGATAAAACCTATTACATACCGTTTGCGATCCGACGCAACACCCTTCCCTCGAATACTTTTTCGATCACAGCTCACTCATGCCAAAATCGGCTGATTTCGTGCTCTTGTGCTGCCATTGAAAGAACTAATAACGTAAAGTATCTGGGGATCTATATAGATTAGGGATTAAGATGGGACAAATAGCTTGAAACTGTAACTACTCGTACTATCCTTCTGATACATATCTTTATATCTCTGCGAGAATCGGCTGATTTTAACATTCTCAAGACGGTTTACCTCACTTTGTGTCAGTCAATACTCGGATACTGCATAACTGTGTGGGGTGGAGCAGCGAAGACTTTTATTCTGAGAGCAGAGATAGCTCAAAGGGCTGTACTCAAGGTGATGACCAAGAAACCGTTTAGATACCCCACAGTACAACTTTATTCTGACACCAAAGTTCTGGCTTATTCCACAAATCCCCCCTAAAAATCCCACTTAGGGGGAAAAGTGGAATCCATAAATTAAAAGTGTGGAATTCCCCCTGATAATCCCCCTTAGGGGGGAAAACTAGAATTTAAAAAATACTTATTCCACAATTCCCCCCTGATACTCCTCCTTAGGGGGGAAAACTGGTATCTGAAAAACCAACGTCCAGAAATCCCCCCTGAGGTCATTAAAATTTAAGGAGTGCTTCTGTTAGGTACCGGTGCTGGGCACCGATTTGTGCGCCGGTGCTGGTTGCTAAAATATGTAAATATCGCGGGCGCCGGCAGATATTTTACTGAGAAAACCTAGAATGCAGGAGCGAGCGAAGCGAGCTTGGGAATAATTTTTAACCATTCACACACTAATAGGAGCACCGCCAAGCAGCCCTTCGTCGACATATTCAATAAAGCTAATGTAAAATGTATACTGAATTATTTTATGTAATTCCAGTTTAAATACTTTAAATAGGCAGACATGTTATTGTTCCTTATTTATTCATACCTAGCTGCGCCCCGCGGTTACACCCGCAGTCTAGCTCGATCCCGTAGGAATATCGGGATAAATAATCCTATGTCCTTATCCAGGTCATGGTCTACCCATGTGCCAAAATTCATTCAAGTCCGTTCATTCGTTTAAGCGTGAAAGCTTAACAAAAAACTCACTTTCGCGTTTATAATATTATCAAGGATTCTAACTATAATATTATAACGGTGATAGTACGTTTGTTTGTTTATTTGATTTGATAGTTCTTTACGCTGCCGCAACAATGGCTTGATCGATTGTTATGAAACTTGGTTTGGAGATTGAGAAAACACATAGGATACTTTTGTTTCGAAATTTTAAAGTACATAGATACTTTAAAATTCCCTAGGGAACGCAATATAACCGAAGTCACAAGCAACAACATTAATGACTTTAAGAAAATCACTAATTGAACATACCATATTATTTTAAATTACAAATAAATTATTTTAATGTTATCAATAGTATATTAGGTACGTAGGTACCATTGTATTATTTCTCACGGACCTCTTCCTGGAAACGAAACAGCCACTTTACGTAAACAAGATCATAAAACACGTGCACTCACAAAACCTCAACCTAGTGTGACCAACCACGAACTCTCGGTACAGCTCTCGGTGCATTACCTACCCCTATGATTTATTTCTACTTTGAATTGATAGTATTTTTGATTGTTATTAGCAGTACTTACATAGTTTTTATTATTGTTGTACGTTTGTGATTGTTTTACTCTCTGTGCATTACCTATAAGATTTATTTCTACTTTGAATTGTTAGTATTTTTTGATGTTATTAGTATTACTTAGATCGTTTTTTACACGCTTTATATTAGCTTCACTTGTATGTTTGTTTGTAAGTTTGTATGTAACCGACTCCTTTGGACGCTATTCACAACCCCACTCTTTCTCCATCCATCCAAGCTCAAATGAATCTAAATTACGTACTCAGCTAACTCACTTTTTGTCATATGGTAGATTAACATCGACACTCAAAACATAAGGTTCATCGTTAATTAGCAGCTCAGTTTGGTCGAATCACTGTCTCCTAAGATACAGGCAATCCCTAGTTTAAGAGATAGGATTATATTTTTTGTTAATATAGACAATTGTTTCTCACCCCTTGTGTCCTCTGTTAGTTGACTAAGTCTTAGCATGTTACTAGTATACAACCTGTGTCTATGTATATATTTGGATCAATAAACTTATTTTTATTCGTTTATTCATTTTATACCTTATTTACTACATTTTTAAATATTTTTATAAAAGTAACTTAAAAAAAAACATTTAAAAATATAAAAAATAGCGGTCCGCCGGTAACGGGAGCAGGGTCCAAGCTACCGGTGGTTAGGGCTCCAGAGACAGGAACCTCCTCACGATGCGAGCCGTATCGAGGAGTACTGCCTTCTGAATCAGGCCTTTGATCCAACCGCCTAACGAGAGCCTCGAGAGATGTTGATCGAGGCTTTCGGCCATCAGTCCATTGGCTGATACGACAATCGGCACAATTACAGCCGAGTTCACATACCACATGTCAACAACCTCGTGTGCTAAGTCGAGATACTTAATCTGTTTCTCTTTCTCAGCTTTCACGAGGTTCCCGTCATGCGGAATGGTAACATCGACTATCATTGTGCGGCGCGCTAACCGATCTATCACCACTATATCAGGCTTATTGGCTACAATAGTCCTGTCAGTAATGATAGACCGGTCCCAGTACAACGTGACATGGTCATTTTCAAGAACTGGGTCGGGCACATACTTGTAATACGGTACCTCAGAATCCACAAGTTTATATTGCAAAGCAAGTTGCTGGTGAATAATCCTGGCTACTTGGTTATGTCTGTGCAAGTACTCGCCGTTAGCCAGCCGAGAACAACCAGAGATAATATGTCTGATGGACTCACCTGGATGGTGACATGCCCGACACACGTCAACCGTCCCGTCCTTCATAATATGTCTCCGGTAGTTATTCGTCAGGATAACTTCATCCATAATTGCACAGACGAAACCTTCAGTTTCCCCGAAAAGGTCACCAAAACGTAGCCAGGATACGGACGCCAAGAAATCAACACCGGGTTCATGGAGAGCCCGATAGAAGCGCCCGTGAAGCTCCTTCTTTCGCCATATTTCCTTTATTATTTTTATTATTATTATCTCCTTTATTTCAACATAAACACATTTAAATTACTTTTTTAAATATTAGAATGTGAAATATATAAAAACATTTAAAAATATAAAAAAATAGTAGCCCACCGGTATCGGGAACAGGGTCCAAGCTACCGGCGGTCAGGGCTACAGAGATAGAAACCTCCTAACAATGCGAGCCGTGTCCAGGAGTACCGCTTTCTGGATCAAGCCCTTGATCCAGCTGCCCAACGCGAGCCTCCTTAGGTGTTGGTCGAGGCTCTTTGCTATCAAACCATTGGCTGTTATGACTATCGGTACAATGATCGCTGAGTCCACATCCCACATGTCGACAACCTCGCGAGCCAAGTCAAGATACTTGATTTGTTTATCTTTCTCGGCTTTCACGAGGTTCCGTTATGTCAACGATCATTGCACGCCGCTCTGATCGATCCACCACCACTATATCAGGCTTATTGGCCACAATAGTCCTGTCAGTGATGATGGATCGATCCCAGTACAGTGTGATATGTCCATTTTCGAGAATTATTATTATTATAATTGCCTTTACTATTTTAACTCCAAACTACAACTTTTGCATGCGTATTGGTAAAATATGGCTGAACCTATCTGTAATCAATTTATCACCACGTACTGTACCAACCCACATTTACAATTATACGACTTATTTAGTAGCAGGTGTGAGGGTGCAGCATTACCAGATCACCACCACTGGAAGTTGTTTATGACAAAATTGTAATTGGTTATTTCGGTGATAGCAGCAATAATTTTATTAGTATCGTAAGGCCTAAACATTGCGTTTACATCTACTTGTACCTAATTTCTGAACTGGATTTATTGTAAATCTTTAGGAAATGGTCTATTTACTTCCAATATTTCACTGAATAGTTACTCCAATCATTCAATGATTAGTTGGGATTTCCGAACGATCAACTTTAATGTCAAGTTGTCAATTGCAGCAGCAGATTGTAGGCAATCGTTAACAGTTTTCCATTTCTTTTGCTTCAAAACATCAAAAATGAATGAAAATAGCAAGAACACAACAAAAACAAAATAAATACGAATTTTCATAGTTCTTTTTTAATGGTACTCGACGGTATTAGCAGTTTGCATTACTGAGTGTATAGTCAGTCCCGTTTAAGTATTAATTCGAAGCTACTAATTCATGAAGTTTTCTCTAAGCTGGCGATAAACAAACTAAATGAAAAGTACATTTAGGGTAAATATGGAGGCAAGCAACGATTCTTTGTCTGGTAAGTTCCGCACAACGGTTCAAAATAGTTATATAAATTTGGTGTGATAAATCGCGTGTATTGGTGTAATTCAGTGTTATCTCCGCCGTTGACGGGATCTGCTGCCGTTCTTCTGACTCCAGGTCGGACGCGGAACATCGCACAGGACATGGAAGCCTTAAGACTGTCGCGGCAAGACAATCCATATCTACAGGTGAGGTTTATGTAATTAAAAAAGATAATTGCGCCTAGTTGCGGAAATATTTCTAATGAGATGCGTGTTCCGCGTAGATAACATGTAAACATTGCCGAAAAGTACAAGGAAGTGTTGTTTGAAACATGTTTTCTAATGTTCTTCAAATTGTTTAGTTATATTTTATTAGGCGGTTTTGAAGGCAATATTTATAATGACTGCTGTTTGAAGTTGTTGTGTAATGGCTTTACAAAAATTTCTAGTTAGTTAGTTTGTTTACATAATGTTAATAAACACAATCCCAAGATATACCATTGTATTTCCAATGAGTTTACAGTTTGGTTTGGAACTTTACTACCGGGATGATCTCTAAATGTTTCCATGCTACAGCTAAACATATATCAGCATCTGCCTAGCCTTTTCCCAACAATGTTGGGGTCGGCTTCCAGTCTAACCAGATGTAGCTGTATATCAGTATTTTAAATGGAGCGGCTACCTATGTGACCTTCACTACCTAGTTACTGGCTACAGCTAAAAATATATTTAGGTTGAATTTATAATCCTAAGTAATATTTAGAGAAATGTGTTAATGAGGAAATAGTAAATGTGTAGTCTCTTGCTGGCTCTGCTCCATTGGAAAGAATCAATTTGAACCGTGCACAGCTACCTTATGTTTCATAATTGCCCTTATAGGTTTATGAGAAATAAAATATTTAAGATTGAAAAAATAAACTGAGTTGATAGCAGTGGGGGCTCATAATCAATCTTAAGGGGATGCTCATTTGCAGGTTAGTGTGAAGCTGTATGTTCTATAAAAACATATTCTAATCAACATAAATCCTGACATTGACCTGCAAATTGCAAGAAAACCATAAGAAAATTTTAATTTCACAGGCTACCCTGGCGTTTTCCCCTTGACAGACTTTTCTTTCAATTCATAAATCCATATAAAGTGATACTTATGTTATTTCCTAATTCAAATTCATTTATTAGTACAGGATTATGGGATGTCCAATATTCCAAACGTGTAATACAAATAAATGAATTTGCTTTTGTATAAGCACCAATGATAGATACAATTTGTTAGTGACCCTTATAAAAACCATTGAGATATTTTAGCAGTTTTCTGATTTAATATTTTAATTCACAGCAGGTTATGGCAAGCAGGGAGAGTCTCATTGAAAGCCATGCAGATGAATGTGAGTCAGATGACACCATACTAATGTCACAGGTAAATATTAAATGCAGTACTTGGTCCATTTTCTTTTTGTCCTTCATCAATCATCATTATCACATAGGAGAGGGCAGGCCGCATGGTTTTCAACAAGCAAGAACAATGTAGCTTATGGACACTAGGTACCTACAATGTAATTTCTTTGTCACAAGGAGTTTTTGATTGCTCATACTCTGTGTTGTGTATACTATCTAGGGATTGTATACGTATAGCTTGTGGTATTGTGCACTTTCACCCTATATGTATAACTAAGTTTGAATAGGGATAAGCCAACAAACTCAATCCAATATCTAACATTTGATTGGATTGCTATTTCAGCAAAACATATTACATATTTTTTATAGTCCTATGCTTATCTATCTGATTGTATCATGAAACTCAAAACTGGAACTGAAGCAAAATTATATATTATTTATTATATATAAATATATATTGAATATCACTGTTGAATCTTTCAACAGATATCAATTTGGTATCAAAAATACAAAAATCTGTCTCAGATTTATATTGTTAGTCAAGCAGACATTTTCTTTTTTTTGACAAATATGATAATATATTTTTCAAAAAGGGTGAATATAGCTTTTTTTGTTAAAAAGTCACTACACTTTGTGTCTAAATATCCTAACACTATTGTTAATTATTTTCAGGAATTTGGTAGCACTGCCCTAGACTTCATAGAAGACGACCCGTTGACCTTGAAAGAGGTCCATGAGCATATGATAAGGTCTCCACCGCCAACCAGTTGCTGGCCACATGGTAAACCACAGCATTCACAAACAATACATAAAAATAACAATCCCATTAAATTGGTTGCAGCATTCTTGCTTAAATTAAAAAGATATATTGTTCTAACTACTTCAATTTTTTTTTAATGCTACATAGGCAAGTGTAGCAGTTTTAACCATGTTTAATTTGCATTTATGAATACTACGTTTTCTCATTTTAATGATGGTGAAATAAAAGTTTAAAATAATAACACCCATTTTATTTTTTGTAAAAGTAGACTAAAATTAAAAATTATTTTTATACTTACATGAAAAAGTGTCAAAATTGCTATAAATTACCAATTTTACATTAAGGTATTACACTCATTTTTGAAAAGTGTCTTAATTAGATTCTAGAGTGCTAATAAACCACAAAAAAAAACATTTTTATTTAATCGATTAGTACATACTTACGATAAAAATGCATTTAAATTTTACATTTTCAAATTTCGCGCGTAATTTGGCGAAAACGCTGGACGCAGTGGACGCCATATTGCTCTGAGGGTATGACGTCAATTTGCTAAAAACAAATGCGGTGATATTATAGAAGACAATTGCTTATAATTAAAAAAATTAGTTCTTTTTCTACTTAAATTTGGTTTGCCGTTCCTGAATGCGAAATGTTATTTCAATAAAAATTACTTTGGTTACGAAAATAATAAAAGTACAAAGTTTCTCAGTTGACATGTCGTATGACGTAATAGCATGGCGGCTACTATTTCATGGTGTTCAAAAACGGATTAAAAAAACTGAAATCTTTAAATTGTATTTTAAAATTTATTTTGTTGTTTCATGAACTAAATCTAACATTTTCCGACTGCATTTTGCCTAAGCTATCTCAATAATATATATTTCGATTATTCCTCGTATAGAGTAAAATGTCCTATTTAAGGTCTGGACTTTTTTTTATTAAGATTCCTTGACTGTTATTGTTTCGCCATTTCTTCTCAGAGGTAGCCAGATGGGAAACGTGAACTTTTTTTAAAATTTACATTCGTTTTCAAAGTAAAAAAAAAAAGATTTGTATCTGATCTAGAGTTTATCTGTCTATGCTAATAGATGTCTTGTAGCGGTCGCATAAAAAATGTGACTGCTTTATCTACATACATATTAGTATGTAGGTCGGACCAGGTGAATGGCTGATTAGATAGATTACCAGGTTCACACAGCATGTTTCATTGCTATCAAATTATATGAAAGAGATAGCTAATCATTCTTTAAAGTCTGCTTGTAAAATTAATACAGGGAAGCATATAACGAGGCTCAAAAAAAAAACGACGGATGAAACAAGACTGTCAATTACCATGATGAATAGGCAAATAGAATCCTGTTTAAAAAGACTATGTATCTCCATTTTGTGAAGCCTTTCAACAACTTCCAACGAAATCGTCAGTCAATTTTGTGCTTAAAAGCAATGAAGACAAAAAAGTGCTAAGTACATTTTGATTTTCGTTTGTAATTATTCTAGTATTAGTAGCGATTATCCAATTTGTAACCCAAATAACTTTCAGGGGTGTCAAAGTTAGTATACGTTACTCAATTAAAATATGTTTCTTACATCTTAGGTATATTTTTTTCAAGCTAGGTGATAATGATAAGACATGGCTCAGCTTGATGTATTGAAATAAGTGTTATATCTCAATCAAATAAATAAATACTCTGAATCTGAATCTATGTCTTGAATCTAGTACAGAACAATTTCAGGAAATAAACTCTGTGACAAGATTTGGCTCGTACAGTCGGCAACAATAGTACGGTGACGATTTAGAAGAGACTTCTAGCTAACCGGATTAATAATTAGGTTTTAAAATTCCGAAATTATCTTTTGTCACATTTTAGGTCGTCGTTTTTAGACATCTCGTACTACTCGCACGTTTTATGCCGCGTGTCTTGGCTGTCAGTACAAGGCTACGTACGCACGGACGTAAACATATCTCGGCGGCATTTTATCGCGACCTTTTCTCAGCGCTGGGATGCACTCTGTTAGATTCTCAACGTTCGGCTCGACACGGTGAGCTGAAAATCCTGTCGCGATATTTTACGTCCGTTCGAACGTGAATTACTTCTAACATTTCTAACCATATAATAATTTCTCCGTTTCCCGCTTTCCATGAAGACTCAATGTCGTATCGTGCGGCGAGCGCGTTCGACTTCGCTGCCGACAGTCCGGTGTCGTACAGCGCTTACTCTGTCAATTCGCAGGAAAAGGTTACTAACAATACTTTTTAAGCGTGCCGTCCTTTGTTTGCATGTCACCAGCTCCTTTTGTGCACTTATTTTATTTCTAGTTGTTTTTTTATGTTACTAGTAGTGCTGTAATAATTACAGTTTTATGTGTACCTGAACTCCATTTTTAATAGTATTAGACAGAAGTTAAAAAAGGCTCTTTGCAGCAAAAGCATATTAAATTTGTTACAGTTACGATTAACGCCAAATTGATTAAAATCTATTTATATACTAGCTGTCACACTTTATTGTAATCATTTTAACCAATTAACTTATGTAAGTGGTTTTCATTTATGTTATTATTTCCTTCCAATTCAAAATTAAAGTGTCAATGCTAAAAACCTAAAAGAAGTAGGTGGGAACAATACCGAGAACGTTTAGTGAATAAATTAGCTGACGAAGAAGAAGTTTCACCAACGTATTTTGTGTTGTAAGTGCTTATTTCAATTAAAGTATTGTTAAAAAAGTATTACATTTCCTTAATTAAATTTAAATCATTATGTGATTGTTTGTTTCATTCATTAGTTTAGATGTAAGTTTGTAAAGTGTGATGAAGATATTATTATAAATAAAGCATTATTTAAATTAAAATGACTTTATTTCGTTTATCTCAGTATTCAGCACTGTCTTAAATCTATCTAAAAAAGTTATAACTTAACTTTGAAATAAAATGTTTTGCACTCCTGCTACTACGAGCCCCTTTTTTCTAATGCTATAATAAATGGAGTAAGTACCTATATGTTATTTCAATTTGTATTTTAGTATTAGATGAATGTTTGTTATTTGATAATGTTAATTTCAATTATTTATATTTCCGATATATTTTTTTCCAATATACTTAGGTCTATAATAATTTAAATTATTATTTAATATATAGGATGGCAAGGACAGCGACGCACAACCCGTTATCAAGGAATGCGTTGAATTTTTTTGTCGGTAATTGAAAAAAAATCGCTCTTCAGTAAATTTTGACTGCGTAGGTATTGATTTTTTCTATGCAACAGTAGATTCTTTTTTGATAGGCGAGACAAAATTTCTACGCTAAGGGGTCTAGAATCGTGTGCTAAATTCATACAGTTACAATCTGCGCGTCGATGTCCCTGGCACCCTGTATACAGGGTGTGCAGATATGTTTTGTAAACAATTTATATAAGTTATGATATTGTGATACATATTTTATCAGCATGCCAAAACAAAACATCAATAAAGCATTTACGTATACCCCTACAATCACATTACAGGAGCTCCTAAGCGCTAGGTCTCCCCGCCGCAACACGCGCTGCGACGAGTCCCGTAACAACAACACGTCGAGCCGACCTCGCTCGTCCCGCTCTGCGTCTCCAAGGTCGCATGACCTCACCCTCTGTGGACGACCTTTGTCGTTACCAGGTAATTAAAAGATCATTGGGGAATGTTTTTAATGGGTGTCTTTCGTTTTGGTCCGTTTGAATAAATAACTGTTGGAAAGCTGTGTTATATAAGTGACTTAAGTCCCAGCTGATACTTTCTAGCTAGTTATTATATTCAACTTTATTTGTACCGAAGTAAAGTTAGTCGGAATAGAGTTTGAAATATAAAACGCTAGCTTTAGCTTAGTCCAGATTAAGTTTTGAGGGTTCCAGGTCGTCTGGTTTTTTTTTGTGTACATCAGAGCATGATATGATCCGCTCAAAATAGAAGCAACTAATAAACGTCCAATCCTTGACTAAGTTCTGGAGGTCAGCTACATCTGGTTCTACCGGAAGCCGACCCCAACATAGTTTGGAAAAGGCTGGGTAGATGACTCACGGAACGGAAGGGCCGGACCTTAATAAGTGTTAAATGTCCATGTACCTTAATAAGTGTTAATGTAGAAGAGCAGTGGTGGCCCAGTAGTACCGGCTGCGACTTACGAAGTGTTATCAAATCAAATCAAATCAAAATATTTTATTTCACATAAACCTGCAAGGGCACTTATGAAACGTCAGAAGCTAGATGCACGGTTCCAATTTGTCGCTTCCTATGGAGAAGAGCCGGCAAGAAACTCCACGGTTACTCTTTTAAAAATAATTGGGTTTTACAATGTTTTCAAATTACAGTGATAATAGGTATGGGAGGACAGTGCAGGCCTGTCAATATAATAAAAAATACCAAGTACTTAGAGGAATGAAAATAAAGAATAGAAAATCGTCTATAAATCTAATCTGTAAGGCCTACAATGTTTTCCCATTCACAATATGTAAAAGAATCTACATTAGTAAGATCAACCTATTTAAACAAAGTGACATGATTTCCATGAGAATCACTAATAAATAGGTGCTATTTGAAGCGATGTATAATGTCAAAAATGACGAGAATATGTCAGAAAGTGTAAAAAATAAAAATATTAAAAATTAACATTGTAATTTGGAAGCAGTTAATAGACTCTCACAAAGTTATGCTGTTAATGAGGTACCAGGGAAGCCACATGTGCAGAAGGAATTAATGCCAAACTTCCCTGTCTTCAACGTAGTCTTTTATCTTATAATATGCTTTTTTGATAAGGACACGTTTGATGTGAGTTTTAAACTTTCCATCGCTAAGTTCTGTAACCGACTTTGGCAACTTGTTATAGAAGCGGATACTGTTTATTAGAAATGACTTGCTAGTTTTAGTTAATCTAAATTTTGGAATCACGATTTCATCTTTACTACGTGTATTTAGATTATGGAAGTCGCATCTTTTTTTGAAAAGACCTAAGTTTTTGCGAACATACAAGATATTTTCTAGGATATAAAGAGAAGGCAGAGTTAGTATATCAATTTCATTGAATTTGTTTCTAAGAGACTCGCGAGGCCCCATTTTATAGATAGCGCGGATTGCCCTCTTTTGTAAAATGAAAACTGAATCTACGTCAGCTGCCGATCCCCACAGCAGAACGCCATAAGACATAATACTGTGAAAATAAGCAAAGTATACTAACCTAGCTGTGGCTACATCAGTCAACTGCCTTATTTTTCTTACTGCGTAAGCAGCTGAACTTAATCTACTTGAGAGAGCTCTAATGTGGGCACCCCATTGCAATTTTGAATCTAAAGTAATTCCTAGAAATACAGTTTCCGAAATAGCATCTAGTTTCTTGCCATCAAGTTTAAAATTTAGCCCTACTTGGGGTACATTTGGTAATGAGAACTTAAGACATTTAGTTTTGTTCGCATTGAGTAAAAGATTATTAGCCGCAAACCATTTCGAGAGAACAGCTAGACTATCGTTGACATGTAAGACATCCGTATCTTTTCTATCTATTCTAAAAATAAGAGAGGTGTCATCAGCGAATAAAATTATATCCGAGAAGTTTGCCATTAGGTAAGGAAGGTCATTAATATAAACTAGAAATAAAAAAGGGCCAAGAATTGAACCTTGAGGCACGCCCATCTTAACTAGAGACCCCGAGGACGTTGCCCCGTTAACATTTACTTTTTGCTGCCTGTTTGATAAATAGGAAAGTACAAGATCAGCAGCTCGTCCACGAATTCCGTAGTGGTGTAATTTACAGATGAGTGTGTTGTGGTCAACGCAGTCAAACGCTTTTGAGAGGTCACAGAAAATGCCAATTGCATCCTGGGACTTCTCCCAGGATTCCAAAATGTGACTGACGAGTTTTACTCCCGCGTCAGTCGTCGACCTACCTTTCGTGAAACCAAACTGTCGACTATGTAAAATCCCATTTGAGTTAAAATGTGACAACATCTGGTCTAGCATGACTTTTTCATAAATTTTGCTCATTGCTGGAAGCACAGATATAGGTCTATAATTTGAGGGATCACTCTTACTACCCGATTTAAAAACTGGTACTACTTTACTATGTTTCATTAAGTCAGGAAACGTACCGCTGTCTAAACATTGATTAAATATGCCTGTTAGGATAGGGGCAATTGTGTCAATGATACCTTCAAGAACCTTAACGGAAATCCCCCATAAGTCTTCAGTGTTTTTTAAATTAAGACTTTTGAATGCTGTTTTAATTGTGGCAATAGAAATGGGTTTGAATTCAAAATTTGGAATGTCCTTACTGATGTTTTCTTTAAGAAGAGATTCAGCTAATACAGATGATGAGGGTAGAGACTTCGTAACCTCTATTGGGATGTTGGTAAATAAATTTTCTAGAGTCTCAGCAACTTTTAACTTATCTGAAATGGTTTCATTATCAATTTTTAGAGCTAACTCATTCTGATCTCGCTGTTGTGTGTTTCCAGTTTCTTTGTTAATTACCTGCCACACAGCTTTTATTTTATTTTTAGAAATATTAATTTTGTTACTTATTCATTTAGATTTAGCTTGAGCGCAGACTCTTTTGAATATCTTAGAATAGTTTCTTACATAATTATGAAGGGCCTGATCAGAAGTCAGTGATTTTTCGTGGTACAAATTATATAAGACATCTCTGCTTTTTCTAATGCCAGCTGTGGCCCATTCGCTAAATTTTGGTTTAGGAGTGATTGTAACTTTTTTTACAGGACATGCTTTATTGAATTCTTGGCATACTGTAGAAAAAAATGTGCTATAGTTTATATTGGGGTCTTGTGAATCAAAACTTGCTGTTGAGAGATTGCTAAGAACATTATTTTTAAACGTTTCCAATTTATTATTAGTCAGAGGTCTCAATTCAATGGTTTTATCTAGGTGTAACTTTTTATCTACGTGAAACGATACAAGCTGACCAGTATGGTCTGACCTGACGCCACTAATTAAGGAAGAGTCCTTTATTTTACAATTAGTAAATACATTGTCTATGCATGAAGCGGTGGTTGCTGTTATTCTAGTCGCTTCATTAAATATACATTTTAAATTGAATGATTTAAACAATGAGATAAGCTTACATTTTTCTGGTGAATTAACTAATAGATCAATATTTAGGTCACCACACGCGAAGACTAATTTATCATCTTTAAAAAGTTAACCTAATATTTCTTCCATTATGATCAAAAATGATGACAAGTTTGAGGCTGGTGGTCTATAAACAGATAAGAAAGTATGGCCCTCAACCTCTGCACATGCTACCTCACATAAGCGATCAACAGAGCAAGCGGTGATATCCTTTCTCTCCTTATATCTAAAACAACTATTGCATAATATCAAAGTACCACCCCCTATCGAAGACCTGTTTTACGCACTGGGAACTGAAAAATTATTTACATTAAACAACATTCTATCTGGTTTTAACCAAGTTTCACAAAAACATAGGATATCCATATGATATTTATCTATTAACATTTCCACGTCTAGGATAATGTAGAAAAGCAGTGGTGGCCCAGTAGTACCGGCCGCGACTTACTAAGTGTTAATGTAGAAGAGCAGTGGTGGCCCAGTATTACCGGCTGCGACTTACGAAGTGTTATAATGTAGAAAAGCAGTGGTGGCCCAGTAGTACCGGCTGCGACTTACGAAGTGTTATAATGTAGAAAAGCAGTGGTGGCCCAGTAGTACCGGCCGCGACTTACTAAGTGTTAATGTAGAAGAGCAGTGGTGGCCCACTAGTACCGGCCGCGACTTACTAAGTGTTAATGTAGAAGAGCAGTGGTAGCCCAGTAGTACCGGCCGCGACTTACTAAGTGTTAATGTAGAAGAGCAGTGGTGGCCAACTAGTACCGGCCGCCACTTACTAAGTGTTATAATGTACAAAATCAGTGGTGGCCCAGTAGTACCGGCCGCGACTTACTAAGTGTTAATGTAGAAGAGCAGTGGTGGCCCAGTAGTACCGGCCGCGACTTACTAAGTGTTAATGTAGAAGAGCAGTGGTGGCCCACTAGTACCGGCCGCGACTTACTAAGTGTTAATGTAGAAGAGCAGTGGTAGCCCAGTAGTACCGGCCGCGACTTACTAAGTGTTAATGTAGAAGAGCAGTGGTGGCCAACTAGTACCGGCCGCCACTTACTAAGTGTTATAATGTACAAAATCAGTGGTGGCCCAGTAGTACCGGCCGCGACTTACTAAGTGTTAATGTAGAAGAGCAGTGGTGGCCCACTAGTACCGGCCGCGACTTACTAAGTGTTAATGTAGAAGAGCAGTGGTAGCCCAGTAGTACCGGCCGCGACTTACTAAGTGTTAATGTAGAAGAGCAGTGGTGGCCAACTAGTACCGGCCGCCACTTACTAAGTGTTATAATGTACAAAATCAGTGGTGGCCCAGTAGTACCGGCCGCGACTTACTAAGTGTTAATGTAGAAGAGCAGTGGTGGCCCAGTAGTACCGGCCGCGACTTACTAAGTGTTAATGTAGAAGAGCAGTGGTGGCCCAGTAGTACCGGCCGCGACTTACTAAGTGTTAATGTAGAAGAGCAGTGGTGGCCCAGTAGTACCGGCCGCTACTTGCGGGGTGGAAGGTCGGCGGCTCGAACCCAGGCAGGCGCTTTACTTTGTGTAAATTATTTCATCACCACTGCTCTCAAAACGGTGAAGGAAAACATCATGAGGAAACCGGCATGTCCTAGAACCAAAAATTCAAAGACATGTGACATCTACCAGCCCGCACTGCGCCCGCGTGGTGGACTGCGGCCTGCTCCCTCTCACAGAGAGGAGGCCTGTGTCCCAGCAGTGCGAACATTATAGACTGCTTTATGTGCATATACTTACGATGATTTAAAAATCAATACATTTTTTGTCATATACTGAAGAAATTCATACGACGATTACACTTTGATATTATTTTTAAGTGAGCTCTCGAAGTCTCATGGTCCTCAAAGAATTCCCACGAATGCCCAAGAGTGATGATACCAAGGTACGTCTGGTGTATCGTAGGAAACCAGTCCCGCTAACTACAGCTAATCTTTTCAACACATCAGCTATTTTATTTCAGGACCATACATCCTACAAAAACGTAATTTTCCGACCATTTTGGCCACATTACTGCGTAAATTCCTTTCTTTCGAGAAATAACGAGCATTCTTCACCTCGTATACCCACTGCGCGTAGGGCATTCAATCTTAGATGTGGGTGCTATTTTATCATTTAGCATGTGTGCTAATGTATTGAACAGAAAAAACTTCGTGTTTTTTAAACTATTTAGATGTAGGTAGTAGGCTAACACAAAGCCTTAAATAAATATGCCATATTAACCAACAAAATCCTCATATACCACTCTTCATTGATTACAGGAGAAGGTCACCTCCGCAATGCGCTTAGCAAAAAGCAAGGCGGCAACCAAAGCGAAAGGTTTTCCCTCCTACAACACCCGCGACCCCTACGGAGACCCCATTGCAGCAGGCGGGATGAAGACAGCGTCCAACTTGTGCCAGATTGCGATAAGTAATGCCACGAGATATTATCTGTACCAAAAATACACAAACGAAAGTTTAATCGGTGATAAAATTCATGCTTGAAATCAATCAGGCATATACAGGCGATTTTTTTTTCGGTGACTTTGATCTTTAAACCGAAGGTCATAACGGTCAAATTATAATTTCACGACTCTAATTAATCAATTCTTCCGCAAGGTATACGGAAAATATTTGCTTGTAATACGATAAGTGTGCTATGACCTTGGGTCGAGGTTGTTGTGAAACTGTCCAAGGTCAAAGTTTAGTCCGATGTTATTTGAAATGTGTCCGGAATTGAAATGGAATGAAAATTTGCGGCAGTTCGGCTTTTGGCGTGATAATGGTCAACGTACACTTATAAGCAGAGTAACACTAATGTTGTTTGCGTTATTATCGGATGGTATGTGGTTATAAAAGTATTTACCTAACGCAAACATATTTAGGTAAGGCAAGTGTGATGGTAAAGAATAAGATGTTTTATTGTTTTTTGAATAAGCCTTACTGCTTATAAGTTTGCGTTCACCTTTGCTAGTCAAATATAAGGAGATCTTTCGAGCGATCTCTCTCTAATATACGAATACGAAGAAAATTTTACGAAAGTCTATCATGAAAACCTTTAAAGGTTACAATTTAAAAAGTATTGATTTATATTTAAGAAAATAAAGTATTTTGAAAAATCGAGAGAATTTAGCAGACTTGGTTGTCTTATTCAAAAAAATGATATTTAAGTAACAAAAATATCGGCACTCAAAATAGAAAATACACTTAGGCAAAAGCACAATGTTTGAAACCACAGGTTTTAGAGTACCGTAGCCCTCTTAATAATCTTTAAAAAATAGCTAGAAATTAACCTGTTTTACTTAGAGACACCATTGAACTAACGTTAAATCTAAATCTTTCACTTCGTACCTATGTCGGTGTTCAAATTAAGTACATCAAGTACTTAACAAAATATAATATAAATCATTTTAATATTAACGAATTAAGTTGCCGAGTATTACTGCGGTATTGCCAAGTAATATCGCAAAATTGCCAAAATTTATGGTAGCAACACATATTACGCAATTCTTGGCAATTTCTATACAATCTTTGTATTTCCGGTCGGTTTACCGAGACATCGCTAACTCATATTTAACCACAATTACTAAGAATTGCGGTATTAATTGCCTATACGGATCAACGCAAAGTTTTAAGCGCATCTTAACTTTTGTCAGTCAGTATTATCACCACGAAATTGCCAAGTATACCGCGATATTACCCGACTATTACCCTGATATTACCGTGATATAGGCCGAAATTTGCCATGAACGGTACACGAACATCACATAAATTCCTATAAAATGCTCACTGTAGTTATAATTCGCTGTCCTAACCGAATTAGGTGGACTTAGACAATTAGTTACTAGTTCATAGTATTATTGTTACTACTAAAATTAAATAAGCTTTATTAGTTAAATGATAGACTAGTGCGAACCACTGAAGTAGATTTAAAAACGGAGGACAATTTTAGTTCCGCAAAATATTATTAGAAATACATTTTTGAATCATGATATTTTTTAAACGTTTTATCGGAGTACTTATTTGCGTCGAATGGTTTGTTCGTCGATATATTGCATGTCTTTAGTCTTAGATTATAAAGTTTAAATAGGAAAGTAGATATTGAGTTACCGAATTTATTATACTAGTTCAAAATATATCCCACCATTATTATTATTTTTAGTCCAAATAATAGTACAGCCGGCATCAGATATTGGTGCAATAATAATAAGATTATAAACTTCCTAATGTGTATGTGGCTTATGTTTAGAGTTCTTTTTCAACATGAAATGAATTACACGTCAATAACTTTCAAACCGAGTGCAATTTTCGTATTTTTAATAACGTTCGGATCACCGCAGTCTCACTCTGACAAATAAACTTCTAGTTTTCCTACATTTTGACAGTACCTAATTGTCGCTGTGATGATATTTGCAATTTAAATTTGAGCGTTTTAAGTACGAGAATTAGCCTTCTGTTCGATTAGACTATTTGTAGATTTCAATTCCTCTGTAGTGAAATCTACTAGTAATAATGAAGAGAAAATGAAATTGTTAAGACAAAATTAATCACGTTTATTCAATCTGCACAGATTAAAAAAAATATTACTTCACTTTGTGTAAATATAGGTAATTATTATTGTATGTGTATTATATGTACTATATAATTGTCTTTAGTAAGTCTATGTGTATTATATTGGGATCTCTAGCATGTCATCAGAAATGCAAGTGGTTCGCCCTCCCGCTCTGGGTGGAGCAGGTGTCATACTTTTACTGACTAAAACCTACCCGTGTTTCCTCAGTTGCCTGTGTGCCAGGGGCCACGGTATCTCTTTCGAGCAACCCGCACCCCTGGCAGGCATCGACCCTTCCGGATCCCACCAGATGTTGCTGATATCTCTGACGGCGTGCGTGCAACACAACGCGCCGTTGACCTGGGCATTTTTTTTTGTTGGTTAACGTGGAGAAATGCCTACTGCGCTACCACGGGGAGATAGCGCAGTTATGTGGGACTGTAACCCACTAAAACACGGAAACGCGCAAGCCATCCGAAAACCCGCCGCGGCTGTCCGTCACCGGACCCTCCTCGGAGGGGAATAACCCCTATCACCGGCGCACCAGGACACATGGCACGCCGTGATTACCCCAGGAACCAAATAGTATAAGGGCCCAGACGACGACGTGTCTGGCACCCTTGGTCCCCCTGCGACGGGTCAGCACAGTGGCCCCGCCGACTACCACTTATCAGCCGCAGGGGATATGGAGAGTGGCCAACGCTATACCGACACTCCTCCTCTCCTGCGGCCCCACCGTGTCCGCCATCAAACGGTGGCGGCCCCGTCCAGGCCACGGTAGAGAAGAGCGCTACTCAGAAGTACCGGCACTCCTCCTCCTCTGCAGCCTGTAAACCACAGCTGCGATGCCTCCCTTTCGTCATCGCGGCCCGCCTCAGTTGCGATGCACCTCACCGCAACCTTATTTTTTGGCCGCTACGTCGTCGGCTTGGAGGCAAAAGCCCTGACCAGCGGCCCCACCTTGTGGTTCCTCTTCGCTTCACCGTCGGAGGGTGACCACGGCTACTGAGCCCCCCCCCCGCAACGACAATGCGGGAACCCACTGGGGGGGGGATGCAAGTGGTCAAATACGCATTTCGCCAGGAAACGCATCTTGACAGAAACGCATCTCGTCTGATTCCCACCACGTCAAAGACGCAACTCGGCAAACACGCAACTTGACAGATGCGCGTCTCGATAGATACGTAACTCGACAGTCAATTAATAAATAGGATTTAAACGCTTATAGTCATATACATACGCAATTAGTCTAAAATCGGCGTAATTCTGTAATATCGTTTGATGAAAAAGTGAAAAATATGCTGCAAAGCTGGAGAAAAATGTAATAACTCCAATTCACTTTTATACAATCTTATTTATTTCAAAATTCCATATCGAAACGATTAAAAATTATCCAATAACTAACAATCTGAATCTCATCCTGACGGTAAATATGGATATTTAAATTATATTTTGATGTTACGAGTGATATAATTACTAATTTCATTATTAATGAATACTGACATACCTATTTGATTTATGTGTGTCATACAAATGATAACTAGATTTGCGTGTATATATTATATTCATAATATCACCTGTTCCTAAAGTAGGTGATATCTAGTAGGTAAAATAAGGTGATAGAAGGTACGTAGTTAATTTTCCAAGCTTAAGTTAGGATTATAAAAAGAATTGACATCGTTGCTTAATTCTTTTTTAATTATATTAAGTATCTCACCATAGTTGATTATAAGCTAAAGGAAAAATAAAACTAAATCATAAACTGTTTTAATTAATATGCTGAGTGTATTGTTATCTGAAATTGTTTATTAAAAAGAATACTGATCATTATTTACTATTTTATTTGACTAATTCTTTTGTTTACATCAATCTGGGTGGATGTTTTCAAATATCTGACGAAATGTTTATCATGAATTCATGACAGATGTCGAGTTTCGTTTCTGACAAGTTGTAACTCCAACCTGAGAGATGACGAAATGCGTATTTGACCACATGCATTTCTGACGACATCCTAGAGATTCTTATATTGTCCATTATATTGCGTGTCTAGTAAAATATATTTTAATTTCGAATGAGACTTATTTTTACAAATGTTTCAATAAATTATAAAATAATAATTATTTTGTGGCGTTGATTGTACTTATTATATTATAATATTGTTGTAAGGGTCTTAATATAAACTTTGAAATGAAAGCAGTGGACTGTATAAACTGTTACGGTATATCCAAAAGAATTGTACAATATTAGAAATAGAAGGGGCGCGTGTGTAGTCGGTTGCTCTCGCTATTGAAGTGTGTTGGGCCCTCGGCCCCTCTCCTTGCCCCGCGCAGCCGCACGCGCCTTCGTTCCCGACGCCTGAAGAAGCCGACGGCGCCCGAACAATTGTTTTTAAGATTAAATCGTTACTTATGTGGTGGTTAGGGTAAATTTAATTTCTATGTTTAATTGTAAAATGTTTATTAATTATTATTGTAATGAGTTAAACCCCGAAATATATATTTTGTTAACCATATTTATTGATGTCGGAAAAATAAGAAATTAAAGTTTAAATTGTTTCTTGTAATATTGGGAGAAATTGTTTCCGATAGTTTCTTGGATTGGTCTGTTTCAAAGGGTTTTATTATTTTGGACAAACAAGTGATTCTTCGCTTCGTGGGTGTACAATCGTACACCTTTGCCTAACCCAATGAGGTTCGTAGGCAAATCAGTCATGACGGTTATTCGACCTTATTATTCCCCCTAGAAAAAGGATTTTTTAACAAAAATGCTGAAAAAAAAATCTTTAAACCATTTTTGTTGAACTTTAATTTAAGGAACCGACCATTATTAAATATTATTCGTAGTTATGATTATACAATAATGTACGTAAACATAATTAATTAAATTAAGTATTATTGGGAATTGGTAATTTCTTTGTTACTGCTGAAATTTGATTTTGGCTTACCTCTGTTGTCTTCGATTTTAATGAATAATTAACGTTTTTGTTTATTTTCGTGCTGTACTATAGGTAATATTTTATTGTTATATTATTACGATATTACGTTGTTGATTGACATAACGTAGTATGCAAAAGAAGCTCGAGTTAGTGGATGAAATGTAAGCGGATATTATTAGTTTGACTTCATTTAATTAAATAATTAAATAAATATTTTCATTTAAGCTTGTTATAAAGTGTTTGTGTATTTGTTATTTTAAAATATTTTGTTTTGATTCTTTGTGGGCGATACGATAGTAAGGGGAAGCGCTACAGAGTGAATTTTGTAAGTAAACGTTAAATATGAACATTATTTGTGTAACGTTAACGGTTATATTCGTAGGCGACGCCACTCACGAATGTGAGCATTATAAGCATAAGAATAAAGTTTAAATTCGTATGAATGACATTCACTACTTTCATTTGATGACGACTTAAATGACACATTTTCGAGCATGCTTAGAGCTCTGGTATAAAGACATAGAAAGTTATAGTAGATTGGTATTCTTTGGTCGATTGTTCTTTTTTTGAATGTACAGGCGACCTCGCAAATGCTGTTCCAGTGTCTGTCAAGTGTCACGTGCAATCGAAATTCAACCTTAAGGTAAAATGTGATAGGGTATTTGGCGATTTTTTAAATTTGATTTTTCTAAACCCAGAAAAAGATTAAGCCACAGTAGTTACTTTTTTTTAAATACATTTCTCAAAAAATGCTGACGTATGCGATTTAAAGTCTATGCTAGACAGAGGAGCACTAGTATCTGAAGTCACATGACAGAAAAAACAGTAACTTCGCTCCATTCAGTAAAATTACTGTTTCGCGTGATAAGATAAATAATTTCAATATTATCTACCGATTTTATTTATTCTGTCTGAAATTATTTACTGTCGTAACTTCTTCAATAAAAGTATTAATTCATGGATATTTTTATAGTATTCAAATACCCTATTATATATACGGCTGTTTTGGACACAAGGTGTAACAGAATAAGCGGAAGTCCTGAAAGTAGTTTGTTAATAATTGACTACTGAATCGATTTCACTGAATTTTAATAGGTATTTTTTTCAAAAATGACAAATTTTCTATACTGACCGCCGATTGAGCCAAAGAAAATTAAATCTTATTTTAAGACAATAAAACTTGATTTTAAGTGCATAGAGTAGTCGTGGCCAAGAAGAGGTGGCCAAGGTTACCCTGGAAAAGGATACCTGGAGGGGTTTGGGGGAGGCCTTTGCTCAGCAGTAGGACAGTGTAGACTAATAAAAGAGTAGTGCTGGGGCTAACGCTATTTTCCAAATTATAATAGTTAGCTTTAAAAAAACATCCCCAAGGATGATGAAATTTAGAATTAGTGGGGTAGGTACCATAATTAAAAAGTGAAAAATAAAAACTTTTTCCAAAAAAAACAACCGACTTCCGAAAAAACACTACAAAGTGAAAAATAACTTTAATTTCGGAAGGCGCTGACAAAAAATTTAAATACATATACAAAGTCACCGCCTTCCAAAATTAAAGTTATTTTTCACTTTGTAGTGTTTTTTCGGAAGTCGGTTGTTTTTTTTGGAAAAAGTTTTTATTTTTCACTTTTTAATTATAGTACCTACCCCACTAATTCTAAATTTCATCATCCTTGGGGTCAAAACAATGCATAGTTATGCGATAGCAGCAATCGCGGTTTATTTACTGTTATTTTATGAAGAGTTCCGTTGTCTGTCTCCAAAACGCATCATCAGATCTATATGAAATCGAAATGGGACCACGAGAAGCACGAGCTTTTAAATAAAAAAAGAATCATCAAAATCGGTTCACCCAGACGAAAGTTATAAGTTATTACAAACATAAACAAAACATACAGTCGAATTGAGAACCTCCTCCTTTTTTTGAAGTCGGTTAAAAGAAAAGTTTTGGTAATTGTAATGTGCTTCTAACGCATTACCTTAATTGGGGTGTATGAGGTCTTCGTTAATTATGTTACACGTATGTCGTATCACCCATCATAATTATAATGAATACAGTACAGTGGGGATAATCTTACCATCACTCCGTTTTACTAGCCCTTCAAAGATAATTTTATTATTCTTATGTTTTTATCGAATAACATTCCGAAGTAAACACTCGTTTTTTAGTAGTAAGTTTGTGGTGAATTTATAATTGTGTTTTCTAGATCATGTCGTATGTAATGTTTACGAAACGAAAGAAATCCGACCTCCCATGCCAAACCAATAGTCAGTTGATCGATTTTGTATGAGAATCCGATTTTTTTTTTCATATTTAGACCCATATTCCTTGGAGAAAGAAAATTTAACGGTGACTAAAAATTCACCTTGTATATATAGAAAAAGTAATAAATGATTGACGTTGTAGCGCAAACTGAACTAAATCGGTCTTATTACAAAACAAGGTTTTCCTTTAGGTATGGTTTAAACCACCGAGCCTGTTTTTGAAATAAGAACCTAAAACAACTCGAAATACAGTTCTTTTTACTAAACTGACAACTTAGTCCGTCGCTAGGTTGTAATTTTTTTTTTGTTTGTTTTGATATTTTTGTATGTTTTTGTGGTGTTCTCTCAGACCTCAGAGCTCAGAATTTAACTAAAGTTAGGCCGCGTTTTGTAATAAGACTGAATGTGTAGGTATTGTAGTTCTTTTTCCGAAAACACATGTAACTATTTGTTTCATGTTTGGAAACTAAATCAGGAGCGCAATATATGTTAAATGCCAGCTACTTGAGCCAAGTTACGGTAACTCCAGGTCAACAACTAGCTTAAACAAATCCATCCAGTCCATCAAAGTAGTTCCTAATCTATGAACATTCTTTCATCCATGTTTTTTTTTAAATAAGTATGTATTGTCAGTCAGTTTTAGTGCTCAAAATGGTTTCCATGGACATTTTTCTGTATAAATTGTACCTCAACCAAAGAGTAGGCCAATGTTTTATATTCTTGTGGTTATGTTATGTTTTGTATTATATTGTAATTCTGGTCATTCGCTGGTCGATATTATCAGATTGTCTATAGATTAATGAATAAATATTTGATTCTGATGAGCTGGTTTTGTTTATACTGTACAGATTAGGCTACCTAAATGTACCAGTTTAGTTATAGTTTACTGAACCTCTTAAGGTTACGTCACGGTAGCCCCGCGAAATTAAAATTTTCTTACGTATTTGCAGGTTCGTGTCAGGTTGTTTTGATTAAAATGTGGCTTTGCAGAATTATAAATTATTGAAATCATCAATACAACCGTCAAATTCATTAAATGCCATTGAATAACTTTTTCGAAAAAGTCCCTGCAAATTGCAAAAAACGTGTGAAAATATGAATTTTGCATGCTACCACCTTAAGGATGATCATCATTGTGAACAACTTTTAATTTGGTACCAGGACCAACCCTGGAATTGGTCGAGATTAGCTTAGTTACTGCTACTATCTTGGCTTCCGTGTGGTTGGTCGCAGTTCTAACCTAACCTAAAGTATTTGGTCTGGGTACCCAAGCTTGGTTACTGCTACAACTTTGAGAAAAACCGAGAAAGTTAAAAGGGGCACAATTATTTTAAAAAAAGCGTACATCATTTGGAGCCCAAGTCTTTCCACCCCGACCCTTGCTCGACGCAGGGTCAGCCCGCGCCGTAGCTGAGACTGTAGCTTTAAATTCCCGGTATGATAATAATAATCCTAATCTGCTCCAGCCTGTCCCGACTTGTTATCCCCCCATCAGTGACGCCCCGAGCCGAGGTCCGTACCCAACAAGGGGTGCCTTCAGTGTGCAGTCGCTTCGTAATTTAAATAATATGCCCCTGGCTGAAGGCTTTGAGTTCGCTTAAGGCAGCCACAGGATAGTTAAGTAGTCACGGCCTCTCAATATATGTATATGAGAATCTATATATTGAGAATCTATATATGATAGTATATGAGAATCTAAATTATGTTAAAAAGAACAATAATTTATATTCTAAACACAGCGACGTTCATAGCATAAATACTAGAAATAAAGATTTTTGCCCACGACTAGGCTCCAAAAAATTAGTAATTCATTTAAGTGCCAAAGTATTCGTTTCTACAACAAACTCCCAAGCCATGTTAAAGAACTAAGCTTCAATAAATTTTAATCATTTATTAAAAAGAAACTGCCAAAAAGGTTTCTATAAAGTTAAAGATTACCTGGATGACAAAGACGCTTGGGATTAGTTAAGTTGCTCCAATGTGTGCGTTACCCAGGCCAGATGTTGTCGAAAATGGTCATTTGAATCTTATAGATAATTAGTTTTGCGGCTTCTGTAATTGTTGCGCACATTTTTAAATTTGTTGCGCTTATAGTTTTTTAATTATTTCACAAAAACATTTCCTGCTGGCGTAACGTTACCCCAGCCAGACCTTTTTCTTTCTAATGGGAATATTTAAATAATTACTAGCTATAAAATTAGTTGTCTAGATGAAGTAAATGTTGTGCCTTATTTTGTATTTGTTCTTTCATCGGTTGCGAAGTTATTCGAGATTTTGCTGGGGTAACGTTTTTGGTTTTGCTAGATCTTTGAAACGGTTAAGCGGATTCTTATCATATTTTGTACATGGCTTCTTGGGAATTAGTTTAAATTTGTTCTGCAATAAAAAAACCAAAATAATACATAGCTTAAAGGTTATTTCATTAAATAGAAAAACACTTCAATTGGTCCCAGCACTCTCAATAAGAGCTCTAAAGACTTACTTTAAACGTTATTTTAAAGCTTGTAACTGCCTTCAAATGTACGTGAAGTTTCATTAGTATCCTGTAAGTATTTAACAAGTTATGATGATATTGAGTTCTTCACGAGCACGGTCTTGATGCGCGCGGTGTTATTTGGCCACTGGATTGGATATATGAACTGAATGTTATGTCAATTATTAGTTTTTTAGTTCAGTTGTATATCAGTAAAATTTCAGCTCAGTACATTGGATAATTAATGAGATAATACGATTAAAGTCATTAGGAAGTGAATGACCGTGGTAACCCGACCAAGTTTAGGTGGTTACGAAAAAGCGAAAACGCAGAACATTATACTATCTTTTGAAATGTTTAGTATAATACACCTTACAATTTCGGTACAGACGCGTACACTGTTAAATACATTAATAATATAATAATATCTGTACTATGAAAACATTATTATTATCTTCCAGTTGCACAAACTTATCAAAAATCACTGATATAACATGTCGTTCGGTGGGACGCGGAAGGGGTGGGGTGAAGGGGCGCATTGTTTGCATATCGCACTAAACATGCTCCGTAATCACATAATTCATCTTGTAGAGTGCGCATGCGTTTCGGCAGTTCCGTTTCCTGTTTTTGCAAATATTTATAGAGTGCGTGAGAGTTAATGTAAAATAATAAGTGTGGCGAATTACTGCTAATGTGGAGTGCTTCTATTGATGATCATAGTTATGGTGCAGGCTGCTTGATGAATTCACGAACAAGGTAAGCTTGTATAATGTAACTACAGAAATAGTAGCAAAATTATTATTAATATGTACATGTTGTTAGGTACTTATCTAAAACTGTATTTTTTTAAGGCCTAAATATTTAAATTTAGGAACTTATTATTTTCTTTTCTTTCGTACTTAATTATTACCTAGACTGGAATTCTCAACAATGATAACGACATATTTATCCTTCGCTACATAGTACCTATAAAACAAAGTCGCTTCCCGTATGTCTGTCCCTGTTTGCCTAGATCTTTAAAACTACGCAACGGATTCTGAAGCAGTTTTTTTTAATAGATAGATTGATTCAAGTGGAAGGTTTTTGTGTATAGGTATATTGTCAAAATATGACTTGAAACTTGATTAATGAAATTCATGACTTAGCGACCGATTTTTATCGTTATCAATGTCGGGAGTCGGGACTACCGCAACAGGTAGGTATTTATTTATTTCCACAAACTCCTTGGACACGTAGACTTTAAGAAATCCATAATTACCTTGTTGCGACACTCGCGTTGATATAAACTCGCAAATAGATGACGATTCGAGTTTCAAATATGTAGGTAGCAAAACTACAATTGAAACCCCATTAAGGATTTAGACAAAAAAAATGTACTCTTTGTTTTTATTGTAGGCATAAACAGAATGGCAACATAGCAATAGCCGTGGGCCGCGATGATGGACGCGGTGATGGCGACATAATACCTACGTATGAGTGTGGTGGCGACTATGGCTGCGTGGTGAAGTTATAAAAAATATCGTTTGACGTTCTCCTCTACGTCTGTATATCTCCACTGTATATATCCACTACTGCACGAGTACGCGGTGGGTGCCGCGCCTATGCTACGAGTCTCTGAGGTGCGGGATTTGGGGGTTGCTGTCACTCCTGATCTGTCGTTTCGCAATCATATTACGGGGATCTGTAAAAGGGCGTTTAGAAATTTAGGATTCGTTCTGAGACAGACAAGGCACTTCACTAACATCGCAACCGTTAGGGTCCTGTATGACGCACTTGTCAGAAGTCACCTGGAACATAGTGCTGTCATATGGGCTCCGCATGAAGCCAAGTATTCGGTAATGCTGGAACGCGTACAGAACAAGTTCACGCGCCACTTGTATAGGAAACTATATGGGGTATATCCGTTTTACCCGTTGATGTACCCCACTCTGTTTGTGCTCGGTATGGTCAGGTACAACCAACTGAGGGTAAGACGGGAATTCACGCTTGTCTCGTATCTGGTGAGGTTACTTCGTGGCATTGAGCATAACCCAGGAGTACTGCAGCACCTGAATTTATGTGTACCATACCGCTACGTGTGGAGGCGGCGCCGCCCGCCGCTTTTGGCCGTACCTGTTGCCAGGACCAACCTTCTCGCCAAAACACCACTCACCCGCGCAATTCGAGTTATTAACGAACTTCATTTGAAGGTCGATGTATTCACATGCCATTTGAGTGAATTCGCAAAAATACTGTTGTTTATTTTATGTTATAATGTAGATTAGTCTTTATGTTGTTGTTTTTGCTTATTTCTTATATTTTAATATTGTGATTGTTACGTTTTTCATAGTTTTTAATTGTAAGTTAACTTTAAGACCGCGCTATCGCATTAGGTATACGCCTGTAATGATAGTTGTAAGGGAGATTTTAATAAATAAATAAATAAATAAAAATCTATACAAGTTTAATGATACTTTAAAAGTTCAATTGAAATGATTATATTACCTGTCAATAAAAATTATTTAATAATCACGTAGTTTTTTTTAAACTTGTGTACATGTCTGTACTAAATTTGTAACACTATCCTACATATTTTAGAAGGTACCATAATGTTTTGCGTTTTCGCTTTTTCGTAACCACCTAAACTTGGTCGGGTTACCACGGTCATTCACTTCCTAATGACTTTAATCGTATTATCTCATTAATTATCCAATGTACTGAGCTGAAATTTTACTGATATACAACTGAACTAAAAAACTAATAATTGACATAACATTCAGTTCATATATCCAATCCAGTGGCCAAATAACACCGCGCGCATCAAGACCGTGCTCGTGAAGAACTCAATATCATCATAACTTGTTAAATACTTACAGGATACTAATGAAACTTCACGTACATTTGAAGGCAGTTACAAGCTTTAAAATAACGTTTAAAGTAAGTCTTTAGAGCTCTTATTGAGAGTGCTGGGACCAATTGAAGTGTTTTTCTATTTAATGAAATAACCTATAAGCTATGTATTATTTTGGTTTTTTTATTGCAGAACAAATTTAAACTAATTCCCAAGAAGCCATGTACAAAATATGATAAGAATCCGCTTAACCGTTTCAAAGATCTAGCAAAACCAAAAACGTTACCCCAGCAAAATCTCGAATAACTTCGCAACCGATGAAAGAACAAATACAAAATAAGGCACAACATTTACTTCATCTAGACAACTAATTTTATAGCTAGTAATTATTTAAATATTCCCATTAGAAAGAAAAAGGTCTGGCTGGGGTAACGTTACGCCAGCAGGAAATGTTTTTGTGAAATAATTAAAAAACTATAAGCGCAACAAATTTAAAAATGTGCGCAACAATTACAGAAGCCGCAAAACTAATTATCTATAAGATTCAAATGACCATTTTCGACAACATCTGGCCTGGGTAACGCACACTGCTCCAATGTTGCTGCTTGAGGGTAGCAACAAACTATTATATAAGCTAAGTGTTAATAGAATACTGTTGACATTTTATATTTAAGTATTGATCTACGTGACATTATTTTTGATGACGTTTAAAGAAAAAACGAACTGTGAATGTGAGTACTATGCAGGCTAGATTGAACACATTACTTTATAACTCGTCTGGTGGTTTTGAGCATTTTGTAAATGGCCTACGCAAATGTCCTGCAAATCTGGTAGCGTCTTGTGACGGGTCGTTGAGCTCCCTAAAATAGGGTTGAGCTACACGGTGACTGCTACATACATGCCGTCTGTTGAGACAGGTCAGCTCAAAGCTGCAATGGCTCTTTCTTCAAAAGGCCTTTCCAGACATTACCCTGCATTGTTAGACTCACATAAAATTTAAATAATATAATGTTTGGACTTTAAAAGAGACTATGACCTCTGAGTTTGTTTCGGCTTTTCTTCTCAGGGAACAGTCAGCTAGGAAATGCCGGCGCCATCTAGTTTGTAAAATATTGACGTGTAAGTGTCTTTTAAGATCTACTTACATAAATAAAAATTTCATTTAATTTCATTTCAAGATCAACTACCAGATACCATAGTTAAAAAAGCAACCGTCGGGCAGTTGCCCACCAGACAATAGCCGTCTGGTCGGAGGATCCTCCCTTTTCAAGAGATGTTGAGTGAACTTTACACCCTGCTCCTCATACCTCTATCCATATAATATGTATATTATTTCTACTAATTAGCACCTATACACCGTGACATTTTAGTCGTCTTACAACGGCAGCCCACTTCATGTACCCAATGACTGCTATCTACTACCATTCTTAAAAAAAAATTTTTTTTGAACACTTGCATAATCAAAAACATGAAAATATCACTAAGACGTATGACGTAGTTTGAAACACCCTGTTATGGAGATGGAATTAATGATGGAATGTAATAGTAGGTAGGTAGATATCTTCTAGCGCTTGATACGTAAACATTATTAACAGGGAGGGTGTTTCATAATTCTAAAGCATTAATTATTTTTCTTTGTATCTATTATCTTAATTAATGGTAACAATGTTTAAATCGCGCCTAGAGGTATGTTATGACGGATACATTGAGTGGACCATCTTTGTAAGACGACTAAAATGTCACGGTGTATATATTATATGCTTCATACTCCATTTTGGGGCTTCTGGCTAAGTAATAACAGCCGCAGGAAACAATCGGCCAGAGTAAGCTACGTTGCCGCGGTTGGTTCGTGAATAGGTGACCATTTTTACATGCCACAACCCCTCCGTGCCTCGGAAAGCTCGTCAAGCTGTTGGTCCCGCCTGTCATTCATAGATCTTTGACAGTCGTTACGGATCAGACACCCGGAATTCTGACCAACAGTTTTACCACGGGGTATCGTATTACCCAGTAACTGGGTTGTGAAGGTTAGATAGGTACCTAGTCGCTTCATGTACAATACTGGTACTCAGCTGCATCCGTTTAGCCTGGAAGGTGACCCCAATATAATTAGAAAAAGGCAGGCAGATGATGTGTCCATTTTGGATAAAGGTAAATAATACAAAATACATTTTATTTATAATTTTATTAAATTAATTATTTCTATAACTTTTTACATATAGTAAATTATATGTGCCACGTTTCGTCAATTACATTGAATAATGCTGCCATGTCACATCAGCATAGTCACAATAGTACCTAATGTTTGCCTCTACGATCCGACAACGATTGGCTGCTCACGACGACACAGCATCGGACATTCGACGCTCCCGAGTACAACGCATTCGGGAAAACGAATACGTTATTGACGAACGTAACGCTTTTTGACAGTGACAGATGAGTTTAACATCGACAGATGAGTTTGACAGTGACAGTTGCGTTTGTCAAAGGTCAGGAGCGAGGAGAGCGCGGCAGCCGGCCCGCAAGACGACTCGCCTCCGCACACAACTTGGTCCAAGAATATATTTATGAAATAATTTGTATAAAAATTTTTGCTCCAATATTTACAAATGCACTGATATTTGTTTTTACAACGCCGGACTAATTTTTACAGCGACTAAGTTGAGTAAAGGGTTGCGGAGGCGATCCGAGGCGCGGGTTACGAGAGTTATTATTGCAATTCATTTCTAATAACACATTTCTTATCTAATAAGAGTGCGCGCGTACAGTGCGCGACCATTTCTAATACCCTATCGTTACAGTGGAACACCGTCTTAACATTAGAGCGCAGTACGCGCGTATGCCACGAGCGAAGGAACACGGAAGTGACAGCAACAAAACGCACTGTAGCAATAGAGTACAGAAACAACTTAATAATGAAGAGACAACACCAAAGGCAGAGCTGACTGGTTCCGTGGCCTGACGTCGCCCGTGCTAACTATTCGTATTCTGACGATACCTTCTCCCTGTTTCGTGTTTTAAAATTAACATTTAGAACTAACACACAAGTTGAGGGGCTTATACAGAATTTGTACTCTTAAAGCGTCCCGTCGCCGCTTGCACCCATGTGACACTCGTACGCGGAACAACTGTACAATGCTCCACTATTGGCTCGCGACCGCGCGACCACGTATCCACGCGACCACGCGACCGCGCGACTCCGCGGCCGAGCAGTAGACAGCGTGACTTGATCGAAGCGAAACACTGGTACGATTTAAAACGACAAAGCACTGTTCTAACAAAAAACTTAATATTTTTTGTGATACATAAATAATAACCGAATGATATTTTATATTATACTTTTGTTGATATTATTATAAATATTCTGACAGAGGTGTAAGAGCGGGGCAGCTGACGGACATCGGGCACGGCTCACCGTCGCTTACCGTGGCACTACGAGCACGTAGTCAGTCAACGCAACAACACTAACATTACAAGTTGAACATTTGAACTAACGGATGGATGGAATCGTTCAATACAACAGAGTCAGTCAGTCGAGGAGTCGTGAGAAAATCTTAAAAATGTAACACTTAAACATTTCAACAAATGTGATGTAATAAAACATACTTATAACTGTATCAACAGGGTAGCACTGACACAGTAAGCGAGCGAGTACGTCGCCCGACGCAGCACCGTCGTCGCATACATTACCGTAAGAGATCAAACTGTCATTAAAACAAACATTATACTTACAAATGATAATACGTTTACAGCTATCCTTATCATAAACATCCATTCCTAAAACAATTTACAATAATATTTTATGCAAATTATATTTAGATAAACATAACTCATTCAGTCGGGCAAAGAGGAAGAGTTGAGATTGAGTCGACCGAAGCCCCACCGAATGCCAATAGATTTTTACAAAAAATTATATAATACAACGAAAATTCAGTCGTTCATTTCAGAAATGAATCAACAATTTTATAAGATATAGTCATAACAAAAATATATGTGTACTCATTAAGATGTTATTCTGTGCAAATTTTGTAACACATTGTATTGTCCGGCTCTAGTCGCGTTTAATAAATATTACTTTTTTTGGTACATGAATGTCCACATAAATTAAAATCGCAACTAAATAACTGTGTCATCACGCCTGACGTGTGATGTGACATTACGTCACACGTCGCGGTGTAGAGATGCGCGATAGTCAAGAAATAAAATATAACAAGGGATCTGTACAGGTCAGGTGATAAAATAAGAGTTCAGTGCAACATTTAATTACATAACATTGGGAAATATTATTACTAAAGATATTGTACGGGCAGATATTCGCACCCAAATTTATTTTTCTGTTCAAAAATGTATCTGTATCAGTAAGTAGGTGTATGACACATTTACTCAGCCGATATTGTGTGACAATGAAGTGAGATCATTAATTATAATTCAATATTAATACTTAACAATACGATGGTTAGTGGGTGATGTATTGCGAGCAGTTGGGTGTTATGTGATTTTGGACTTTATCCCTAACGCAATAAAGTCAAAAATAACATAGAACATAATATCGTATATTGTACGACTACCGCGTATTTCATAAAAAAAATTAGAAGTACATATGAGTGAGTGAAAGTGGCGATAAACACTAGCGCAGCCGCAGCCCGGGAGATCCGAGCGGTGTTCACATCACGCGGATCAGACGCTTCTAGACGAGAAATATGGCGTTACATCCGCCGATTTACGTGATAGCAACGGCGCCACCAATCACCTGGGCTTTCAGGCAGGGCTTGTATTTTTTTTACAGCGAATTTGTATACTTCGGTTCGCGAAAAAAGGTTGCCAAAATACAATTTTAAAAATGATTTAAATCGAAAAAAAGGAAAATAATTGCTAATTGCCACAGCCAGGTCACGCTCATGTCGATCAACGCGATTTTGAAACTAATTCTCATAGCCGAATTTGTTAGTACCTGAGTTTAGATGGAAATCCTCGTTAGAATTGACTTAAAAATTAAAAACAATATTATTTTTGGTGGGTTCCCTTTGTTTTGTTTTAAACCCAAATTATAAAAAACTTTTCTCCAAATCGGCGCAACATTCACAGATCTAATTCTATTTGATTATTTTTACAAGAAAAATAATTATATACAAAATATAAAATTAATATATCTATACAACATACACTATGATAGCAACTTGTTTTTTTCGTGGAAATCAATAACAATAAGTACCTAGAGAGTTTCTCGAAAACGACTTTTTC
This sequence comes from Polymixis lichenea, assembly GCA_949091785.1. Taxonomy (NCBI): domain Eukaryota; kingdom Metazoa; phylum Arthropoda; class Insecta; order Lepidoptera; family Noctuidae; genus Polymixis; species Polymixis lichenea. Next base: position 214,213 of record OX420942.1, read on the forward strand.
GAAGACCGATAAAATTTATATTCGAAATGTCCGATAGAAAACAATATGGTCATTTGAAAATGAGGGCGTACTGTGGGCTGTCTACATTTGTATTGTACGAGTTGTAATAAAACGGGATGATCGCCCCCCGAGGCATACATAATACAATAAACTTGTGATATAAAATATTTAAATAATAGTGACAATAAAATGTAGGTAGATAAGATTTGCACACATTGTGTGTTTTTAACACAGTGGAATATGTGACGTCGATGTAAAATCGTTAATGGAATACACATCGCGCCACTAGACTACACAATATTGCAACTCATCCAATCGAGCCAGGCTCGGTACAATAAAATAAAAAGAAAAAAATACAAATTCGTCTGAAATGTGAAAAATAAACTTTGAATATAAATTTTTGGCAATTTTGTACTTAGTGATGGTTCGCAGAGGTGTGTAGTGTGTTCACGTGTACAGTGTGGTGTGTGTGTGTTGTGTGGGCGTGTGCGGCGCGGGCGTAGGTGTGTCGTCGCCGAGTCACTCTGTCGCGTGGAACGGTCGCGATGTCGCCGGCGTCGAGTTCAGTCACAATAAACAACATTCGCCTTAGTACATGTATCAACAAAATGTCCTACGTTTGTTTACGTTATGAGTTATAACGTCGGCCGTAGCCGCGGCCGACGTGGGCCCCAGGGCCCCAGCTCGACCCGCACCGCGCACCGCATACCTGAAACAAGATGACGCGAACGATTACAATTTAAAGTGATATTACTATTAATTTAAGGAAACAGACAGGATAAGTTGTAGGTAACTAATAATGGCCTGACGTAAGGTACTGCCTTGCTACTGGACGAGTAGCCAATAACTAATTTAAGTAAGATTTAGATATGTTGAACAGGATTTTGCTGCAAGCAGCCATTTTGCCAGGGCCCAATCACGACTGATTGAGAGCCATTTTCTTACAGAGGCACTACCCAGATTAGGACTGTAACTCTCTGGGCACCCAAATCTTACACAGATGTTCTAACAGACCCGATATAGTTAACGTCTGGAGGGAGGTGGGCTGGTTGGAATAGCCAGCGATGGCCGCTATGGCCCACCAGAAAGACTGAGTGCGGAAGCCAAACCCTCTAACACAGGAACATAACAACCATTTGCTAATTTGTGAGGCTCATTTGGAGAAACAGAGTTTGCTGATGGCAATGTAATTGTCGTGAGACTATTGACTTTACGGTCTACCCTCTTATAGCAGGCAATTTGAACACGATGGCCTTTTTCCTCTATTGTGTAGCCGTAGACTTCTATGGACTGGTCCTGTATTAGTATGTAGGTATTAGTTAAGATCTAAAATAACTTAAAAAATCGCCACCCGGGACTACCACCACACGTTTTCTCCCAACATATTGGCATCCCATGGGTTCCAATGACGTAAATCACAATGATACATTGTCTCCAAAAGTTGGCTGCATTTTGGCAAATCTTTGGGTGTTAATAGATAAAGATGGCGTTAACCAGTACCTAACCACTCTCTAAACCATCAAACACCTACCTAGACAACTTTCGTTAGGCGAGCTGCGCGTCGTGTCCGCGGCACATTGCCGGGGCGCGTCTTGAGCGGGGTCCGCGGTCGCCGCCGCGCCCCCCCGCCCACCCCGCTGTCACCGCTGTGTCCCGACACCAGCGACTCGCTATCGCTCTGGTTCGTCGTGTAGCCGATCACGTCGACCTCATCTAGAATTGAGAAAAGGATTCGTTAGTTGGTGTTAAAAGGCAAGGCTATTCGGTCTGTTGCAGTCAGTTTGGCCAGGGTCTTCCAAAAACGGAATAAGTGTAGTCAATTATAGTAAGTATATATGGAGAAAAGGGTTTGGCTCTCCAAACAGTTGCATTTCGTGAGTCCTCAAATAATTAGTCATAAGGGGCCCTGTCTAGCAAAGTTGGTAACTGACCCTACCGAACGATCCCCCCCAGTGGGGTTCCCGCATTGTCGTTGCGGGGGGGCTCAGTAACCGTGGTCATCCTCCCACGGTGAAGCGAAGAGGAACCCCAAGGTGGGGCCGCTCGTCAGGGCTTGTGCCTCCAAGCCGACGACGTAGCGGCCAAAAAGTAGGTTGCGGTGAGGTGCATCGCAACTGAGGCGGGCTGCGATGTCGAATGGGAGGCATCGCGACTGAGGGTTACAGGCTGCGGCGGAGGAGGAGTGCCGGTACTTCTGAGTAGCGCTCTTCCCTTCCGTGGCCTGGACGGGGCCGCCACCGTTTGATGGCGGACGCGGTGGGGCCGCAGGGGAAGAGGAGTGTCGGTATAGCGTTGGCCGCTCTCCCTATCCCATGCGGCCGAAAAGTGGTTGGCGGCGGGGCCACTGTACTGACCCGTCGCAGGAGGACGTCAGCAGCAGCTGGTGGGGCCCGTAAGGGCCGATGCCTGCTAGGGGTGCGGGTTGTTCGAAAGAGATACCGCGGCCAGGCATACGGGCAGCTGAAGGAACATGGGTGGGTTTTAGTCAGTAAAAGTCTGACACGCCCTCCTGCTCCAACCAGAGCGGGAGAAGTCATTTGATGATTTCCCACCCACAAAAAAAAAAAAACCCTACCGAACGAGCGTGAAAATGTCATTAAGAAAATAAGACCTGAAATGTCCTGAATTTAGGACTGTAAAAGTTTATTTAAGACTACAGGAAAATAATAAAAACCAGGGATTCTCTCTTCGACTGACAGTTTCAAGTCTCATAATATGTGGACTTATTTTTATTACGAGCATTGTGCCGATAACCGTGATAGCCGACAGGCTTAATGGCCAAGAGCCTCGACCAACACCTGAAAATCCCGCTGCCCTTGATCCAGCTGCCCAACGAGAGTCTCGTTGGGCAGCTAAATCGAAGGCTTGATTCAGAAAGCGGTATTTCTGGACATGGCTCGCATTGTTAGGAGGTACCTCTCTCTGGAGTCCTGACCGGAAGCTTAGACCATGTCCCACTATCGGTTGATTACCATTTTTTAAATTTAAAAACAAAATTTAAAAATATATAATTGTATACAGGATACATTTTGGGAACGAATTTTTTGTGCTGTTATTTATATATTCGAGATGTTATTATGATCAGATGAAAAACATATTGAGCAGTTATTTAATTTAATGGCGGTTGATTAATTATTGCGACAGTAAAACATGGGCAGTAATAAAAAACAATTTGTCGGTTATTTTATCATACAATGTCAATTCTAAAAATAATTGAGCAGTCCAATAACTGAGTGAGCGGTAAAAATGATGGAATGAGCGGTTCGATAAATAGTTCGGCAGATCATAGCGAGCGGTGACACCCGAACTCAAATTCATTGAAAAGAGAGGTACGAGTAAATGTTCGTTAGTTGGGCTGGGTTGGGTTAAAGTAATTTAATTTTTCATTACTATTTAAGTACTGTTTTTAGGGTTCCGTACTAAAAAGGTAAAAAGGAACCCTTATGGTGCGACTTCGTCCGTCTGTCCGTCTGTCCCTTCGTCACACCGCTATATCTCGAAAACTACTTTACCACCTCATTGTTTATAGAATTGCTTAGAATGAGATTTCTTACCGACAAATTCCGATTTATTACTGCGCACACGTAACCGCTCGTTCAATAATTTTTACCGCCCATTTAATTATTTTCCTGCTGAATTATATATTCACTGATCCATTTCATTATTTTTTATTACTCACTTTTGTTTACTTTACTGCTTAGTTTTAACTGCTGAACTAGTTATTAAACGTGCCATTATTTTATAATTTTTAACTTACCAAAACAGCTATTTACGACTGCCTGTTTAAATCAGTGCCTTAGATTTTTATCCAGTGCGCAAACTGTAACCATGAATTCAGCGTATCATTCTAGACCCCCTAGCGTAGAAAATGTTCGTCGGTTATACAAAAAAAATATCTGCTGTTTTATAGAAAAGTGCAATACCTACGCGGTCAAATGTATGGAACAGCTGATTTGTTTTTGTATAACAGACGAAAAATTTCTACGTCTACAATGATATGCTGAATTTATAGTTACAGTTTGCGCACTGGATAAAAATGTATCCTGTATAAGGCGCGGTATGAGCGAACAGCCTTACGCTTAGAAACAGCCAGATAGTTGTTTGTAAATTTGACAATTTTTTTTTTTTATTAAAAACTTTAAAACACTATTGTGGTCTTTCGACTCCCACTCTAACGAAGTCGCGGGCCGAAGCTGGTACCAATATAATTTAAAAGATTTCGATTAGATAACAATATAATTTATAAGATTAAAAGATATTTCCATGCCCGTTCCATTCCGTTTCATGCCCGGGCTGTGCCATGCCCGTTCTACTCCATAGGTCCCTACTACGCTTTGGAATGGGCAACTAGCTTTATTTTTCTGAGTGACCGACTCTTTGAAAATTCAAAAGTGCTTGTAAATGGTTTAATTGAAATAAATGCTTTGAGTTGAAAAGCGTCAACAATGCTCAACACCGAAAAGGCACCAACAAAGGCAAGATGAGAGGAACCTTGGCAGGCTACATTGTGTAGCTGGATTAAAGTCCAGCAACACAATATAGCCTGCTGCCCCGACCCGGTCAGTCTCGCAACTGGCAGGTGTCCCAACTCTGTAGCCCTCTTGTTTTCACTCAACGGGTCGCTCAAATCCGGCGACCCATGCTTTACACCACTTTTATATTGCATCCTTTGTTAAAAGCGTGAATTTCTTGGATTTTCAGGTCTGGCGTTATCAAGTTTTAGTTAGTCTGTGTATTTTGGTTTTATCTTTTCACTTTGATTAAATTTGGTTTTAGAAGACTCGTACGTTATTTAAACTATCATTTCTTTCTTTGGTGTTATCTCAAAAGTATTTGATTCCAGATCTATTCAATACTAATATTATAAAGAGGTATTTGTTTGAATCTAGTGGGGGATCTCCGAAGCAGCTCGACGGATTTTTACGAAATTTGATATGGACATACTTTGAACCTTGAGAAAGGTATGCCCTTTTTATCAACATAGGTACCACGGGGGCGGAAGCTAGTTATTCATATTATACATTGAAGGCGGGCTTCGTGTCTGTCTAGAAGACTGCGTTGTTCTTCTAAATTACGCAACAAATTATAATGCGGTTTTCACCATCATTTACGGAAGGTTTACGTGTATCTATTTTTTATTTATTTATTTATTTATTTATTCATATCAACCATTACAGCTATTTGACGTTACATACATAAGACTTAAATGTAAGCATAGCACTAGAACTTGTCGTAACTTGCACCCTTGCTAAGTTATCAGGATAACTTGTATTAAGGGCACAAGTCCCAACCCTTGGTTCATATATTTTAAGGCATTGCAAATACACAAAAAAGCAAAAAATGGTCACAAATAATACATGAAATTTTTTAAAATAAAATCAACGAGGAGTACACAAAAGCTAAAATACAAACGAAAAAGTGTAATGTGTCGTGGTGAGAGGTGTTAGAGATGTGTGTGAAGTGTATGTGTTCAGAATGTGGGGAATAGTTGCATTTATTTAGAAAGACTTTTCTCCAGAAAGAAGAAGCCGCTCTGTGTCAATATAATTGTGTTCAAGTAGCCAGTTTGTAACAGTTTTTTTTAAAGTGTTACTTGAATATGAGTTGCAGATCTTTATTGAGTCTGTTATATAAATGTGGGCCTTGAAAGCAGAAAAATCTCTTAGTGAATGCGAACTTACATCTATGGGGTTGACAGACTGTGTCTCTACGTCTTCTGGTAAGTATGGCGTAAGGGGTGTTTAGATGCTGTAACACTACGGTATGTAAGATAAAGAGCTGTCTCACAGTGAGAACTCCACAGCATTTATAAAGCTCAACTGTTGGGAAAAGAAGGGGGCGGAAGGTGCTTACCTTTAATACCGCTCTCTGGGCTCTCTCTAACTTTAGGAGTGTGGTTTTAGGCGCCCCACCCCACGTAGAAATACAGTACGTTAAGAGAGATTGGCAAAGAGCAAAGTAGACTCTCTTGACAATCCTTCCCTCAGCGACATGGCGGAGCGTTTTAAAAACAAAAATCAGTTTCCTGATTCTTGATGTCAACAGGTCTATGTGCAAGGAGAAGGTAAGACCGTTGTCGAGTGTTACCCCAAGGTATTTTATGGATCGAACACGTTGAAGCTCAGGACAACTGCACGCAACGGACTCCGGTGAGTGGCACGAATGCGCTATAAGTGCAAAAGAATCTGGGGGTTGTGTGGATTGGTGTAAAGCAAAGGTCAGTATTTTTGTTTTATCCGTATTTAGAGTAAGGAGGTGTTTATTAAGCCAATCGACTACAGAGTTGATCCCTGATTGCGCTGCCTCAAAAGTTTCGTGCCAGGAAGCACCTGAGAAGGTAAGGACAGTGTCGTCGGCAAAAACGGTTATTTTCCCATTTTTCAGGGCTAGGTTGCATAGTTGGTTGATATACACCAGGAAGAGAGAGGGGCCAACTACACTTCCCTGGGGCACACCGAATGTCACGGGAAGGTCATTGCTTAGGTGGTTAAATATTTTAACACATTGTGTCCTGTTTTGTAGGTAGTCTTTAAAAATGTCAAGAGCAACTCCACGAACGCCCAGCCCCTCAAGCTTCGAAATAAGGATGGGAATAGAAACTGTGTCAAATGCTTTTTTAAGATCTAGGAAAATAGACAGAACTTTTTTCTTGGAATCAATTTGGTTAACTATCTGAGAAGTTAGCTCCAATACAGCACTACTGGTTGAAGTCTTGTGCCTAAAACCAAACTGATTTGGAGACAACAACCCTTTGTCCTCTAGGTAATGAATAAGTCTGTTGTTAATAATGCGTTCTAAAATTTTAGATATGGACGGTAATACTGCTATAGGCCGGTAGTTATCGACACAGTTCCTATTGCCACTCTTGTGTATAGGGTGAATAATCGCTTTTTTAAGAGACCGAGGAAAGGTACCAGTGCGTAGGCAGAGGTTAAATAAGTACGTAAGGGGTGGCACGAGAAGGTGTTTGTAGCGCTTAAGAAAGTTAGACGGTATGTTGTCCCAGCCAACGGCTGAATTAAATTTTAGCGACATAATGAGTGTATCAACCTCACTTTCGTCGGTATCCAACATGACAAAAGAATGAAGCACCGAATTTTCGGAATCTCGGGACAAATGAATGTCAGGATGGTTTTCAAATTTGGCAGCAAGGTTAGCACCGATGTTGGCAAAGAAATCATTTATTTGGTTAACGGACTCTTGGGGGGAAGACGCACATGTAAGCAAATCAGCGGAGGAAGATTTTTCCTTCGCAGTACAGGTGACTCTTTTGATGACCTGCCAGATCTTTTTATTATTATTGTCGTTAGTAGCCTCCATAATTTCAGACCTCTCATACTCTCTTTTGAGCTTTTTGAGGACTTTAGTACAGAAATTTCTGTATCTTTTGTATGTAGTTAGAAGCACAGTATTATTTGGAGTTGCCTTAAGCTTTTTATGCATTTCATCACGATTACGCATACAACGGAGCATACCCAAGGTCATCCAAGGTTTGAGCAAGCGATTGTGATTAGAGACTCTAATAATAGTTGAATGGGAGTTTATGATGGTAGCAATAGTATTGAGTAATAAGTTGGAAGCTTCGTTTGGGTCATTGCATTCATAAAGTGATTGAAAATCTAAAGAATGTACGTTTTTATCGAGAGTGACATAGTCAATTTTGGAAATTGTTCTTCTTTGCTGTTTACAAGGTTTATTTGACTGAAGGCATAGCAACACGCAATTGTGGTCAGTAACCGAGGAATCCAACACGATTGTAATCGCTGACATGTTGGTCTTTAGCATGACATGGTCCAGACAGGCTGTTCCACGAGTAGGGGAGGAATGTGCCGGAAGTAGACCATGAAAAGCCATAAGATTTAGATATTCAGCTGTGTGGTTGGGACAGGGTGTACTAATGGGGGTGCGTGCAGAAAACCTCCTCGTGTGCCTGATTGCTGCTCGTTCCTTTCGAATACGTTCGGGGGAAAGGCCAGTCGTTGGGCCGGTGCACCCTGGGTACGGCCAATAGTCTCTCCATGTCGGAGAGGGTATTGACTGTGGCGAATTTCTGCGTAGGGAGGGGAGCTTTATGCTCTTGGGTCGGTCTATGTAGACCACCCGACGGTCGTCCACTCACCCCTCTGCTTACAGAGGGTGGGTTGAGTGGGCGTAGGAGGTTTCTGCACATGTCTGTCTGTTCCAAACAGACAGACATGTGGAGAAACATGGGCGGCGCCCGTTGTGCACTCACCCTGCCAACGGGCTAGCAGCGGGGGATTTGATTCTCCCGACTGCAACCGTCGAAATCGTAATCCGTAACGAGATCATGGTCATGTTTTATGACTCGGAACGGGACGAGGATCTTGGCTTGACCGCCCGGATCGCGAGGAAGATAACCTCTATAAAAAAATCCTCTAATACCAAGTTTTGGTGCGCGGCGAGGGTATGAATGGCTGAGGAGTAGTGTCATCTGCAGCTTCTTAGTTGTAGGTGGCGCATCAGTCACAAGCGCACCCCCAGCCAGGGATTAGTGGACCCCCTGGTTGGGTCACAAATTTACACTTGCCTAGGGACAGGGGGTTACCCTAGGTGGACTTTTTATATCCCCCACACTCGTGGGACTTATATGGACTCAATTAAAATAAATCAGCAGAAGGTTCCGATCATTCTGATCGAACGGATAGGTGTGGGTGCGGAGTCGGATTCTGACACCGCATCCGAGATGATGAGCGTCGCTAGCGTTGCGAGCGTTGGCTCGGAGCGCTCGCGGGCTACGGAGGGTATTTTGCCGTCCAAAGGAAGGAGGAAGCGGTCGCCTCGCTCCCATAGCGAGGAAAACCTGCCGGCTGCTAAGGTGCCGACGGGCAGGAGCAGGCGAGGTCGCGCGGTGGCGAATAGGTCGTCCGCTCGTTTGCTGGAGCGGGATCGGTCCGTGCCGGTATGCCGGCCTGACACGCCTGCCCCACTGGAGCACGCGCAGAGCGTTGAGAGCGTGGGCAGTGACTCCGCACCCACGTTCTCAGACGTCAGCGAGGGACTTATGTTGCCTTCGAATAAGGCTGAGGCAAATGCTGCCAAGCGGGCGCAGCGTAAGGCCAGAGCGGCTGAGGAGGTTGAAGAGTTGGCTCGTCAGTTGCGGGAGCGACGCTCAGCCCGAATGGCTGCCGGGGGGAGCGTTTCGGCGGTGGCGCTCAGTCGCCAAGTTCTGGACGGCGTGGGCGTCGTCCTGCAGGTTGCCACTAAATCCGGCAATTTGAAGGGCACGTTCACGCGCGCTCTAAAGGAGGCGGCTGATGGTATCAGGGAGGCAGTTGAGGTCCTCCAGACTCGGTCGAGCACGGAGGAGACGGCGAAGTTGTGGGAGGAAAACCGCCGTCTCCAATCAGAGTTGGAGGACCTCAAGCGGCAGTTTGCCGCCCAGATGGTAGCTCCCGCGGCCACCCAATCGGTCTCGTTGTCGGCTCCATCGCCGGTCCCATCATCGGTCCCTGCACTTGCGGATGCGGAGATCGAGAAGATCGCGCGCATCTGCATGATGCAGTGCGGGCAGATGGTGGGGGCTCGGTTGGAGGCCATGGAGGGGAGGCTTCTTCCTGCCGAAACCTTCCGCCCACCACTCGCTGTGGACAAGCGGAAGCTGGCTGGCACCACCAAACCGGGCCCAACAGTTGAGGCGGCAGAGCCGAGTGGGTCCGGGAAAGTGGCCAGCCAGCCTGCGAAGGCAAAGTCTGCGCCCACTTCCCGGAAGGCTGCTCCCCCGGCGTCTGCACCTGGGCCCACTTCCCAGACGGCCGGTCCCCCGGCGACCGCTCCCGGGCCCTCTACGGAGGCATGGACAACGGTCGTCAAGAGGGGCCGTAAGAAGAAGGCAACAGCAACTGCACCCGCTAAGGCATCTGCCCCGGCCACGCAGAAGACCCAGAGGCCGCCTAGGGTGAGGGCCCCACGCTCCGCGGCAGTGGTTATTACACTGCAGCCCGGAGCCGTCGAGAGGGGCGTCTCCTACAAGACGGTCCTTTTGGAGGCCAAAGCCAAAGTCGCTTTTCCCGACCTCGGCATACCATCCGGCCTAGGCTTTAGGTCGGCGATTACGGGGGCGCGGCTGCTGGAGGTGCCGGGTGCCTCTAGCGGCGAGAAGGCGGATATCCTGGCCGCCAAGCTAAGGGAGGTCCTTAACCCGGAGGACGTTCGAGTGTCCAGGCCGAAAAAGACAGCTGAGCTGCGAGTCGACGGCCTGGACGACTCGATCACCCCGGCTGAGGTTGTGGCGGCCATCGCCGGAGCCGGTGGATGTCCGCCCGATGACATACGGGTGGGCGAAATCCGCACTGGCGCTTCCGGGCTCGGTGTGGTATGGGTGCGTTGCCCGGTGGCGGCGGCCAATAAGGTCGCCGACGCTGGGCGGCTATTGGTGGGCTGGGTTGCAGCAAGAGTTAAGTTCCTGCAACCCAGGGCTTTGAGGTGCTACCGTTGCCTGGACATTGGGCATGTCCGGGCGGGTTGCACCGCCGCAACAGACCGCAGCGAGCAATGTTTTCGCTGCGGTCAGCCCGGCCATAAGTCCGCCCAGTGCTCGGCGGCGCCAAACTGCAGCCTCTGTACAGCTGCAGGGAGGCCCGCCGGGCACAGGGCGGGTGGAAGAGCCTGTGGCGCACCCACCCAAAAAAAGAAGAGGAGGGGCACTAAGGCTGCAAGGGGATCGTTACCCCCCCCTCAGCCTCAGTGCTCTACGGCCGACTCCCGGCCTACGGATGGTGCGACGGAGGGAATGGACTGCGCTTAATGGCGCCTTACCATTTCCTCCAGGGCAACATCAACCACGCTGCCAGAGCTCAGGATTTATTGATCCAGAGCATGGCAGAGTGGTCGATTGACGTGGCTGTGGTCGCCGAGCCGTACTTTGTCCCCCCCAGGGGTAACTGGGTGGGAGATCTGGACGGCTCGGTGGCCATCATTGGCGGGGCTCTCGTCAACCCGTCGCGAGGTCACGGCTGGGTGGCCGCCCTCGCGGACGGAATTGGCACTGTTGGGGCGTATTTCTCGCCCAACAAGAGCCTCGCCGACTTCGAGAACTTCCTTGTCGAGTTGGGGGCCATCGTAGGCCGACTCCACCCTCACCCCGTGCTGTTACTAGGGGATCTCAACGCCAAGTCTTCGGCGTGGGGATCCCCGGTGACCGATGCTCGGGGTGAGGCGCTGGAGGAGTGGGCGGTCACTACTGGCCTGGTCGTCCTAAACCGGGGCTCGGTACACACGTGCGTGCGGCAGCGGGGCGGTTCGATCGTAGACGTATCGTTCGCTAGCCCTGCTGTCGCGAGCCGTGTCCACGATTGGCGTGTCGCCGTGGAGGTGGAGACGTTGTCGGATCACAGATACATCCGCTTCGACGTCTCCACCCAGACCACTGGCGGCCGCAGTCCATCGGCCCCGCGAACGGACGGCCCGCGTTGGGCGCGTAAGCGCATTGACAAGGAGGTTCTCGAGGAGGCCGCTGTTGTCCAGGCCTGGACCCGGGAGTCGGTGACGATCGGACCCGTCGACGTCGAAGAGGAGGCGCTGTGGTTCCGCGGGGCGATGACGCAAATCAGAGACGCGTCCATGCCCCGCGTCCACACGCATTCAGGAAGGCGCCAGGTGTACTGGTGGTCTGCCGAGATCGCGCGACTACGCGTCGAGTGCGTGGCGGTCAGACGCCAGTACACCCGATACCGGAGGAGACGTCGTCGGGTCCCTGACGAAGAAGCCGCGCGGTATGAGGTGTACCGCGCGGCTAAGGAGGCTCTGTGGCTGGCCATCGGCGAAGCGAGGACGCGAGCCAGGGAGGAGATGTTGGAGACTCTCGACGGAGATCCGTGGGGGCGCCCGTATCGTGCGGTTCGAGGGAAACTTCGAGCCGCGGCGCCTCCACTCACGGAGAGTCTCCAACCTGAGCTGCTGGAGGAGGTCGTCGCAGCCCTCTTCCCGGCAAGAGCGGAGCACATTCCGCCGCCGATGGCATTGCCCGCAGCTGCAGAGCCTACCGAAGAGAGCGCCATCAGCGTTCCGGAGGTGACACAGCCAGAGATGAGGGCGGCCGTGATGCGGCTCCGGGCCAAGAACGTGGCTCCGGGGCCCGATGGTATACACGGCATAGTGCTAGCCCTCGCTCTGAAGGAGCTAGAGCCGCAACTGAGAGGACTCTACACCGCGTGCCTTGAGCAGGGCCAGTTTCCCACTTTGTGGAAATCTGGTCGTCTGGTCCTGCTCAAGAAGGTGGGGCGCCCGGCGGACTCGCCGTCCGCATACAGGCCCATAGTGCTGCTCGACGAGGTGGGCAAGATGTTTGAGCGGATAATCGCTGCCCGCCTCGTCGGCCACTTAAGCAGGGAGGGGCCTGACCTAGCCGAGAGCCAGTTCGGCTTTCGGCACGGGCGCTCCACCATCCACGCGATATCGCGGGTGAGAGTCCTGGCGGAGGAAGCGGTGTCCCGGGGCGGGGTGATGTTGGCGGTGTCCTTGGACATCTCCAACGCCTTCAACACCCTGCCCTGGAGCTGCATTCGGGAGGCACTGCAGTATCATCGGGTGCCTTCCTACCTCCGCCGCATCGTTGGGGCTTATTTGGCGGAAAGGTGTGTCACCTACACGGGACGTGATGGCGGAAACCAGCGCCGCATGTCGTGCGGTGTTCCACAGGGTTCGGTCGTGGGACCGCTCCTGTGGAACATCGGGTACGACTGGGTGCTGAGGGGCGAGCTCCAGCCGGGCGTGGACTTGACGTGTTATGCGGATGACACGTTGGTCACGGCCCGGGGGAGCTCGTACAGGGAGGCAGCGTTGCTGGCGACGGCTGCGGTGTCACAGGTCGTGTCCCGCATACGGCGCCTAGGCCTGGAGGTGGCCCTCAACAAGTCGGAGGCCATGGTCTTTCATGGCTTCCGGCGGGCGCCACCGCTGGGATCACACATCGTGGTCGGGGGGTCCCGAATTGCTGTCGAGTCAACCATGAAGTATCTTGGATTGGTGCTCGACAGCCGGTGGGATTTCGGCCCCCACTTCCAGCGGCTGGTGCCCAAGTTGATGGGCGCGGCTGGGGCGCTGTCAACGCTGCTTCCCAATCTGGGGGGCCCGAGCGCCGCCTGTAGGCGGCTCTACGTGGGGATCGTGCGATCGATGGCCCTGTATGGGGCCCCGATCTGGGCGGCTGACCTGACGGCCGGCAGCATCGCTGTCCTGCGAAGGCCACAGCGAGCGATGGCCGTCAGAGTCATTAGGGGGTATCGCACGATCTCCTACGAGGCGGCTTGTGTACTGGCTGGATCCCCGCCCTGGGACCTCGAGGCGAAGGTACTCGCGTCACTGTATCGGTGGCGCGAGGACTCGAGGGCGCGGGGCGAGTGGCTGACGCAGCGACATTTGGAGTTGCGTCGGTCACAGCTTCGCGCAGCCCTGGTGGCGGAATGGCGGGACAGGCTTTCACGCCCTACCGCCGGCCCCGCTACCATCGGGGCGGTCCGGCCAGTACTCGAGCGCTGGCTCGGGAGGAGGCACGGCTCCCTGTCGTTTCGGGTGACACAGGTGCTCTCGGGGCATGGTTGCTTCGGGAAGTACCTGTGTCGCATAAACAGGGAGCCGGACGCTCGGTGTCACCACTGCGTCGACTGTCGGGAGGACACGGCGTGGCACACGCTGGCAGAGTGTGCCGCTTGGGAGGAGCCGCGCCGTGCCCTCATCTCAGGAGTCGGCAGTGACCTGTCGCTGCCGGCCGTTGTCGACTCGATGGTCGGCAGCGAGGAGTCCTGGGACGCGGTGGTATCCTTCTGCGAAACAGTCATGTCGCAGAAGGAGGCTGCGGAGAGGGAGCGGGAGATTGCTTCCGCTAACCCGATCCGCAGCAGACGCACCGGGCGTCGGCGGAGGGCAGATAACGCCCTCTTCCAGCCCCCCTAAATGGGTCCAGGGGCAACGGATCTGGGGAAATTCGTTGCCCCCTACTTCTTAGGACCCGAGATGGCGGCGCGTAGTGTTCCACGCGCGCCTCTCTATGACGTAAGGGGGGAGTTTAACACCTCACTCCCCCCCTATCGCGAGGTGGCCCGCAGAGGCGGGCCGGCACTAGCCGGGGATCGCGGAAGTCACACTAGTTCCCGTGATCCCCGGTGCAAGTGAGAGATGGAACACCGGGGTGGTTTTAGTCAGTAAGAGTCTGACAGACCCCTCCGCCCTCCCCGGGGCGGAGGACATCCATGAGGATTTCCCCCCGTAATCAAAAAAAAAAAAAAAAAGGGTGTACTAATGATATCAAGGTTTATATCACCTACGACTACTATATTTGGATATGACGAGAGGTCAACTAAGAGTGAGTTTAGGGAATTTAGAAAGTTCCCAGGGTCGTTAAAAGAGGGGGACCTATAGATACAGACGAATGCCCTTTCGGTGCCAACCTTAAGCACAAGACAGCTTGCGTCCATAAGTTTGGGTTCAAAAACAGTGTAGTTGTCGAGATTTTTAACATAAATAACGACTCCGTCATTCTGATTTGAGACAAGCATTGTTTGATAGTGGGAATAGCTCGCTATCGGTGGTATAACACAATTACTATGCTTTAGCCAGCACTCAGTCAGCACGATAATGTCTATATCAAAATTAACCCTGGACAAAAGTACTAAAAAGGAATCAGAATTAGCGTTGATGGACCTGATGTTCTGGGTAACTAGTTTTAACTGTTTACGAGGGTCACTAATATGCAAAGAACATTCCTCCGGCTTACAAGATATTGAACTTGAGACTGATATTTGATCAATGTTGTCGTTTAACTCGATTATATTAATATCCAACATTATTAAAAGTATGTAAGTTACGTATAATTATGGGGTTTTGTAGATGATATTTGTTACGAACCGATTTGACTGGAAAGTTAACTATGGGAAAAATATTGATCGAGGGAGAGCAAGTGAGATGGTGAATGTCAGATGTGTATGTATGTACAGGTGAGCGTGGGTGTAGTGTAAGGGATGTGTGATGGTTGGTGTGGTTGTAAAGTGTTGTGTGGAAAGGTTTGACATTTTGACATCGTCGACATCTATAATACATTAACATTAAAATTGCACATAATAAAGAAATCTCGATGTTTATTCAAGTATAAAGATCGTGCGAAGCAGGGCGGATCGGTGGTTGTTAATAAAATAAATACGATAAAAAACAGTTTCTATTGTTAGTTTGCCGTGAGTTTAAAACTCTTCGCTGTTCATCCACCTTGGCTCTTCTCAACTATGTTGGGGTCGGTTTCCAACTATGTTGGGGTCGGTTTCCAGTCTAACCGGATGCCGCTGAATACCAGTATTTTACATTAAGCGACTGCCTATCTGACCTCCACAACCCAGACACTGCGTAATACGATACCCTTAGTAATTAGTAAGCACTGCTTGTCAGACTTTTGGGCTTCTGACGACTAGTAACGACTACCAAAGATCCACGAGTGACAGCCGAAACCAACAGCTTGACATGCTTTCCGAGGCACGAGGGTCTTGATATGTGAAGGTAGTCACCCGTCTACGAACCAACCGTAGCTTAAGCTGATCGATCGTCCCTCGCAGCTGTTCTTACTTAGCCATGACAAACCCCTCCAACAAAATCAAAAATCAAAATCAAAAGTCATTTATTCAAATTAGGCTGAGAATCAGGACTTTTCGAACGTCAAAGTACATGAGACAGTCCCCAAAACGCCCACCCGTCACCACTTCCTAGTGCTTTAGCTGGGAAGAAGAAGTAGTGGAACAAACTCCCCAGCAGCACAGCTGTCTGTTTAGTCGGATAGACTTGATTCTATACATACTTAGGCAACGTAATAAACATTACGAGACACAAAATATTAATTAAATAATTAGTCAAAATGTCAGCTAGCCACACCAATATACCGACAAATAAAATGAAAACTGTCGAGGCCAAATAAAGCCTAAAACAACCTTAAACATTACTTAACTTTTCTTCAACCATGCACTAGATCGTTGGTATTTTCAACTTTGTATGCTATTTTTTTACAGTTATTTTGGTTTTTACTTATAAAAATCGACATACCGCCAACTATTTTCTATTTGCATTACTAAGTATAATTAAATGTTTTTATTAAACAGTAAATGTTAAAAATAATAATAAATATCAACGATCTAGTGTTTGGCTGAAAAAAAAGAACTTTTGTTTGTATTTAATCAAATCATCACGAAAAACTACTAATAAATGCGTTGTTGCCAGTCCGCGTGGAATGAACGCTCTTAATGAGACTGCAAAATATGTCAGAAGACTGATTATGAACCCTAACTGTTAATTATAAGTAGAAACTATAAGTTATGAAATAGTTCTAGTCATGGATTGACGTTGATCTAATTTAATTTAGTCCCTAGCCGCTTTACCCAAAAGCCCTATTTGCTTTAGGCCCCCCTACGGGTAGAATGGGTAATTCGAATGGTATCTTGTTATTTTTGTTTTCTTAATTCACAAAACTATTAAATTTGTCATTTATTTTATAGTCCTTGATAACTAAACATTTCAAAATGTACAAATAAAAGTTCCATTTGTATGTAAAACTAGTTTTTTTTTATCCTCAACCTTAGCTTTCCCGTTTTGGGCTACCCTCCCCTAAATATTCTACATTCTGAAGCTCCTAGTCTGTTATTATAAGAGGTTTATATTTTGAAGTGTTCGGTAGGATTAAAGCGTTCCCGTTTCGTCGCCCCAGTGTTCGTTGATTAGCCTCAAAATTCAGGACGTATAACGATGTTTGCGATACTGATATTAGATTTTACGTACTATAGCGTCACCTACTTATCGATGGTAGATAAATTAAGTGCAGTGTATGATGAAATGTAAACGTTCCGTGTGGTGCCGGACGTAAAAGAATAGAACCATCCCATTAACTCCCGTGGGTGTCGCAGAAGGCGACTAAGGGACTTACTAGAGAATGGGCAGCAGCGTTCTCTATGCATTTTACCACCATACTGTGATCGCCAACCCATCTGCTAAGCGTGGCGATTATGGCAAAACCCCCCCTTTTGGGGGAGGCCTATGTCCAGCAGTGGACGTTGTTCAGCTGAAGTGGATGGTGAAATTAAATGTTTATTTATGTAGGTACTTAAGTTGACCTTTTAAGACACTTTGGCACGTCAATATTGTGTTAGTTAATATTTCACGACTGCGGCGCCGTGTTTTCCTATAGCCGACTGATCCCTGAGAAGAAATGTCGAAACAAACTCAGAGGTCATGCTCTGTTTTAAAGTCCAAACATTATATTATTACAATTTTGTGTGAGTGTAACAATGCAGGGCCATGTCTGGTAAGGCCATGTGAAGAAAGAGCCATTGCAGCTTTGAGCTGACCTGTGCCAACAGACGGCATGCAGGCATCAGTTACGTGTAGCTCAACCCTATTTTAGGGATTTCGACGACCTGTCAGAAGACGCGACCTAGTTACCTACCAGATTTGCAGAACATTTATGCTTAGTTTTGCATCTTGATTTAAAACCATCAGATTCTGATTAATATTATGCTACGCAATTACGGAATTGCGTAGCACAATATTGATCAGAATTTGAATAATTTTGAAGCTTATTGTTAATCCATTGCTTCATATGCTTGTATATATCCATTTAGCCTTTTTATTATTGCATAATGTTTTCAATCGATTTTCCTCACGGGAGAGGGCACTGGCTCTTGTAACACACGTTAACCACCCAGCACAAGCGTCAGGGACTTCGCACAATTGTATCCACTTTCTTATGTAATAAAGATTATATTAATTCGCCTGGTCAACAACGTAAACAACGCAATGAATGTTGTACAACTATCACAATGAAAGCGATTCCTACTGGTAGTGTGTTACGCAATCACCCCTCTGATTTGAGTACTGATTGTTATGAAATAGGTACATCTTAACGCTACGTCTTCCGCGTACTGGAAGACGTGGCGCTGGAAGGCCTCTCACAAGATGGACCGATGACCTGATGAAGGCCGCAGGAATCCGCGGGATGCGAGAAACACAGAACGTGTCGAAATGGGGTGCTTAGGGGAAGCCTATGTCCAGCAGTGGACATATTTCGGCTGAAATGATGACGATGTCACGAAATCTGCTAAGATTGGATAGAGATTAATGGCTGATCATTAAAAGATGTCTTAAATCTGTTTACAGGATTATTGTTTTCAAAAGTCAATAGGTCTGACTAGCCTACTAGGTACATCCTTCAATCCTTTCATGAATTGGTCGTCGATTTTTATCACTTGTATATTAAATAAAATGGGTTTTATTTTGAAACACACACCACATATATGCTTCAGTATTCAATCGACTACAAAAACTAAGAAAAAAAATATTTTGTTACACTTTGAAGTTTCATACTTTACTTTATCAAGGTAAGATTAATAAAAATGTTTGAAGGAAAAAGTTGAAAGCGATGTTTCCAAGAAGGGACGCTAACACCAGGTAGGAATAAGTCTTACCTTATTTTTCTAGCGAGGCTTTGACCTCTCAAAAGGGATATAATTTTGTTTTACTAAGAGAGAATTTGACGGACTAAAGATAGAAAATGCGATATTAAAATTGTAGCATCACTTTGTTGACATTTTAGACGTGAATAAGATATTATAGTTTAGTTTTCTATATTTAGCTTTGTATAATTCACGTGTTTGCTTAGAAATATAATAGCTTTGTATAATTTACGTGTTTGCATATAAATATAATAGTGCTAAATGCCTGTGTTATCTGTTTTCACTGCCCTTTCTAAAACCCTTGGATAAGGATAGGCATCGGTTAAGTTAAGAGACGAACATACTAACGCGATTTCTCTTTTACTAGCTTTTGCCCGCGGCTTAACCCGCGTGGAGGTCGGAAATCGTCCCATGGGAACGAACTACCGACAAACAGTATCCTATGTGCGCCAAATTTCATACAAATCCGTTCAGCCAGTTTTACGTAATTGAGTCACATACATAGCATACAAACTTTCACATCTATAAAATTAGTACGATTACATTTCAATTTGTTGCACAGTAATGATTATATTATGAAATCTATACGGAGTTTCTCTAATGTGAAGTAATTAAAATTACAAATACAATAAAAATCTCAGGAAACAACTACGCAGCAGGCCCAGAAAGAGAGGGCGGGATGAGAATTCTTCTTAAGGCTAGGTTGTTCCGGCCTGTGGGCCTTTGAAACGCTACCTCCGCCTCCCCCAAATGCAGCGCGACGTATTTATTTACGATGAACTGTCAACCATTTAGCAGAAAATCCGTGCCATAGTATAACACTTATTGATCAACGGAATTATTTTTGCTTATGTTCGATATTTTTTCCTTAGTTTTAGATGCATTTTATGGTAAAACTAAAATCTATACATCTATACATCTATACATATAAATAAAATTGGAGTGTCTGTTTGTAATATTAAAATAACCGCTTTTTGCTACATGCATATAATATGAATAAATATACGGTACATTTATCAAAATATTTTTTTTACCGTTTTTGTCTGTCTGTCTGTCTGTTTGTTCCCGCTAATCTCTGAAATGGCTTGACCGTTTTTGACGGGACTTTCACTGGCAGGTAGCTGATGTAATAAGGAGAAATGTAGGCTACTTTTATTTTAGAATTTTTATTTGTTTTTATTGATTCCATATCCTGTAAGTTACCTATTGAGCGTTTTCAAATGATCAGATACCGACGCCAACCCGATACCGATAAGTTAGCAGCTATACACAAACCGATATAATTATTATCGGCCCGATGATATTGGTGATTAACGATGACCATCGCGAGTCACCAAACGACTACAATACAGTAATTACCGAAGTCTCGAAGTCGGCAGCGCGAATAAGCGTGTTCAAGTGAAAGAATGGCTGGTTCTCTCACCCCGCACTGCGTCTTCGCTGGCAGAAATTGTCCAATATCGGTGTCAAACACTGTCTGCGACGATATAGTTGACAATAACAACTAATTATGTAAAAGCGTTTAGTAGGTACTAAACGTATGCGAAAATCTGACCGCCGATATTGTGACGTTGTCGGAATCGGATTATGTGCTGTGTTGTCATTTAAGGTAATTGTTAATGTGATGTAATCAACTAATTTTATTAATTAAACAAAAGCAAAAATGTAGTTTCATTCAAAACTAGCTTTGCCTGAGGCTGGTAGTTCCAGAGATAGAGATTTCAAACATCTATAAAAAACCGGACAAGTGCGAGTCGGAATCGCCCACTGAGGGTTCCGTACAAAGAAAATCGAAGGTGACACACGGACAGACAGACGGTCAGACGGGAAGGGTTCCTTTTTCATCTTTTGAGGTACGGAACCCTAAAAACAAACTCTTCAGCTTTATTATTATTGTGATTGCTACGGGTTCCGACCTCAGGACTAGCTGCTTTTCACACGGACAACTGTACGTCAATTGCTCCCGCGTCACCAATCCACCGCGAATAAAGTCGCGAGCAGAAGCTAGTTACAGATACACATGGATTTTTGGTAGTAAGGTGAAAATAAATAATTGCACCATTGCAATAGGAACCCTTGTGCAATTCGTTCTTTGAGAAAATAAATGTCTTTAAACCGAAATCATGCTTCCAGACCTTTCAACCAGCGACTTTCCAACACAAGTACTAGTTGTCAGTGAATTTGAGAATTTGAACTGAAAGAACACGGGTGGGTTTTAGACAATAAAACTCTGTCACGCTTTCCAGAGCGGTAGAAATCATTTGATGATTTCCCATCCAAAACAAAAAAAAAAACCATTGTGCTATTTTTCTTTGAGAAAATAAATATCTCTAAACTGAATTCATGCTTCTTAGACCCAGAGGTAGTAGGTAGTAATCAGTAACTTTAAAAAATGATTTAATAGACAAGCCGTGTGCCCGACGGTATTTCTCTGCGACAAAAATGGTAGATTTCCATACAAATTTTCATCCACTATTTAACTTCTTTAGTGGCAGAATTTTCAAAGATCCTGAATTTCAGATTTTTATAAAGTAGAATCGGCTAAAAATCGTCGTACTGTTTCGCTTATACTGTAACCAAATTCTTTTGTTTTTGATGTTTGACACCGCTCATAAAGAACCGTAAATATTGTGAGCTCATATAAAGAAACAATTGCCGTACTTTCTTGTCTAGTGACGTACCTACTGCTCCAGCTATAATTTATCGAATCTATTATTTTAAGACATCAAAATTAAATTTGTATATATTTTTTATCCGTCCCCGGTCTTGTCGGATTACCGACCCATTGGACCATTTACCAAGACAAAACTGGCATAGATCCAAGTATATGGCATAGATACGATACGATACGTCTTTGACGAACTTGATTGGGAACATGAGCACCAAGTTATACTGTTAGCACATAACCACTGCCTTCACACAGCGCTATTTTTCAAGCACGTTGTAATATTTTATCGTATAGTGACAGTGACTTTTGGTATTCAAAACTGAAAGTTGTTCACTCAGAGCCAATATGATAAAATCACCGATCCTAGAAAAAATCTTGTATTGCTACACACTGCGGACAAATTGTTTACCATGTGATATTAATGTAGGATGATAGTAGCGAAGAGAGGTCGGTGGAGAGTAAATATCATAGCTGATATGGATGAATCTGATTTTAAAAATCTTAGAAAAATGTTTTTTGTACAAACCTCTTCATAAACGACGATAAAACATTACATACGACTCTCACTTGACTGTTATTTTATCGATATTAATTTGTAATGTGTCAACACTATTTTAAGATGACAATTAAACGTCATCATATTTACTAGAAATACTCACATTTTCGAAAACAATTTTATAAATTAAAACTATAATATAATTACAAGATATTTTTTGTGAGTTATCCCGATTTCATAATTTAATCTGTTATTATTTTATTCGATTTTTTTGTACAGGCGCAGGGTGAGCGAGTTTTTGAAAATTTTGACACAGGTCCACCCTCTATGACGTCCCGCAGGACTCTCAGCGCGAGCCGTATTAGCCCGATTTACTGTTTTTGAGTTTGTTAAAAAAAAATCTACTAAACTAAAAATTTCAACCTTTAATTTCCCTCCTAAATACGATTCCCTTATTGTACATGCAATTTCTACACAATTTAGTGCTGTTATTAGGAAATGAGACGGAAACTGGTTTCGAAATCGACCCTGCTTCGGATTTTTTTTTCATCAAGCAAATTGCAATTAATCGTGTTTTGAACCTTTAATTTCCCTCAAACAAGGATCTATCTATGACATATATTTTTATCAGGGCCTAAATATACGAATTTGATAATTTAATCTTGATTCTGAAACAGGCAATTTCGGATAACACCCCGTTAAAAGATTGGCCCACTATCGCAGTAGACCGCGAAAATTGGAAAGAGCGGAGGGGGGGCTGCAGTGGGACAACACCGGCCATCCAGTCAGATCACCATATAGTAATAAAATAACAATAAAATAGTAATGCTTCAAATAATAATGAAAGGCTTTTTGAGAAGAAGAGACTTCAAGTAAGAAAGACAGTTCCAGTTCCAGAGAATAAGCGATTACTTGCGAAAAACTTAAGTTGTGAAGGTAGTAGGTAGAAAACATACATTTAAATTTACAAGGAATTTGATATTTACAAGCAGTTCTTCTGAGCTAAGAACCAAGGGACTTCAGCAAAATGTATTTTAAGCCAAGCCCCTTCAAGATATAATGAATTTCTAGAATTTCAGAGTATACCAGAAATACTTTACTCTCAGGGTACCCACAGTAATACAAAAGTCTTAGTTCCACTTGGGACTTGCTTTGGATGCACCTGGTAGGTACCTACGTGAAAATTCTAACCTTACTAAGAATTTTAAATGCATTCAGGATTATATTTTCTTTTAAGCTGTCTTGAACTAACATTTACCAAAAAAATAGGGACGAATTTCATGTTACGATTTATTAAACATAAGAGTCTTATAAGGTTTCATAAATTCAAGTGACCTGGTAACTTTATTCTTTTACTTTTATAGTGAACTATACTGTCAAGTGTCAAGTAATTAACACAATAACTTTTCTATTGTTATCAGACTCAATAAGCTTGCCTAAAAGAAAGTGAGTAAAGTAATAATATATTTCATAATCATCACCATCCGCCTAGCCTTTTCCAGTCTAACCAGATGCAGCTGCATACCAGTATTTTCCATGGAACGATTTCCTATCTGACCTCCACAACCGATTTACTGGGTAATACCATACCCCTTGGTAGACTAGTAATACGTTTTACAATATACCAATGACCAAAAAGACATCAAAGGCGACAGTTTATGTATACAAACTGCCGCCTTTTCCGTATGGGTAAGCAGAAACAGCATAAACCACGTAACGTACTCGTAATTTGTGCATCTATAGGTGCCTACATATTATTTCAAACCGAGTTTCCAAAGTAAAAGCATTAAAATTCAGCCAGCAAATCACATTCGCAGGTGGGAACAAACCAGGTAGTATGTTTGCGACTAACTATTAACAGGTAATCCGCTTCGAGCTCACATATATATACGAACAAGTTTGCCGCGCTGCGTCGCTAATTCTACACAGCCATTTATATTAAGTTATTCAACGGTAGTTCTCACGTATGTGAAGGATTGTGGTGAGACGTCTTGGTAGTTTGTTGCGCCACTTTTTCTTCCCAGCTAAAGCACTAGGAAGTGGTGAAGGGCGGGCGTTTTGGGGGACTGTCTTATGTAATTTTAACGTTCAAAAAGTGCTGACTCTCAGCCTAGTTTGAATAAATGACTTTTGATTTTGACATTTGGTCGTGGTAGTGATACCTACAGCGCTCTCTCTCAGCTCTGATAGCGGCACCCAACAAACGTAATGCACAAGCATAATCAGCCGATGGTGTTCCCACTGCTGGACAACAGGCCTCCTTTCTGCGAGAGGGTAACAATGCAGGGTGGCTGTAGTTTACCACGTGGGTCCAGTGCGGGTTGGTAGAGGTCACTTAGCGGTTTCCTCACGATGTTTTCGTTCACCGTTTTGAGAGCAGTCATGACGAAATTATTTACAAAAAGTAAAGCGCCTGTCTGGGTTCGAACCGGCTATCTACAACTTGTAAGCAATCCAGGCCGTTACCACTGGGCCACCACTGCTCACAAAGCCAGAATAAACATGTTAAATGAAATCATATTTTGAAAGTTTTCTTAGCAAATTATTATTCTATGCTATTCTAAAACACACCAGCCATATTAAATTTCTCACGTGGCATCTCTACCGGGTCCCAGAACAAGTTTTTTGAGACTAATTATAACACAACGGCACTAAGCGAGCGGATCGCAATGGCGGCGCGCGCCAATTTCCTGCAATACATGCTAAATGGCAGCCAATCGTGCGCTGCCCACTGACCGAGCTACACGCCGCTTCCTGAGCTCTGCACTTCAAAATTAAACGAGAAACTCTAGAGAGTGTAATTTGCTATTCATTTGTGGAATGTACTTGACGCTTTTCCGAACTTGTTTTAAAGCGATTATAACTTGTTTTCTATTGTTACTTTGTTATAGTTTACAAAGACTGCCCGACAGTTTTATACGTAATAAATAAAAATGAAATTCTGTTCGTTGGTAACCGCAATACTTAAGAACAGTTAAAACGCATTGGCAATTTTTTGTTTTAAAATGTTTGTACTTAGTAAGCGTAGATAAAAACGTTGGACAAGTTACCCGTAAAATCTCTATATTTGGGAATGCTCTTTTTTCTATGGGATTATGTTTTTTTTATTATTTATTATTTTAGTTTTGACAGGCAAAACATCTATCGGGTCTGTCAGTTAAGAATATAAACGTATCACTTTCCATGAATGTTATACATGTTAGGTCCTTTTTTGATGCAACCATCGCACGTAAATCGTACTTGTAGATAGTATTAAATCCTATACAGAACTGCATTAACTGCCAGTACAATTTAATTTCGCTCCAACAGCATTATTTTAATCAACAAACTAAAATTAGATTTTCAATACCACCAAACATGCTTTAATATCCGAATCCATTATTAATGTAAATCCGATAATACAGTTTTAATTATACACCGAAACACAAAGGGTCGGAAACGGTAATGGCGCCCAACGCGGGCCGCAGACTGACATCATAATAACGGCTTGTAGACTTAATACGTAATCAATACGAACACTGAACATCGTGCTTGTTAAAGCGCAATGAATAAAACGCAAATACGGGAGCGGTCCAAGTGTACCGCACCTTTGATGACTCGTGAACCTGAGAGATATATAAATAAATGGATTGCTGGAATTATTGTTAAGAAACAGAGTTGGTAAATGGTGGAGGGATGCATAAAAATATAGCCTAAAGCTTGAATGTATGCTCTAACTATTTTTTTTTTCATACTGTTATTATGCACTTGGACACAAGCCGTCATATTACAAAACGCGATCTAACTTTAGATAAAGCCTAAAGTTCTTAATACAAAAATGACAACTTAGCACCGGAGTAAGTTGATAGTTTTGTAAAAGGAACTGTATATCGATTTCTATAAAGTGCATATATTAAACAGGCTTGATGGTTAAAAGCAAGGCTAAAGAAAAACCTTGTTTAGTAATAAGACCGACTGGGTATATGAAAGTGGAATGGAACTTAACCTCAGTCAGTTCTAAACATAAAATCAATCGCACAAGACCTAGTACATGCCTCATTCAAACGCCGCCAACCATGAAGTTCCACCCACACACCATTCAAAACTTACAAAAGCCAAAACCTCATCTACATAAAAGCAGACACCTCAATAGACCGCAAAATAAACCCCTCCAAGTTATTACCAACACATAGAGAACATGAATCACTCCACGATCCACGCGTACAAAAGCATGGAGCCTGCAGCGCAATATTTCGTCACAAGAATTTATTTCCGGCAGAAATTGAATAGGACGGCATAGCGGCCAAACTGTGCTAACGTGTTACACTCGAATGCTGTGATGCGAGCTGGCTGGATTCATTTTTAGTTTCAGGCTGTTGTTGCTTCCAGCTATGAAAAATATGCGACGTAGGATGTTTTTTTTAAATAAAAGATAAAGTAAATTGACAAAAATACGTTGTTGAAACCCTTTCAAAGCACACACATGACATACATTGTTGTGTACGATACATTTTTATACAAACGGATAGTTAAACTATACACCATTTACTAATGTATTTTTCTCATTGCGATTATACTTAGGAATTGTAGATTTACGCCATAGAAGTAGGTTAATAACTCATTTTATTATCCTCTTTAAAATATTTACTTAATTTAAAAACTAACGGTCTTAAAACAATAATATTATGAACAAGTAAATTTACAAAAAAATCATAGGGCATCAAAAAATTCCTCCGCATCGTTCTCAACGGGAAAAGTGCCCAAAAGGCTGGTAGCATTGCCTCGTTGTATGGCAATGCTGATTCTTTGGCCAAAAATAGTTAAACTACTATGCACGAATAACAAAAAATGCACAAAAACTTTATTTGTTTCGGCTTTGCTACTTAAAATGCAACAATGTAACTGATGATCGCACTATTAAAGTCTCAGGTGCGGAGCTGCGGGCTCTAAACCACGCTATTTGTTATCACCATACAATTTGGAGGGTAGATACGTATTAAGCTGCTGTTTTGATGATACGTAAAAATTAACTTTGTGAAGGTTTTCGGTATTACACTTTGATTTGTTAGATTTTACCAAGGTAATGTTAATGGCGATTTCCTTGATGAGAAAGTAGATTTGGTTATCGATTTTGTTATTTAATTTTACGCAAAGCCTTTTTATTGAGTAAAGGACATCATTCAGGTTTCGAACACTTTGTACCCGAAAATGTAAGTGCCTGGCAGAAGAAAAAACACGGTTTTGTTATAGGAAATAACACCTTCAACATTTTTTAGCAATCCAGCGAGATTCCACAAATTCCGCTGCTTTTTGAATGTGAAAATATTAAACATTGATAAATTATAAATGATTTATTACTGTAAGTAGGTTTGTACAAACACTTTTACACGTCAATCATATTTTTAAACTAGATGAGGTCGCCGTTTTCTATCTGACTACTCGGAGAAGAAAGGCCGAAATAAACTCAGAGGCCACAGTCTCTTTTAAAGTCCAGACATAATCATGGTCAGATCATGTGAATATCACGTGAATTAGTGTCTGAATGGGTCTTTTGAGAAAAGAACCACACTGATTGAGTGGACTTGTCCATTCAGTGCACGCATTTATCAGTAATCATGCAGCTCAACTCAGAACTTGAGGAGCTCAACGATTTGACGAACAATACCAAAGAAAGGACATGTGGGTAGGCCGCATAAAGTTCTCAAACTGCCAGATTAATACTAAAACTAACTGAGAAAGAGACGAAACATAAAACAAAACAAAATATGACCCACATAGTCCTCACATTCACAATAATTAAAACAATAATAATACTATACTTCTCAAAGTAAATATTCATGTCAAAGAGTATAAGTTTGCAAAAACAAAAAAAATACAACATTTAGTATGCAAAACTTGGAGCAGGTCAATCCCAAGCTTTTTTGTCCTCAATATAATCTTTAACGGTATAAAAGGCTTTCAGGCACAACTTATGTTTAATGAATGATTTAAATTTATTGAGACTTAGGTCTTGAACATGACTTGGAAATTTATTATAAAAGCGTATACATTGACATCTGAATGACACACCTACTTTGTTAAGCCTAGTTGATATTACCACAAATTTGTGTTTGTTCAAATCAAAAAAAAAAGTAGCAGGAGTAGTAGGTAGTAGTAGTAGTATTTATATTATAGATATCGCTGTATTTTCTTAATATTTGGTATTTGTATGGGCATATAAAATATTTTCAAAAATATACTGTGAAGGAACAGTCATTACATACACACGTCAAAGCTAGTCTGAATGTCGGCGGCATTTCCCCACAACAGAATACCATACGACATTACACTATGAAAATAGCTAAAGTACACTAAACGGGATGTCTCTATGTCAGTTTAATTACGAATTTTTCTAACAGCGTATGCTGCAGAACTTAGCTTTTTCGACAATTTATCTATATGTGGGCCCCACTGAAGCTTGGTATCCAAGAATACAGTGCTATCTTCAGGATTCAATTCTTTGCCCCTTATCAATACATAAGTTTTCACCTGCCTAACGTGAGGTAGCGTAAACCTAATGCATTTGTTTTTTTTTTTCATTAAGAAGTAAATTATTAACATTGAGCCAGTGAACTACTTTTGAGATTCCGCTATTTACATCGTCATTAAACAGCTGCTGACGTTTAAGTTTAAACAAAACTGAAGTGTCATCCGCAAACAACACTATATCATGATTATCCTTTATGAGGTAAGGCAAGTCATTAATATAAATAAGAAACACGAAAGGACCAAGAATTGAGCCCTGTGGGACTCCCACTGATACTATGGATCTGGGAGACTTCCCATTTACATCAACACACTGAATCCTATTACACAAGTATGATATAAGAAGATCCAGAGCGGTGTTGCGGATCCCGTAGTGGTGGAGTTTCCTGAAGTTTCATGAAGCACGCAATCGAGTGCTTTATATAAATCACAAAAAATGCCCAAGGCGTCGTATTTATTTTCCCATGCATTGTAAATATGCCCTAAGAGTTCAACACCTCAGTACACACATTGGTAGTTGAACGACCTCTTGTAAAACCGAACTGTTTGCTATGTAATAAATTATGTTTATTAAAAAATCTTTGCAATTTGTCTAAAATTAATTTCTCAAAAATTTTACTAAAGGTAGGTAGTACTGAAATAGGTCTATAATTAGAGGGGTCTGATGTACTGCATGATTTAAACAAAGGTACTATTTTACGATTCTTCATTAGGTCAGGAAACTCCCCACAGTCGATACAATTGATTAGATTTATAACAATATCGTCCAAAATATTGTTGGCAAAAATATTATTTTTAGTACTTTCAAAACTCAAATAGCAGCCAGGGAAATTGCCAGCCAGGGAATTGTAGACTTTCGTAGTTTTATTAAAACAAAAATGGAATTTCCTTTAAGAAAACAATGTTGTTTTTTCTTCTAGTTGGCACTTTTATTTAAAGTACGAAATGAATTATGTTTGCCGTGATTATCAGTAATAATG
Organism: Polymixis lichenea; assembly: GCA_949091785.1. Lineage (NCBI taxonomy): Eukaryota > Metazoa > Arthropoda > Insecta > Lepidoptera > Noctuidae > Polymixis > Polymixis lichenea. The sequence goes on from OX420942.1 coordinate 243,298, forward strand.
CCGAATGAAGTTTCTAATATAAAATAAGGCACAGTTAAACTTACTCATCACATTCCTTTTATCTCCGTGTCGACAAAATTATAATAATGAACTTTACACAGACGATTTTAATGGCACCCACGTGGGCCCATGAGTTGATAATGACTAATGCCAATTAATCAGTGTCAGTCAACAGACAATATATCAACATTAAATTCTTAATGCGATTACTCCGAACATAATTAGTTTCAACACGTTATAACTTATTTAGGTTCTACATCGCACCACCATCGTACAATGACGTCACATAATAGCGTAGTTTAGTATTATAGTATTTCGGACTTTTTAATTTTACTTTTCTGTTGAAATGTTGAAGTCTTGTGGTAATTCGGTTACAGTTTGATTATTATATCTGTTACATAAATAGTAAAAGCCTCGTTACGCCGAGGTCTAACACTAATTGGCGAAAAGTGGGTAGACGAAAGTTCAATTCTGCCTATCCGCTGGGGATTCGATGACGGGCTCTCTAATGGGCTACCAAGTTCATTACGCACTGAAATCCTAATATCCATCGCACTTTGATATTATATACGTACTTAGACACATCCATTAAACTCCATCCCGAGTCTGTTAATCTATTAGTTGATGTCTTCATGAATATGTAATGGTGTTTGGTATTTAGGTATTGCGTGTGAAGCATTGCTTTTGTATTGGTAAGAAATAAGTTTTGTAAACAGCTCTTATAGGTTGCCCAGCAACTACTACTACTACTACTACTATTTCTAACAATGTCAATATCTTTTGAAATCTCATCAGGAGCCGAACTTGGGAGGGTAAAAACCACAGTCAAAAATATAGATTTCAAAACGCAACTGCCTACTGGGAAATGAATGGTAAAACGAGCGAATGTGGACAGTAATGCAAAATCAGAGGTAAACTAACCGAAAAACGGTCGACAGTTTCAGTTTGTGTAGGTATAGTCCATAAACAAAATGAAACCGTCGACCGTTTGCTACCAGTTTAGCGCGTCATTACAACCCAAAAATGTCATACACTAGACGGGAAGTGAGTCCTATGTTACGTCATGAATGATGCCAATGTTGCTGTTTGGTAAGTTTTCGTTAAATTGTGTAAAATCTATTCTAAAATTCATTACAATGATTGTAAGATAATGATTATATAATTTTTCATTACTGCGTTGGCAGTGACGGAGTAAGAAAATACAAAAAAAAAATCTGATGTCAGACATCCTAGACCAGAAATCCTAGACTAAAAAGAGTACTAGATTAACTATATTTGGTTTTCATAAATATAAAGATACATGGACAAGCTGGAATTATCCAGTACAAGACTTAATGTCTGTGGATTTGAACGACGATGTGTTGTTTCATAAAGCCTTGAACAAAAAATTATAACCCATCACTAAAAAGATATTTAACGTAGGTGCCGTTCGACACAGAAATCAATATGAATAAACTGTTCCACTGAACGGCACGTTACGAAATTTTGTTTCAGTGCCGTTAGTGGAAGTGCTCACGTGCCGTTCAAGCACGTGCCGTTCAAATCTGTGCCCTTAGTGGAATACCTCAGCAAAATGTGTAATTTTCAAAATGATAGCCTGTCGAATGCTTGTGAATAGCTATGCTGAACCAAGATTCGATAGTATCCGAGATAGGATTTAAGACTATGGTCACTTGGGGCTGAAATATTTAGTGCCATTCTATCATAATTATCGTAAGAATTCGTTTTGAAAGACATAAGCAAATATTTAAAAAAAATCATGGCAAAATTAATAAGCCCCATCATCGATCACTAATAAAGAACTAGATACACAATCAGCGGCAAAAAATGTCCTCACCGAATGAGCAGCCACTTGAACATTTGGGTGCGCTTTTGATTTAGTAGCATTTGAATGCTCCGACGGTAATCATGCCTCAGTGCTCGTTTAAAAATTTAAAAAATCACATATCCACGACGCTAAAAAAGGACGGAGTTTCATATTTTCGGTAAGTATTAATTCATATTATCATTATATAATTGTTATCATTGTATTATAAATGCTGATATTTTATAAAGAAATACTCGTAACAACATTTTTTTTAAATTAAGTCGGATTAAACAGCAGGAGTTATAATAAAGCATCTCTGTTGTAAACACTTACTAAACGTATTAATCGTACTATCGCATGCCCACTTAAATTGTTCGGGTTATGTGCCTTAATTGTGTTCCATTTGTTGGAGAGGCTATTGTTTTTTTTATATTGTATTATCATATAATTATTAAAATAAGATAAGATTTTTCATTTGTTTAAACATGGTGGTGTTTTTTTTTTTGTTTAATGAGAGTACTTTTCTGTTTCTATCAATAAAATAGAATGTAAAAATAAAAAATGTTACTATTATAGTAACATTTTATAGATTTAATTTTGACTAAGTGCATGTAATAAATTTAAAGATGTGAGTTTTCTTTTTAGCTTTCCTCGAGAACCAGTGAGGTGTGGAGAATGAATATCAGTTATAGCACGTTAAAAATCCGAAGAATTGTTCAAGCCGACCCCAGGAAGCGTTGTATGTTCGAAGCATGTTTTAGAAAGTGATGAATATGTGACTACGAAAGACATCAGAAGGCTACACAAAACAGCTGTACCTCAAATAGTATGTAACATTTTAATATATTGGTTTCAGTTTTTTGTATAGTACCTACATGAATTATTATTAATGTGTTTTGTTTATAGAAAGCAAATGATCATGATCAAGATAAGTCTTCTTTTGATAAAAAAGCGATTGAACAATGTTGCTTGAAACACAAGTAAGTAGTTGTAAATATAACAATAATATTTTAATTTGTTTATAGTTTTATATTGTGTTTTCATCAATTCAAACTTATGTAATTAATTTGACGGGCTTGAAGGAAAACCTTAAAATTAATTTGACTTTTTTGTTTTGTTTTTACATGCTATTTTTTGGTTATATTAAAATGTGGTATGCCGTACCTGTAATTTTAGTATTATATTTTATCTCATGATTTATTATGGTTGTTTCATTTCAACTAGTTAAACAAAAAAATATTGGACAACTCGACTCTACTCATTCCTTGTCCTAGCGGAGAGCTTGGATCGCAAAACTTTATTGCTATTTATTGGCAGTTTTTAATTCGAACTTTAAGACATGCGTGTAAGGTTGAATCTGTTTTGATATACGGTGACTAGTGAGTATCGGTCGTAAAAATTTATTGCTTTTGTACATAGCTTACTAAAATAAACTTTAAGCATTGATTTTAAGGGTGAATTTACATTAATGTATATTTATTTCAACTAGCATCACTTAAACACAATTTGGTGACAGTTTTAAGCGAACTTTTGCTTTGAATTGTGTATCTATTTCTTTATTAGTGATCGATGGGCCCCATCTAACATTTTAGCACCAAATAGAACATGTATAATGAATTATTTGTAGCTATATTATACGCGACTAAGACACCTGTCCCCTTCGAGAGCGCCGATAAATCTCCTGCCGATAATTTACTGATTGTTTGCCCCGGCACATAAATTCTACGGTGACGTCACAAACCCTGGCGTTTACACCACCGCAACTTTAAGTTATTTATTTGTTTTGCTTCGGGAATTTATCGGAAGATTTCTGAGTAAAGAGTTTGATTCACCTGTGAATTCCGAGTAATGGGTGTAAGAAAGGTTCAGTTCAGTAAAAAAATGGAATTGGGAGCCGAATGATAACATTCTAATTAAATATGAATAGCAATCTTTTTTTTTATTTTGAAGTCCCACGCTGGGCGCCATTAACGGTTAAATACATTTTTAATTAATTGGGAAATTGTTCACTCGGTATGTTGGTTGTTTTCACGAGCGAAAAAAATACAGAAAGCTATTTTCGCAAAATTAGCTCTCATAAGACATTTAAAAAAAAAAAAAAAAAAAAAAAAAAAAATTCATTTATTTCAGGCCTTCACCCATATAAAATTAAAAAGGAATTTACAGTTGCCATGCTTGCACTATAAATGTTACGGATAGACATACAAAATAATTAAATTTGAAATTGAATTTAGAATAAATTATAAGTCAAATACAAAATGTTTAAAAATGTCAAAAAATAAATAAAATATAAAATGTCACACTATGTCCAAAGAAAATTTAATACCGAAGTCAAAGATATATATATGTGCAGGCGCTGGCATGCAGCTGCAGCCATCTTCGCAAAAAAGGAGAATCCCACCGCTCGGACAACACGCTCAGGATCCCGTTTGAGCTGCCCCTACAGCGACGCAGGAGCGATGCACTCCTTTTCCGGATTATTCCGTAGAAGTCATCGGTAGTAGCATCAGCGAACATCGCCGATGCGCTACAAAATCGGGGCCGCCCCAACAGAATTCTAAACGCGTTGTTGTATTGAACACGAAGCGCGTTGTACGCCCGCAGAGTGAACAACCGACCGACCGACCGTGTGAGTGAGTGTGTGACATTTGACGCATAAGAAAATTTGATTCTATTCAAATTAAAGGGCCAATTAGATCTTATAGAGCAGGTTACAAGTGGGGCCTGGCCAAGTAGGGTAGGAACTAAAACTTTTAGAAAATCATGTTATCTAATTAAGTTAATTTGGCCCCTGAATTGTATACTGATTTCTTAGAACGTTAATATTAGAGTTTGCCCTTTCTCTTAAGTTAGTTTTCCAACAATTCTAACTTAGTTCATTAATTGTCTTACTTGAATAGCGAATAAACAGACATTCAGGTTTGTTGTGTAGTGTAAAATGGGTAGTAATTGAATAACTGAATAACATTGGTATAACCTATTTTCTGTACTATGGGAGCTCAACTTTGAACTTATTCTGCTTATAAATAAAACTAGTGGTTGCCCAGTGGTCGAAGTTCGACCATAATTCATTCAAAAAGAAATACATCATTATATAAAATATTAGGTAGCTTTCTGCACTCCTTCTCCATAATAAACTTTACCTGTGCCAAAACTCCATCGTCCGCAAAATTTTCGTAAAAAGGGGTACAGAGCTTTTGCGTAGTAGTATTGTACTACTTTTGGCGGAAAAAGTGAATAGTTTGAGCAAATAAAACATCTATGTACAAACTAGGTAGGTATACTACATCCTTAAATATTATAACCTAATCCTATCTATCTAAAGTATATGTGTGCGACCTGAAGTCTACGACGATTAAACCTAAGTATGATAATTCAGTACCAAGTTTCATCCATCTCAATAAAAGCCCAACCTAAGATAGCGCTACAAAATAGATTTCACCCGCTAAAATTTTCATCTCGACAGAATTAACGTCGCGCCGTGATTACATCACATTATGTGTCCCTAAGTCGTGTATCTTGTTATACTTCCGAGGAGATACCAACCATTATCTTAACTAGGTTCCTTCTGTATTACTCATAGTTTAGGATCTTTATTTGAGTTATTTTTGTCAGTGTTTAGTAGTCCATGCTGGGCGCCAATAGTGAAGTCATTTTATAAAGTGAAGTAAATATTCTTATTTGATTAACATTTTTGGAACCTTATTCACATTATCTAGTGTTTGATAATTGAATATTAAATAAGAAAACGTAGAGGTAAGCTGTCTTCATCTATCTTTCGTATGTTTAATTAATATTCATAAAACAAAACACTACCCTCTGTTTTCTTTCTTCAAAATTCTCTATCCACCCTCCTTCCTATCCACACATCAAATTGGCAGTGCATACGAAGTATCCCAGAACTACCCACAACATAAACAAGTGTGTTGCGACCTAATTAAAGTTGGATAGTTGCGGTAATTAGCGACCGAGCGCCTCCCGCCTACCCTCAGGCCACTGATAATACCGGAACACGGAAGGCTTATCAGAGCAAGGGCGCTTCGAAGCAGGCTACATGATATTTGGACACGCAAAGTGTGAAACATGCCTGTCTTTTCGAAGTTATCGGGTGATGTGTATCGTGGGTAGTTTGGTTTTTCTTTAAAATAAAGAAAGGTAGGTTAATGTTATAAGAAATGTGGTTCTTTGTATCAAATACTCTGTTATCTTAAATTGTCAGAAAGTGATATTCTAATTCAGGTATCTTTTTAAGTATGCAACAAAGGGTATTGTAATGTAATTCTTTGACAAAGTCGGCGACGGTTATATAACTTGTCCCTTTCTGAAAATATCCTACCGGAAGGTCCATACATAATTGAATACTCCTTAACATTTCGGCTACCTGTCGGTTAAGTTCAATAAAAGAAATCCAATAAGTGGGATCACCACCGAAGGATTTTGCTCAGAGATGGGAATAAAATAACTTCCACGTGAACTGAAAAATCTGTATCAATTATGTTTGGACTTTGACATGGGATAGGATGATGTGAATATCGTATGTTTTGAGCTTCGTTTAATAATTCAGTAGTATACTAATATCCGAGATGGCGACTATAAATTGAATCATGTGTAATATAAAGTGCACAGGAGATCATAAATGCCTTGAATTTGTTTATTCAAAATAGAGGTTTTATTGTATATGATATATTATCTTCATAAAAACGTGAATAAACCAAATGTCCGTTTACGGCCTTCCTTGTTTGTCTCTTTTTAGTTTATGTGAAGGTGTACACTGGCGTCCCGTTCTAACGTCGATATTCGCATAGTTATTATCTCTGTTTGTCTGAAATATTGCTGTAATTTTTTTGCTGGCCCTCTATCGGCAAGACAGCGATCTAATAATTTCGCCTTAGGTACCTACGGATAATCCGGGCATTTTTTTCTTAAATGATGATAAGGAACGATATTTTACGGTAGACGAACAATTTTTCCTGGCTGTCTTCCACGATTTTAGAGTTTTCGTGTTTTATGATTTATTCATTCTTGTACATAAAGGATTATGTATTTATTTTTTGCCTAGTAGATGTTGCTTGGGATTTAATGCTATGGCAACATGATCATTTTAAGGTAAGACACCATATTTTTCTGGCGAGTATGTGTGGTTTCCTATCAGTGTCATTCATTCACACCTCACCCTAACCTAAGAAGGACGATATTTGCTGATCCTCACACACGCTGGTCCTTCGGGGTGGGCGTTTGATAGGTGTCATTAATAAGCGGTGAGGTGCTAGTGAGAGAGAGAGAGCGATAAGCCGCGCCTCTCGTAAATCACCCGCGCTAATGACGCTCCATGCGACGTGGATGTAAGGCTTGCTGGAACTGGCTACCAGGTTCGCGTGGTAGAGCTAAGTTCTTTATACAAGTGATGTGCTGAGCTCAACAACTTGGTAGTTATGATTGAGAGGTCCAAAGAATGGCCTGAAATTTTACATTTTTAAGCTAGCTTATATTTTACAAAGGTGAGGTTAAGGTGAATCTAGTCGACATTTTTTTTCATACAAACTTCGGGAGTTTTATTACTCCACTGTTCGACAATCATCATCGTCAACATATCAGCCGAAACACGTCCACTGCTGAAAATAAGCCTCCCCCAAAAGGGGGGGATTTGCCATAATCGCCACGTGGTCAAATGCATAGAGAACGCTGCTGCTCATTCTCTAGTCCCTTAGTTGTCTTCTACGACACCGACGGGAAGAAATGGGATGATACTATTCTTTTACGTCCGGCACCACACGGAACTACTGTTCGACAATGTACATCAAAAATTAAACATGGTCTGATTTTTCTCATTATCTAGGGGCACGGTAGTGCCCCCGCCAAGGCAAGCAAAAAAAACGGCACGGCCGTTACCATCCTTTTCTTGAAGCAGTTCAGGCCATTTTCGACCCCCTATAACTTCGTTGTGGATTAAACTATAAGCCTGTATTTCTAGTAACCAAGCAAGCATTGTATAAACACGGTATATTTCAAATTTTAAGATCTACTTACATAAATAAACATTTCATTTCATTTCATTTCATTTCATTTCAAGGTTCTTAATTTTGTCACTCACTGACTGACCGATCATCAAAACTCAAGGCACTTCTAGATTCCGTCCCTACTTAAGGGACCTACTGTTTTAATTTATTACGTAAGTAGCTAATGTAAAAACATCTTATAGTGACCATATCAATATTAAAAATCTTTTATGTTTTAAATAAATAGATTGACTGGGCAATCGCACTAAACAATCTAATTTAATATAATATGTATTACTTGTGAGACATTGTGTTTTCATGCGATGGCCGTGTTTCCGTCTGTGCGGAAACAGAATACTAAAATAAATAGCTATTAAAAAGTTAGGAGCCAACAAAGATTCGTTTTTCTTGCTAATTTAACCTAACTTTGTGCGTGTTTAAGTAACAAAAGAAGTGTAGAATCTCCAAAACCAAGTCAGTACCGACAAAGCTCAAATATCGAAAAGTTCAATAACCTTTATTGCTTATTGATTTATGCAGTGGTTTTTTGCAGAAAACCCAGTCTTCCAAAGGACATTTTTGCATTTTTTATGTCCCTGTTTTACTATAAATGATCCTGCATCTCACTCAATAATGTTTTGCGTGTAGACTTGAGTCTAACTGCTCATCACTGATAGTACCTCTGTCGGACACGATGCCTGGTGAGACAGCGTCCTTTTTAGCCAGGCCCACCAGTGAGTTCGAGCCCGCGACTATTCTCCTTAACTCGTCATTAGGACAAAGATGAAGTTGGTACTTCAATGGTATTAAATTAAGAGTAGTATTCGCATTTACATCTGTTAATTTTTAGGTGATTTAATACAGAGTATTAGGGCTAGTTTTCCAGTTGTCAGAATAAGTATGACAGTTAGACATATTTTATATATGAAACCTGTCAAAACCCCGTACTTATTCCTCAGATAAAACAATACATTCCCGCCAAAACAACAACTTTTCCCGCAAAAACATTCATGCCCAAACTATTTATCATTCATCATCATCATCATCATTTCAGCCGAAAGACGTCCACTACTGGACATAGGCCTCCCCCAAGCTCCGCCACTTCGACCGGTTCTGTGCTTCCCGCATCCAGCGGACTCTTGCGGCTCTCACAAGACCATTGATCCACCTTGTGGGAGGCCTTCCTACTTTACGTCTTCCGGTACGCGGTTGCCACTCCAGAACCTTTTGGACCCATCGGCCATCTGTTCTGCGAACAATGTACTCTGCCCACTGCCACTTAAGTTTGGCAATTCTTCGGGTTATGTCGGTTTTTTGGGTGGGAAATCATCAAATAACTTCTCCCGCTCTGGGTGGAGCGGGAGGGCGTGTCAGACTTTTACTGACTAAAACCCACCCGTGTTCCCTCAGTTGCCTGTTTGCCAGGGGCGGCGGTATCTCTTTCGAACAACCCGCATCCCTGGCAGGCATCGGCCCTTGCGGGCCCCATCAGTTGCTGCTGACATCTCATTGAGGCGCGCGTGGAACACAACGCGCCGTCGACCCGGGCTTGGTCCTTACCGGACAGCGAGCTACCCATTACTCGCCGTCCGCAAGCCCGTGCCTACGGTGGCCAGGAATCAGCCTGGGATTCCCGACGCCCAGGGCATCTCCTGCGAAGGCCACGGCTGTGAGGGCGCATGTACTGCATCTCCCTCACGTGCGCCGCCTCCCTCTTTGCGAGCATAACTGCTCCGCTGAAGGAGGCGACTGCTAGCCATGCACTCTCGCTCCGTACCATGGCCTGGACCAGGGTCGGACGCGAGAGATCGCCGCCGCCGATCACCTCCACGAGGACACGGCGGTGCTCCGACCAAGCCGGGCAGACCTCCACCGTATGCTCCACCGTGTCCTAAGATCGCCATCTTCGCAATGGAAACACCCGGGCGTTTCCCCCCACCCTATCCGAAACAGGAACCTCCCGAAACAGCCATGTCCGGTGAGGACCAGTGTCAGGCGGAAGGTGAGGACGCCATGCCGCCTCTCAAGCCACTCCTCAAAGAGGGGACTTACCGCCGCAATCGTGGCGTGCCCAATGTCGGTTACCTTGGGTGTCTTCATTTCTGATTCGATCACGTAGAAAATCTCCAATCATAGCTGAGGCCCATTGTGGGCGACCAACTATCTATTCAGTAATCCTGATTATACCTAATCATTTGATAATTATTCATTAAAAAAAACTAATTTCAATACGGATCTTAAACTAAACCTACCTTTTCACTTGTACCCAACCATACATAATATAAATTTACTACACAACCCTTCAACTACAAACATTCAGTCGACCATTACCGGATTTGGCGTAATTCAGCAGATTTCACGTAATTCAGCGGATTTCACTGTAATTCAGCGTAATTCACCGTTGCTTTACAACGACGCGAGAGCACATAACTCAAAATGTTTACCGGTTTTAATTCGTAAACTTTGGTAATGAATAGACGGTTCGTTCATTACCTGTGCTGAGGATCGCAGTTTTAAATAACCTTTGATTAATACCGGCTTGTTATGTGATAATGGATTGGATTTAAAGGTTTAATTTGTTGTCGTTGTGTTAAATATATTATTTAATGCTTACCGATTTAGTCTTTACCCTTAAGTGTTTACTTAACTGAATTAGATCTATGGAAAATATCATTACATATTTACATAACCTATAGTGGCTTCTGTCATTGTTATGGATTTGACTATTCAAATCAAATCAAAAGTCATTTATTCAAACTAGGCTGAGAGTCAGCACCTTTTGAACTTCAAAATTGCATAAGACTGTCCCCCACAACGCCCGCCTTTCACTCTATTGTTTGTAATCCTAAAAAAATACTGCAAAACTTGCTGCCCCAAGCTTGTCAAACCCAAGCCTAATCTAATGTCTTTATTTACCTTAAAACCAATACCAATTCTATGAATATTCGTGTTCGTAGACTGTCATTTGTTTCTAAAGAGAACCCTTCCTTCTCTATAAAAATGAAGCCACTTCTATTCCCCATATGTTCTTGACAAGTCTCAGCTCCCGCTCTCTCAAATCACAAACAAACAAAGTTCACGCACACACACACACTCCCACATAAGTACATACACACACGTATTTATAAATCGTTCACACTCGATTTATGCTGCAGTAAGTACTTTTTAATTTATCGTGAGTGGATTCCGATTAATTTAAATACAGCGTTAGTGTTTGCTGGACATTTTAATGAAATGAATAGCAAAAAATAATGTCAGAAAAAAAGTGCGATACGCATTTTTATGTTATTTCCCTAATTATTCCCGTATTTTGACGAACATTCAGAGTCTAATCACAGTCTCAATCTGTCCAAAATACCTTGTAAGTTTTCTATGATTTCGTAAAATAAATACATAATCGCTGAGATGAGATAGTAACTAGATTATGAACGTTTTTAATTTCGGTAGTTTATCATCATCTCCCTAGCCTTTTCCTAACTAGCTTGGGGTCGGCTTCCAGTGAAACCGGATGCAGACTACCAGTATTTTAAACAGAGCGACTACCTATCTGACCCCACAATCCAGTTACTGGTTTTGGGCCTCTGACGACGCGTAACGACTGTTAAATATCCACGAATGGCAGCTGAGACCAACAGCTTAACGTGCTTTCCGAGGCACGGAGGAGTCTAGGTATATAAAGATAGTCACCTATCCACGGACCAGCCGCGGCAAGCGAGGCTTAACCTGATTGATAGACCCGTGCAGCTGTTATTCCTTGGCCACAAGCACATCAAATACGGTAGAATGTATATTAATAATGACATATAGGAGACCTAGTGTGGTGTGGCCTTTCTACTAGCTGGGAATTGATAAGAGCACACAATATGCTGTTTGTATAATGTGGTGATAAAGTATGACATGCTTGGAGAAGACTAGTAGCAGTAGTAGTAGACGGTAGGCAGATGTAAGGAGCTGTTTCTACTGCGAATATACATATACATACATACACTCACGCCTTCTTCCCATGGGGGAGGCAGAAACTACAGCACGCCACCTGCTGCGATCGTTACATACTACAGCAGGCCACCTGCTGCGATCCTTACATTCTGCAGCACGCCACTTGCTGCGATCCTTACATACTCAAAATCAAAAGTCATTTATTCAAATTAGGCTGAGAATAAGCACTTTTCGAATGTCAAAATGACATAAGACAGTCCCCCAAAACGCCCGCCCTTCACCACTTCCTAGTGTTTTAGCTGTGAAGAACAAGTGGAGCAACAAACTCCCCAGCAGCACAGCTGTCTGTTTAGATAGATAGACTTGATTCTATACATAGGTAAGCAAAGTAATCAACACTACGAGACACAGAACTTAAAAAATTGTCATATGTCAGGTAGTCATGCCAATATACCAACAAATAAAATGTAAACTTAACTCAAGCACAAAAAAGTAAACTAAGCATACTACCAAAATATGGTATAAATGACGTGATAGCTTTTTTTTTTGGGTGGGAAATTATCAAATAACTTTTCCCGCTCTGGGCGGAGAGGGAGGGCGTGTCAGACTTTTACTGACTAAAACCCACCCGTGTTCCCTCACTTGCCTGTGTGCCAGGGGCCGCGGTATCTCTTTCGAACAACCCGCATCCCTGGCAGGCATCGGCCCTTGCGGGCTCCATCAGTTGCTGCTGACATCTCTTTGAGGCGCGCGTGGAACACAACGCGCCGTCGACCCGGGCTTGGTCTTTACCGGACAGCGAGCTACCCATTACTTGCCGTCCGCAAGCCCGTGCCTACGGTGGCCGGGAATCAGCCTCGGATTCCCGACACCCAGGGCGTCTCCTACGAAGGCCACGAAGGCCGCGGCTGTGAGGGCGCATGTACTGCATCTCCCTCACGTGCGCCACCTCCCTCTTTGCGAGCATAACTGCTTCGCTGAAGGAGGCGACTGCTAGCCATGCACTCTCGCTCCGTACCATGGGCTGGACCAGGGTCGGACGCGAGAGATTGCCGCCGCCGATCACCACAAGGACATGGCGATGCTCCGCCCAAGCCGGGCAGACCTCCACCGTAAGCTCCACCGTATCCTCAGGGCGATCTTCGCAATGGAAACGCCTGGGGCGTTTCCTCCCGCCCTATCCGAAACAGGAACCTCCCGAAACAGCCGTGTCCGGTCAGGACCTGTGTCAGGCGGAAAGTGAGGACGCCATGCCGCCTCTCAAGCCACTCCTCAAAGAGGGGAATTACCGCCGCAATTGTGGCGTGCCCAGCACTGGGTTGCGACAATCGCACTCTCCACGTCGCCATGAGATCTCGCCGGAGCTCTGCCCGCCGTGCCGCGATTTGCTGCGGCAGCGGAGTTGCGCCCCGGCGATTGGTCTCCTCGCGCCACTTCCAAGTGTGCGCGAGGACCTTTGCCTCCAGATCCCGTGGCGGTAATCCGGCAAGGAGGCCCACCGCCTCACCGGAGATCGTGCGGTATCCCCGGATCATCCGGATGTCCATGACCCTATGGGGCGCCTTCAACCGTCGTGCTGGTTGGCGCCTTAATGTAGGCGCCCACACCGGTGCCCCGTATAGGGCCATGTCCCGCACGACACCCGCGTAGAGCCTCCGGCAGGAGGCGTTTGGCCCCCCTAGATTGGGCAGGAGCCGCTTTAAGGCAGCCCCGGCCCGCTCCAGTCTGGGAGCCAAATGTAGGAAATCCGCCAGCTGTCGAGGACGAATCCTAGGTACTTCATCGTCGACTCGACGCCGATGTGAACCCCTTCCACCGTTATCTGGGAAGTGGGGTCAGTGGCGCATTCCGAGGACCATGAAACCACATGGCCTCGGGCTTGTGTAAGGCCACCTCGAGTCCCAGTTGCCGGATCCTATCCACGATTGTCGCAACCTCGTGTGTCGCTGAGTAAGCGGACGGAGAGTCCGCGGGGCGCCCCGGCTTCTTGATGAGGACCAGTTTCCCCGTATTCCAGTGACGTGGGAACTGGCCCTCCTCCAAGCATGAGCTTAGGGAGCCCACTTAGTCGAGGCCCGAAGTCCGAAGCCGAGAATTACATCCCTACCACTGCAATCTCCCCGAACCGTGCTGCTACGCAACCCCTTCCCCTCAGGACACCCTCGAGAGCCGGGGTACCGGTGGCGGCCGACGAAATCAGGGTCACTGAGCCGCTCAGGTCCTCCACCCAGTCATCCCTGGGCGGGACAAAGTACGGCTCAGCGACCACGGCGATGTTAATCGACCACTGCGCCATGCTCTGGAGCAACAGATCCTGAGCAGTGGCGTAGTGGTTGATGTTCGCCTGGAGGAGGCGTAATGGTGCCGTTATTGGCATTCCATTTCAGTCCCCTCCGGGACCGTGTAGGCTCTGCCGCGGTGGCAACGGCGGCGGCGACTACGGTGGAGGCGGCAGCGACGGCGGCAGTGGCGGCGGCTGCGGCGGTGACGGCGGTGGCGGAGGGCTTGCCCCTGCCCCGGCTCCTGATTTCAGTGGGTGGAGCGCAGGCCTTGCTTCTCGCCCTTAACCTTTCGGCCAAAGCGTCTGCGGTCGGGCCACTGGCCGCACCAGGGACCTCCAGCATTCGGGCCCCAGTCACAGTAACCCTAATGCGGAGGCCGTTGACGACGCCTAGGTCCGCCAGGTCCACCGCCGCCTTTGCCTTTGCGATCACGTCGCGGTAGGACACGCCCTTCTTTTCCGCTCCGGGCTGTAGCGTGATGATGGCGTGATAGCTTACATATGCAATGCTGGATTATGTTTACAAATGATAACCTAGGACCATAGACGTAAAATAAAAAACTTAAAAAAAAAATCAACCGACTTCCAAAAAAACACTAAAAAGTGAAAAATAACTTTAATTTCGGAAGTCGGTGACGTTGATATTTTAATTTTTTGTCACCGCCTTCTGAAATTAAAGTAATTTTTCACTTTGTAGTGTTTTTTGGAAGTCGGTTGTTTATTTTTTAGAAAAAAGTTTTTATTTTTCACTTTTTAGTGGTTCACATGTGCTTACCCCTTCACAGCGTCCCGGCGTGATATTAATTATGAACTGGTGTAAACAATAGACAGACATTAGGTTTCTGCAATTCCAGTCCATTTGCTATCATTTATTGAGGAGTTCCGTTGCCTATCTCCGAAGTTCTTCATCAGATCTTCACCAAATTGAAATGGGACCACTCCGAGAAAGTAATCTTCCAAAAACTACACAAATTGCTTCAAGTTTGCCTATAAAATTTGAAGAGTTCTCTCTATTTCTCCAGGATCCCATCATCAGATCCTGACTTGATGATCATGGGACCACTTGGGAAGTATACCCTTTCAAACAAAAAAAATATCCAAATCGGTCCAGCCATCTTCGAGTAATCGGGGAACATACACAAAAAAAAAGGTTCTGTGTAATCCCCACTGAAGTTTGGATCTACCGTTATGCCCAGAAAAACTGCCAAGTCGACAGTCTCAAGCACCTCTTTATTTAAGTCGATGTTGGGACCTAGATTTCTAACATTAAGTAAGGCAAACTTTACACATTTAGTTTTCTTGGCATTAAGAACTAGGTTATTTGCCGTAAACCAATTCGTAACCATTGAGAGAGCACTGTTTACGTCGTCAAAATCTTGTCTATTCCTGTCTACTTTAAAAATAATAGAAGTATCATCTGCAAACAGTACAACATCACAAATACCTTTTAAATAAAATGGTAAGTCATTGATATACACTAAAAACAAGAATGGGCCGAGTATTGAGCCTTGAGACACATCTAACTGAACTGGTAGCCCGGACGATTTTACTCCATTAACTTCTACAAATTGCATCCTATTATGTAAATAAGAATTTATTACGTTTAAAGCTTCGTTATGGACACCATAATAACGCAGTTTACGCAAGAGCGTCTCATGGTGCAAGCAATCAAAGGCTTTAGAGAGATCACAAAAGACTCCAATAGCATTTTGCGATTATTCCAATGCGTTAAATATGTGTTTCATCAGAGCAACACCCGCATCTGTAGTCGAACGACCTTTTGTAAAACCATATTGCTCATTATAAAAGAGGCTATTTAAATTAAAATGTCTTAGCAACTGCTTGAGTATCAACTTTTCGAATATTTTGCTAAATGCAGGTAAGATAGAAATAGGCCTGAAATTACGAACGTCATTTTTATTACCTGATTTAAATAATGGTATGACTTTACTACTCTTCAAGACGCCAGGAAAAGTCCCAGAATTAATACATTTATTAAAAGTGACAACTAGATAGTGGGCTACGGTGTCTATTATGTTAATTAAAAGTTTAATGGAAATGCCCCAGAAATCACCACTATTTTTAGACTTAAGTGTGTTAAAAACATTAACTACATTACGAGGCGTTACGTGTTCGAAACTGAATAGGTCGCTACATTTAGGCACACTACTATGCAAAAGGTTTTCAGCTTTAGACGGGGACGAATTTACGGAGCAAGTCGTAGTTACAGGTATGTTGGCGTAAAACTCATTAAATGCCTGTGCTACGTCAGCTTCCTTATTAACTAATTTGCTGCAGACCATAATCTCAAGCCGTTTTTCTTGTTTAACTGATTTATCCGTTTCATTGTTAATGATTTTCCAAGTAGTTTTTACTTTGTTATTAGAATTTTTAATTGAATTGCCTAAAAATTTAGATTTTGCAAAAGCACTAATCTTTTTCAATAATTTTGAATAATTTCGGACATACTCTAGAAAAGGACTATCAAACCTGTATTTTTTCAAACCATATAACTCGTATAGTCTCGCTCTACTTTTGTAAATACCTGGAGTAGCCCATTGGTTAAAGCCAACGGAGGTGCCATCAATGTTAATGGTTTTGATCTTGAAAGCAGATTGGTACTCTTTTTGCACAACATCAAAAAGAGCTCCATAAATTTCATTAGGATTCTTGTGTTGTGCTATGGAAGGTGTAATTCTACGAGCTATATTATTTTTAAACTTGTTGCAACGACTAGCTGTATAAGGCCTGCATACAAACGTATGCGACTTTTTTATATAATGACATTGGGAAGCTAGCTAATGAACTACAGCGGTCAGATGTTAAGTCAGTTACCACTAATTTATGTTTGGCATCACAATAACTAAATATATTATCAAGACATGTTGACGAAGATGCCGTGATCCGAGTAGGTTCAAAAAACAAGTTAATTAAATTAAAAGATCTGAACAGATTGAGAAATCTAATACTTAATGGAGTAACATCTAAAATATTTATATTAAAATCTCCACATAAAATTATACTTCTATTACTTGATTTTAACTTATTGAGTGAATCCTCCATTACCGATTCAAAACGAATGAAATCCCCAGAGGGGGGTCGATATACGCAAATTATAACGTATCGCTCGAGTTCAACACAAGAAAATTCAATAATGTGCTCAATAGAATGATTAACTAAATCTAAACGTTGTTATATTTCAACTTGCTAGAAACAAGAACTAAAGAGCCAGTGCGAATAGCAGTTTTTCTTGCAAATGCACTTTGTACAGTAAAATTATCATCATTGATAAACACTACTTCATGTTCTTACAACCAGTGCTCAGTCAAACATAACACCTGAATAGTAGTAGTAATACATAGTTCTCCATAAATAAGCTTATCTCTAGCTCTTTGCCGGACAAACCCTGCATATTTTGATGAACAACATTCAACATATGCGGCTCAGCCGTTGTCGCACCTAATAGTTTAAACTACTAGGCGAATCTAAAGTAGTGTTAGTACCACTAACAGTAATCATACAAGACTTCGACATACTACTTATGCCTCGGCTTATTTATATACGTTAATAGCCTCGCTATTTTATGTCTAAACCTAATTGGCAGATACACTGTAGTCCTTGTCGATTTCAACTTATCAACAAAACTGTTGGTGTCAAAAAATATAAGGTTTTCACTGTAGTGACTTACTAGGAACTGCATGAGTACTAAGCATATGTATATAATTATTTTTTCTATTAGATAATCTCTCAAAATATGGAAAAGCACACAAAATTATTTTATTACAATTAATCTTTAAAATCTCAGTAAAGCTATCAGTGATATCATCTTTTTAGACCTGTGAACTATTACCTACAAGTACAGTTATGTTGGTATTACAATGATATTGATTTTTTGTAATTGATGTCATTCTTTCTTTGAAGGATTTTCCAGGCAAACAATTATTTTGAGTAGAAATACTCAAGTTGTTACTAAGTAATTTCCCTAAACCTCTTCCTATACTATTAGAAAACATAACTGACTGATAACAAACTTGAATACTACATAGGGTAACACTACTAGCTACTGACTGATCTTGAGATGGTACTTGCACAATATCAGGAATATCATGGTTGGGGTTACAGTCCAGAGCACTCACAACTTGGGACGGGTCCTCCGTTGCCTCAGGCTGGAGGGCATCAAGGTTGGTTCCACTTTGACAAGAACACTGAGTGTTACTGAGAGTCAGTGAGTCCACTCTGTCTACCAACTCATTAGTAGCTAGGATATGTTCCTTAATTTGGTGCTGAGAACATACATATTTATTATAAAGGGACTTTAGTGAGTCATAAAGAATTTGAATTTCGGACTGTAAGCGTTAAGTGTCTATTTCATAAATATTTATACTATTTTCTAATTTAATTTCATAATTCTTAAATTTATTCCCAAGAGAAACACGTTCTTTCCTTAGTTGAATATTTTTGGAATAGTATTTTGATGTTTCTTGAATTTATTACATTTTTTAATGATTTTATTCAATCTTGCATATTTTTTAAATTTATTTTTACTAATTTTATGACTATGGTTATATCTTAGTAAGGAATCCTCTGTCAGGTCAATTATTATTGTTGTGATGGATAGAGGGTTATAATTGGTATTTAACAATTCACTAAACAAATGGTTAGTTTGTTTGGCTTGAGTACGCTCTATTATATATTTTGTAATTCTATAATTTTTACATTTGCATGAATTAATTCATCCTCTAGGTCCCTAACCTTACACAAAGCCTCCTCATACAAATTACTGCAGTTGTTGAAACCATCAGTGACCACCCTTAGTTGATTCCGTTCAGCCACAACTGTGAGGTATTGAAGATGTAAGTCAACGAGCTCCTGTTTTAAGCTTGTGTTTTTGTAAACAACTTTCTCGACTTCCTTCTCACTTTCCTCTCTCCCTCCTCTAACAGCTCTCGACATTTGCTTTGTAAAGCCTGGAGCTCGTGTAGGGTCGTTCTCAATTTAAACTCCAACTCCTGAGCGGTAACCTTACGGGTCATCACAGGCATGGTTTCAGGAATAAGTACTGGAAGTATGAAAGGAACGGTGAGAACTAAACAGAGACAAAAACAAATAGGGAAAGCTAGAAATGAAAGGAAAAATGGGAGAAGTTAGTGGTGCTTAATAGAGTAACGACATAGGCGGCTGAATCAAATTAAAATGCAATTAATATGAGTAGATCAAGTACGAAGTTACATTGATTCTATTGACTTATGATTTTACTTTTGTTTATGTGGGTAGGATGCCTGATTTAAAACCAAAAAATCTAGTTTTGCTTAAAGAATGCAATTTAACCAAAAGTTCTGATACTACGGCTAATTGCTTGGAGTTACTGAGTTGTGACGATTGTGTGCTAATAAAGAATAAAAGTGAACAATACTCCCCGTTTAAATCCGCAGGTTGAACATTAGCTGTTTGTGATAGGTTACCGGCACGGTGTGTAACCAAACACTATGTTTTATTACGTAAATTTTTAGGAAAACAATAATCCTTAGTATTTATGCACTCTTTTTATATTTGGGTAAATTAATACACGATAATTACACTTAAAAATAAATAAAACTAATTTTAAAATACGGAACAAAATTTTGACATGTCACTCGGGCAGTGTCGCCAGTTAATTACTACAGCACGCCTCCTGCTGCGACTTTTACTTACTACAGCACGCCACCTGCTGTGATTCTTACATACTGCAGCACGCCATCTACTGCGATCCTTACATACTACAGCACGCCACCTGCTGCAATCCTTACATACTACAGCACGCCACCTGCTGCGATCCTTACATACTACAGCACGCCACCTGCTGCGACCCTTACATACTACAGCACGCCACCTGCTGCGATCCTTACATACTCCCTTTGCTTCGTTTACGTACATACATCTGGTCATACACGCACGCCGCGCGCCGGTTGCGAGACTACGCAGCTGACTGTTCTGAAGAACATCACCAAGAAATTTATATCCTCTAGTATATATCTTCCTAGGGCAGGGATGGCGAACCGATGGTACGCGTGCCTTTGGTGGCACGTGACAAAATAGGTTGGGCACGTCATCAATTGAGGAATTTAGGTACATAGATCACAATGGCACACATAGAAATCTGAACGCTATATGTAGGTACTCACATCTGCATGTGCCTGCAAGTCGTAAATTTCAGTAATACATACCATTAGACTTGCTTAGAAACAGATCGTAAAAAGTAACAAAATATGATCCTGATATAAATTATTTAGCATCTGCTTCAGTGGGGGTTGTACTTATTTGTTTTTTTCTTAATAAATAAGTACCTACCTCAATTAAGATATATAAATAGTAGGTATTATTGTAAAACTTTTTTCCCTGTCGTTGGTAAGTCAAGATTAAATTTTGGCACATCATGGCATCATTAAATAATTGTTTGGAAAAAATGGCACGTCGATGTACAGAAGTTCACCGTTCTAGGGCATCCTCACTTGCATCTGCCTTGTGAATACCTACTACTGCGAATATAATAGTTTTTTAGAAAATCCTTGAACATTCTCGAACTTTTTTCAAAAACAGTATTCTGCAATTCATTTTCATACATGCAATATTCAATTCCAAAAAATGCCAAAAAATCAAAAGGCCATCAGCACAAGAAAATATTTTCTCCTAAAATTTCCACGACAAAATTGGTTAGTTTCGGGCGCATATAGCCGCGTAACGCAATATATGTCCAAACAGTCGCTTCGCGTCACTTCACATACACGATTACCGTAATGCGATTGCGCTTGCCGTCGGCAATATGCGCACGCCCTTAATTAGCGCAGCTGCCCCTACCAATTCACCAACGAAATGTAAACTTTATTCCATTGAATTTAGGGTTGAACTTTGTTCTGAAAATATGATTCAATAGTTCTATCGAAGGGTTCAATAGTTATGTTTATGTGATTACATTTGTCGGTATCGGAAATCATTAAATGGGTGCATGTTTTCATCACGAAATTTTAATTAATGGGACGTCAGCCCATTAATTAAAATTTCGTTACAAGGTTGTTAAGAAAAAAATTGGCTGAAAAACGGCGTGTTAACTACCACTTTAAAACCTACCATTTTTAAAGAGGGTGAAATTAGGTTAGTCGCTTAGTACCGTTTTAGGCAGTTTCATTAAGGTAAATCTAAATCTAGTCCACATTTTTTCCATATAAACTTCGGGAGTGTAAGAAAAAAAATTAACGTGATAAGGTTTTGTCTTATTAACAATATTATTGTCTGTGCGGAAACAGAATACTAAAATAAAAAGCTATTAAAAAGTTAGAAGCCAACAAAGATTCGTTTTTCTTGCTAATTTAATGTAACTTTGGGCGTGTTTATGTCATAAAAGAAGTGTAAAATCTCGAAAACCAAGTCGGTACCGACAAAGCTCAAATATCGTAAAGTTTAATAAACTTTATGGGTCATTGATTTATGGAGTGGTTTTTTCATAAAACCCAATCTTCAGAAGGGCTTTTCTTAATTTTTACATGCCTGTTTTACTATGAATGATCTTGCATCTCACTCAATAACGGTCTGCGTGTAGACTAGCGTTTAACTCCTCATCACTGATACTACCTCTGTCGGACACGATTCCTGGTGAGACAGCGTGCTTTTTAGCCAGGCCCACCAGTGAGTTCGAGCCCGTAACTAGATTCCCCTTAAACGTAGTAGTGCGTTTCCTAATCATAAAGTTGTCTAAGGGGTCTTAGACAACTTTATGATTACGTCCTAGACTAAAATTATTTATTTTGAACCTCTGTAATAACTAATGACAGAATTTTTAACTAAACAAACGTATACTTAACTATTAACTATATATCAATATAAAGATTTACGTTTGAAAATGTCGGGCTACGATCCGTAGCACTTGCTACGGTCAGAGCTACGTGACGCTACGGCGGCTACGTAACTACGCTTTGTAAGTGATGCGCTACGAAGTCTACGCTAAGCTTGGCGCGTGTCCTATGTGACGCGTTTATAAAGTGGATTTTGATTTCGTTCCTATAATACGCTATCACGCCTAGGTTTTACAGGAGCTGCAGAATAATGTCCAAAACCCTAGAGTTTACGTAGTGTGAGGAACCTACTGTACGATTATAAGCTACCTACTCTTTGGCTGGTTTTAGTCTTGGCCGGCTTTGGTAGATCCAACTTCGAGAAAGAGGTCAATCGTCGAATCCAACTCGGCTGGGCAGCGCTCGGGAAGTTTCGCAATATCTTCTCATCCCACATACTGCAGTGTCTAAAGACGAAAGTCTTTGACCAGTGCGTGTTGCCAGCGATGACATATGGAACCGAAACGTGATCGCTCACAATGGGCCTCATAAGAAGGCTTAAAGTCACCCAAAGGGCAATGGAGAGGGCAATGCTTGGAGTTCACTACGTGATCGATTCAGGAATAAAGAGATCCGCAAGAGAACCAAAGTAACCGACGTAGCCCGAAAAATTGCCAAACTTAAGTGCCAGCTGGGAGGGCACATCACTCGCAGAACAGATGGCCGATGGAGCGGAAAAGTTCTGGAGTGGCGACCGCGTACCGGAAGACGAAAAGTTGAAAGGCCTCCCACAAGGTGGACCGATGATCTTGTGAGGGCCGCAGGAGTCCGCTGGATGTGGGAAGCACAGGACCGGTCGACGTGGAGGAGCTTGGGGAGACCTATGTCCAACAGTGGACGTCTTTCAGTTGAAATGATGATGATGATGACTCTTTGGCCTACACCACATGAAATTTCCTTTTAGCCCCAAAAACAGATGTACAACATCCTTAAGACATAATGAAACGATTAATGTACTCCAAATGACTATTTATACGGTAAATAAAACCCGTTTATTTACCATATCAATTCGACACGAATAAAAACCTAATTAAGGCCTGTGTTTGGAAGAATGGGGAAGTTTTTAAGATGGCGGCCGACAATGGATTACGAATTTATGTGGTGTTCCCCGCCCTGAGAATAAGCGTGGTGGAGACAGTTATATTGCTTAAGTTAATGCATAAATAAAAGGTAACAATATAGGCTGGTTTTAAGGGCTCGGGAAGTGGAGTTAAAGGAAATCATAAAATAGTATAAAAACAAAGAAGACTTGACACATATATCTTACACCAATAGCTTGCTTAAGGCACGATTTCGACGGTAGTGATCACTTAGAAAGTTGAGTGACGTGAGATATTCTTGAGCTTTATTCTGGTCTGGCGGTTTTAAATCGTAAGCACTGACAATAATTGAGAGGCGGCATGGCGTCCTCACCTTCCGCCTAACACAGGTCCTCATCGGACACGGTTGTTTCGGGAGGTTCCTGTTTCGGTTAGGGCGGGAGGAAACGCCCGGGTGTTTCCATTGCGAAGATCGCCCTGAGGACACGGTGGAGCATACGGTGGAGGTCTGCCCGGCTTGGGCGAAGCACCGCCGTGTCCTCGTGGAGGTGATCGGCGGCGGCGATCTCTCGCGTCCGACCCTGGTCCAGGCCATGGTACGGAGCGAGAGTGCATGGCTAGCAGTCGCCTCCTTCAGTGAAGCAGTTATGCTCGCAAAGAGGGAGGCGGCGCACGTGAGGGAGATGCAGTACATGCGCCCTCACCGCCGTGGCCTTCGCAGGAGACGCCCTGGGCGTCGGGAATCCCAGGCTGATTCCCGGCCACCGTAGGCACGGGCTTGCGGACGGCGAGTAATGGGTAGCTCGCTGTCCGGTAAGGACCAAGCCCGGGTCGACGGCGGGTTGTGTTCCACGCGCGCCTCAAAGAGATGTCAGCACCAACTGATGGGGCCCGCAAGGGCCGATGCCTGCCAGGGGTGCGGGTTGTTCGAAAGAGATACCGCGGCCCCTGGCACACAGGCAACCGAGGGAACATGGGTGGGTTTTAGTCAGTAAAAGTCTGACACGCCCTCCCGCTCCGCCCAGAACGGGAGAAGTTATTTGATGATTTCCCACCCAAAAAAAAAAAAAAGCACTGACAATAATAAAAGAATATTACATATATACATACATTCAAATTGAAAAGATTCCAAGAAAAAAAAAGGGTGTCTAAAAGCCTGTCTAGTTTTTAACATCTGTTAAACTACATATTCACGTGCCAAATTAAACCATAAAAATTTCCATAAAATTAGCTGAAGGGAACCGCGAGTTAGGGCTTAGAATCAAAACTGCAGCAACAAGTACTGCAGTTTTGATTCTAAGCCCCTTACTCGCGGTTCTCTTCAGCAATGCACGGCAGCTTACAGCGCATTCAGCGGCTGTCATGTTAGTTAGTGCTAGACGGCGAAGTCTTACCGGTTTTTCATTAGGAGCTATTGTTTTTAATTTTCCAAAAATCCCATTCTTTTGTGTTTTTGTAAAATTGCTCGCGTTTTGGGCAGTGTTGCTCATTGTCATTTGTTTATTGTGCTTAGCTGTTTTTTAATTATAGGGCTGTGTTTAAAAGTATTTAAATGGTGCTTTAGAAAGTCGAGATTTCTTGCTCTTAATTATATATTCTATGGGGATCACAACTTTACGATTACTCTTGTTTGAAATTCCTTTTACAGTATTTCCGATATCGATTTAAAACCAATACATTATGAGTTACCAATACGAAATAAATATCATGATAATGATAGATACGTAGCTATTATAAAGTTGCGATTTGCTTGTAAGACTGTGACTGAATGAAAAATGTATTATACAGTCAATAGAGCAATATATATGAAAGAAAATTTATAATAACTCATAATACACCAAACGTTATTAAAATTCAATGTTGATAAATTCATTGGTGCACAGTTTTCTTAAAATTTAAACCTGATAGTAAACTATCGCTTTGAACAGATTAGTGTTGAACGAATAAACTATAACTAAAAGATAAAATCATATTTATTGTCATGCATAAGTCGGAATGCGGCGAAGTAAGCAGGTTATAACTTAACTGGTCTCATAAAATGCTCGCATTTGTTGTGTACAATAGTAGTTATCAGGCACTTCACTAAAATTTTATTTTACTTTTACGTGGCTTAAGAGCTATCAATCAGATGCTTTTGTTAAAGTTAGTTTCGTGGTAAAACATGTTTCAATTTTCTTACTTTACTAACTAAAGTAATAAGTGACTCAAAAGACTTTTCTGTTATTTATGTTACAGATAAGTTACAGCAACTACAGAGCGCCGCCTGCTACGACCACTACCTACTCCTATGTCTCCTCGTTGACATATCTAATGTAATGTAACTAGCCTGTATCGTCCCACTGCTCCTCGTTGACATATCTAATATAATGTAACTAGCCTGTATTGTCCCACTGCTCCTCGTTGACATACTTAGTGTAATGTAACTAGCCTGTATCGTCCCACTGCTCCACGATGCAATATCGAATGTAATGTAACTAGCCTGTATTGTCCCACTGCTCCTCGTTGACATATCTAATGTATTGTAACTAGCCTGTATCGTCCCACTGCTCCTCGTTGACATATCTAATGTAATGTAACTAGCCTGTATTGTCCCACTGCTCCTCATTGACATATCTAATGTAATGTAACTAGCCTGTATTGTCCCACTGCTCCTCATTGACATATTTAGTGTAATGTAACTAGCCTGTATCGTCCCACCGCTCCTCGTTGACATATCTAATATAATGTAACTAGCCTGTATTGTCCCACTGCTCCTCGTTGACACATCTAATGTAATGTAACTAGCCTGTATTGTCCCACTGCTCCTCGTTGACATATTTAGTGTAATGGAACTAGCCTGTATCGTCCCACTGCTCCTCGTTGACATATCTAATATAATGTAACTAGCCTGTATTGTCCCACTGCTTCTCGTTGACACATTTAGTGTAATGTAACTAGCCTGTATTGTCCTACTGCTTCTCGTTGACATATTTAGTGTAATGTAACTAGCCTGTATCGTCCCACTGCTCCTCGTTGACATATCTAACATAATGTAACTAGCCTGTATTGTCCCACTGCTCCTCGTTGACATATTTAGTGTAATGTAAATAGCCTGTATCGTCCCACTGCTCCTCGTTGACATATCTAACATAATGTAACTAGCCTGTATTGTCCCACTACTCCTCGTTGACATATTTAGTGTAATGTAACTAGCCTGTATCGTCCCACTGCTCCTCGATGACATATCTAATGTAATGTAACTAGCCTGTATTGTCCCACTGCTCCTCGTTGACATGTCTAATGTAATTTAACTAGGCTGTATTGTCCCATTGCGAGGTAAAGGCCTTCGTCTCCCTTTTCCGCACAAATCTATTGAAAATAAGTAAATGATTATACTCATTTTATATCGAATATCGTAACGAATCTTTTTAATGTCTTTTTTCATTCTTACCTGAACTCCTTACCTGTCTTTGGACTTTCTCAACCTCTTGAATAGTTTTTAATAGTTTTATTTAACTATTACGTTTCTACCGCGGCTTCACCCACGTAGTGCTCGGAAATTATCCCACGGAAACGCACTACTACGTTTAAGGGGAATCTAGTCGCGGGCCCGAACTCACTGGTGGGCCTGGCTAAAAAGCACGCTGTCTCACCAGGAATCGTGTCCGACAGAGGTAGTATCAGTGATGAGCAGTTAAACGCTAGTCTACACGCACAACGTTATTGAGTGAGATGCAGGATCATTTATAGTAAGACAGGCGAAGAAAAATTATTTATATTTATAAATTAAGAAAAGCCCTTCCGAAGATCGGATTTTATAAAAACCGCGGCATAAATCAATTACTAATAAAGTTTATTGAAGTTTCCGATATTTGAACTTTCGTCGGTACGGACTTGGTTTTCGAGATTTTACACTTCTTTTATTACTTAAACACGCCCAAAGTTTGATTAAATTAGCAAGAAAAACGAATCTTTCTTGGCTCCTAACTTTTTAATGCCTTTTATTTTAGTATTCTGTTTCCGCACAGATAATATTATTAATAAGTAAAAACCATATCATGTTTAATTTTTGATGAACGTTGTCGAACAGTGGAGTAATACACTCCCGAAGTTTGTATGAAAAAAATGTCGAAAAGA
Source organism: Polymixis lichenea (assembly GCA_949091785.1). Taxonomy (NCBI): domain Eukaryota; kingdom Metazoa; phylum Arthropoda; class Insecta; order Lepidoptera; family Noctuidae; genus Polymixis; species Polymixis lichenea. Next base: position 270,339 of record OX420942.1, read on the forward strand.
CCTTTTAGATCACCTTAATAGATCTTTTTAAGAGGATTAATTTTGTAATACATTGTTTTCATATTACTATTGGTTTACGCGGCGCACGCCAGTAAAATTCCCAGTCGGCATGATTTTTTCCAACACCTTCAATATTCATCGTCATATTTCAGCCAATTTACACAAAACTGAAATAAATTCCTTCCTCGTGAATCACTCCGTTCATTGGTAGAAATCGTATGGAAATCCGTTTGCTAGTTTTTGAGTTTATTGCGTTCAAACAGACAGACGCAGCGGGAGGACTTTGTTTTATAACACGAGTACGAACTTATATAACTAACTGTCGATTGTATAAACTATTTGGTAGTATCGAAATATTCCAAGCACCTTTCAACATACGTTACTTGTCAGATAAAAATAACCTAATATAATAGGAATGCAAACAAAACTCACCACTTTCAGAGACTGACGAGGGCGACCGTTCCGCTGTCGACACTCCCGACGACGACGATTCTAACGACGAGAGCGAGTCCGCTCGCGTCGTGTGCGTGTGCGTCATCGAACTCTCCGATAGTCTTGAGTCTCTGGAGGCGTCGCTCAGCTGATTCAAACGCCGCTGGAGGTAGCGTTGTTCTCGCGCCAATTGCTCCTTGTGACTAACGTGCCTCTTCTCTCGCTCTTCCAGACTCTGGAACAAGATAATGGGGGATTTAAAACTCTGCAGATATAGAAAAGGTGGTGAAAGTCTGCATGGTAAGAATTAGTAACGTAGTGGACTTAGCATAATGGCTGATAGATTTGACTGCGCGATTCTTTGTCTTTAAAATTCTGCAGCGTGTGAAAAAGAGTTGATAAATTTCAATTCCTAATTCCAAGTACAAATTAATTTTGAACGTTACTATCGACACTGATTCCAGTGAATTTCTTTTTGGTGCAATTGCACCAAACCATCCACCCACATCCATCATCATCATCATTCATCATTGTCATGCGTTACCAAATTTGGTAACGCATGACTCTGCAATTACAGAGTTCGCGTACCAAAGTCTGCAGTTTTAGAATATTATTAATCGTTACTTACTCTAGTTTTGCCCATACACACAAAGAAACTGTTCCTATTATCCATCAAAACAAACAAATAGTAATTTACTATTAAACTTCTTCCCATATTAGCAGTACCCGAGCACGTCGGACAAACAGTTCGGAAAGAGATTAATAGTATCAATAACAAGAAACTATTGGGTAATCAGACGCACATAATGTGCTAGTCGAAACACATTAATCACTAGCTGCTGATTTACTAACTTAGGTCTTTGACGTTTAACTTCAGCTTCATAACTTGGGCTGTGAATGGTTTGGGTTGTGTACTAGAAGTTATTGCAAATACATTTGTTCCACGTTTGTTACTGACAGTGCTAAAATTTCATAATATGAAATTCCATCAATCGCATCTTAATTATAAAACGTCATCTTATTTTTTTATTAATATTCACACATTCCATTTAAGATGGTGCCAACATAAACTCATTAGAGACGTTATTACATTATTGACATTATCTCACAGGAAAATAAGTATATATCACATTATTATCACCACCAACATTTTAGTATCTTCAAAAGATTATATAAAGAATTGGCCTCATAAGACCCCGCTTCCGAAGATCGAAAAGGATATAAACGCTTCAGAATATTCCACCAAGTTCTATCAAAAAGTAGATGATGGTGATGTTCTAGTTGTATTGATTAAATACTTAATGACAATACTTTTAGCCAGCTAAAATGGCATCTGTTCATTCACCCTTACACATCGACGTCAGCCTCTGCACATAGCATATTTTTGTGAGGCTCTTAAGAAAATGGCTTTTTCTAGAGCCCTATACACCGGGGACCGCCCGCGGGAAAAAAAATGAGGATTATGTACAAGTAAGTTCGGGCAACTTCCGGCACTGCAGGATAGTCGATGAATTTTCGTCTTTTGTTTTTCTCTCATTGTGTTTAAGGGTTTATACTACGTATACCTAAATGGGAGTTGCTGAGTTTCTTCGCGAGTTTAGAATTAATAGCCCTAATGTTGAATAATTCAGGTTATTTTCAAAACGGGGTTTGAGGTATAATTTTGGAATGTTACTTGCTCTTTGTGCTGATGTATTTTTCGGGCGAAATGAAGCAAATAATGAATTACGAAATGACTCGGTAATCGAAGTAGATTGAGGGTTATTACTTGAAGATTCTAATTTTGCTGCCGAAATAACGTTTGATTACACAACTGTTGAATAGCAACGTAATCTACATATTGAATTACCCGACCATGGCTAAAACTGTTCACGAGAAGGCCATAATAATCTCTGCGTTCTAAACAAAGCAAGAGATATCAAAAGCCACGCTTTCTTTTTAATTTTTTTCACATACGGGTGGTGATATATCTGATCATAAATCATCGACAAGTCAACGGACGGTGCAGTCCTGTCCTTATTTTGCAGTCCAAATGTTAAATGCTTTTGGAGGAGATTTTAAATATTCGCTGCTTTTGCGAATGATTAAATTATGGATGGAGAGAAATGGCCGTGGAAATTGTTTGCGGATGACGGATATGAAGCTGTGATTTTTTGTGAAAAATGTGGGGATGATATTTAAAAACTGGAAGCTGCACCTACGAACGAAAGTATACTCAGACCGACAGTACGACCGTTTGTCGAAATACATTACTGACAACTGTAATCTTTGCCTATTATGTGTATCTAATATATAAAATTCTCGTGTCACAGTTTTCGTTGCCATACTCCTCCGAAACGGCTTGACCGATTTTGATGAATTTTTTTGTGCTTATCCGGTATCTATGAGAATCGGCCAACATCTATTTTTCATCCCCCTAAATGTTAGGGGTAGTCCACCCCTAAATTTTTATTTTTATTTTTTAGACAACATTTTTAATTTCTATTTTTTTATGATACAACATACAAAAATACATACAATCCTCAATTTTTGGCAAAACAACGTTTGCCGGGTCAGCTAGTGTAATATAATAAGTCATAATGATTGCTAGTTAAACGCATCACTCAAGTATATAACGTACGTGCACAAGCAGAAATGATCCAATGTATGCGTCTGAATGGACAGATTTCCAATACACTCGCATATAGGCACAAGCCACAACCTTTACTTTATCGATTTCCTGTCAAAGCATTTGAGCGTCGAGCGATTCCGAATTATGTCATATTGCTATACATATACTATGTTATATAGCTATATATTATGGATTATTGGTACCATCCTACCCTCGTGTTATTGCACGCTATTTATTTTTTACGACCACCACCCCGTTTAATATGAGTAGATTTGGCCTCCCCAAATAATCCACTCATATTGCAAAACCCAGTGATGCTGAATAATCTCTGCACTCTGCAGTCTTGAAATGTTGATGTTTTTGAAGGATATTCGAGAGAATCGGAAATAAAATGTTAAGTGACCACTGTTTCCAATGTTGGGTGAATATAAATGGGGACAAAAATGAATGTTTTGCTCTTAATGATGCGGTAGTAAGTGACAATCAAGATGCTCGATTTAACGCCATTCTTACTAAAAGCGTATTTAAAACACAGCTGACCTATTTTAACATAACCACTCCGGATTCAAAAGAGCTTCATATTAAATTAAAACAAGCTCATTATAGAAAGTACAATACCGTAGGCAAGCGGAACATTACCTTAAAACATGTAAATTTTGAGGCTGATGAATTTTAAACAACACTTCGGAGTATCACTTATAACTTAATTGGTTATTAGAAAAGTTTTCCAATCTGCATGAGGAATTGCTCGGTGGTTGGAATTTTTAGCCGCTGTAAAATATAGCCGACATTGTTTATTTAGGCAGACTTGATGGAAACCGCCTGAGGAGTTTGTTCAGCAATTTGGCCGGTTTTGACCTTTCGCAGGGAAAGTTATTTGATACTGTCAGTCTCGGAATTTTTGAAGCTTGGAATAAATGTTGCGTAATACGAGATAGGTAGGTATCTAACACGATGAATTCTGTTTCAAAATCCAGGTAGGTTTATTGAAGAAATATCTCACGTGAATTTCTTGCTTATGCTCAATTTTTTCTTACAATCATAACCGACAGTGTGAGCAGCGAGTGGAAAATTAGATGGACCGCTGACCTGGAAACGTTCGCAAGGATCCGTTGTATACGGAGCCGCGTATTGAGGAGAAGTATTTTATGAGCGTATATTCAGCAGTTCAACGTTTTCTCACCTTTGACAGATTTTATTAACTTATTCAATCTATCTTAGTTCACCGCTACATATAGCAATTTTATAAATGTGCCCGATTGCTAACTGTTACCGTTCGTTATTGCTTAAAACGAAAACGGTCGTATCTTCGTTAATATCAAAGCGTATAAACATTTTCATTCATCCTTTGGAAGCGTTTACAGGTAAAATTGGTTAGAGAATATTTTCAAAGGGCACTTGTTGTTTGAAAAGATTTTAGAGATGGTTAAAGAAAACGACCCGTGTTAAGTCCTTAGGTATGAGATCTTAGATTGCTAAATCCAAGGACTGAGGATTTTGAGGCTTTCAAATCTACCTTCTCTCAACTGTGACTTAGCACATAAATCTGGAATACAACCCAAATATCTGTATGCATGGCCGCTCAAAATGATAGGCGGTATTTTGAGAGAGCTATTTTGTGAAACTTTGCGACTGTATGTGTGTTGTATCTGTGTTGGTGTTGTCTCAAGTTCCCGGCAATTCGCTGGCTTATCGCCTCACAGGGGAAGCGACGGAGGGTTGTCGAAAAATGGGAGTATTTTTTTAAAGAATAATTTTTAATGTGTAAGTGTGTAAGTCCCACAATATACTACATGTTTCGCTTTAATGTACCCATGATTTAAGCATGGGTAAATTAAATGTGATTATTCATGGGTCGGCGTCAATTAGAGCTTTTAATTTCTATACTAATTGATAGGAATGATCTAAATCAAGCAGATAATCAATTAGAAATATATTTTCAGCTCTATTCAGTTTACTTCACTTAACAATTTTAATGAACGTATTCATTGAATAATTTGTGTTCATATTATTTTCAATAAAGGTATTCATTCAATTCGGCTTGATAAAATCATCTACATATACCTGCTTTTCAAATCTATTCATTACCTTCGGTTGTTTACACATGTCTGAATACTCATTTCGCTATCTTATTTTTCCTTCTACCTCTTGAACTACCATGCCTCTTTTACATATATCTAGTCTTATATTTACACTATCTTCTCTTGCACCAACCCTAGTGTTCCGTATGGCTCATTAAAACGTTCGCGCGGCGCACGTAATCGTGGATTTACGAGTCGCGAGCCTCCATGTGCCGTATCACTCGCGAATTCATCTTAATTATTTCACTAGGCTTGTAGACCAACGATGATGAGGGTCTGATAATGTTGATAATTATTTTGTTTTGGGTTCTCAGGTAGGAGATGAGAATTTAGTAAATTAACGTAAGCTTAACGATATTGGCAGTGTGTTTGTAAGTGATATTGGAGCTTAATTTGAAACATTTGAAGATACATAATAAGTATCTAACAGAGTATGAAAACAAAAACCTGTTCTCACCAAACGCATAGCAATTAAAATTAGACTACAAATTGTTACGCAGCAAATTTTTCTAAATTAACGCGAGAGGCAGTCAACACCTAAGCACTGCGGAACTCAATCGAAAGCTGTATATGTATACCTAAATATATTCACCGCAATAACACTCGACAGCCACCCAAAAGATTTCAAACTGCTACAAAGAATTCCAACATGTGACAATTTCCATTGTAATGACATTTACCAATTCCGACCATCACTACAATTTTCCTAAGCCCTGAATGTTTTCCACGAAACGCAAATGAAAACTGGCGTTGCCTTCAGTTACGATGTGCTCGCTTAACTACGATGCCTTTTAATTAGTCCTGCATATTAATCAGACTAACGGTCTAAGTTTGAAACTGTACTGACTAGCGGTTGGGACGGACTGGTTTTATTTAGTGTCACTTTTGAAGTGAGAAGAGTCGTTTATTTTGATGATAAGTGAGTGAAGTGAAGAAGCGTATGGAATACATAATATTATCATTGGTTAGTTTGACAAAGCGGAAAAGGTTTATAACGAGCTATGGTCACTTGTCAAGCTGAAACACTTTGTATACATGAACATAATGTACATAAAGTGAAATTGAATTTTAGTCTAATGAAAAAATATAAAAAAATATACATTGCAATAAAAATGAGACACAATAGTATATCAATCCTCCATAAGACATTTAAAAATCCATGTGGTAAAAATAGTCGCAAAATCTAAAATAGCAGCCATCCATGTCCATCCCATAATAGCCGTATTTTTTATCTATTTTGTGGTCTTCACACTAACAATAAATTGGCTAAACTAAACAAAGTGTGCGACCATTAACATACTCAATTCGTTCAGTCAAGAGCCTATTTACGGCACGGGCTTTAATTACTTATGCGTTGTGAAATTCCAAATGAAAGTCGGTACCTAATGATGGCAAGTTCTTAATTAATTATGTCTGGGTTATTTCTAATCCGTGCGAGCAGAAGTTTTAATAAACTGTCTTTTGAACATGATTTGGATATATTCATACCAGTGTATCTCGGCTTAAGCATCTTTTGGTGTAAATCTTCTTTAATTGAAAAGTATTTTTTGCTCTGTATGTTTTTTTTGTTTGTATTAGTTGAGCGCATATTATTTATTTCACAAGTTCAGTCATAAGTAGTTATTTTGTACCTACCTTTTTTGTTGTTGTTTAAATTCAGTGTTCATCAGTGGAAACTTGTAAATGGCCTTCGGTTTCATATTGTTTAATAACATTGTTTATGTTGGCTGTAAGTTTCCCGAATAAAATAAAATGGCCGAAAGAAGTGCTATTAGGTGTTCAAGTGAAGGAATGAATGTCTTAAAGTACCGTGTCGAACTTCTATCCAGCCGTACAGAACCTAAGAAAACGAAAAGGTAAGCAAAATCATTGTTACAAGAAATTATTCTTTAATTTTAACGTCAAGTATAAACCAATTGTCTAAGGAAATAACTTTAACAGTAAGTAAGTTTATATTGAAAATTCATGTAATAATAAAACGCTTTCCATAATTCTCTTTAAATTGCAGCAAACCCAATCTTATCCACATGACATAAAGTTGAAATTCCTTCAGTGGTTTCGCAAATAATATTTGGTGAAGCGAGTTTGAAATAATAACGCATCGCTTCATTGACAGCGGTTTACTTTACGCTCAATTAGTGGAACTACACACTCGACGTCCTGGAGCCTTACACCCACCCCTCACACCTCTTTAAGTGTCTGGTCCCTGTTTGGGTGTGGTAGAATTTTGTACAACTGTTTTAAACGTACTCTTATATGCAAATTCTGCGGAAAAACAATAACGAGGGACAGTTTTGAACGGATAGTTATTCTTAGCCCTTTAAAAATTACGTACTTTGTTTTTACTGTTGGACGTTAACATGACTGAGGTATATACGGTCTACATATGGTTTTCATTTCATTCGGTACGTAACGAACGAAATGATGATTGAGTTAGAGAGTTGTGTCTATACAACTCTCTAACTCAACAGCTGAAGTCCAACTTCAGAGTTCTCCTATATAAACACACACACAAATTAATTTCAACACGAAAATATGCCATCAAACATTTACTCAACATGAAATTGGTCCAAGAATCGCCCGAAGCCCGAGCCTTTTGGCCTGGCGGTACCCTCTATACCTACCGCCACTAACATCGCCTGATAACGCAATAAAGTGGAGTTATAACCGAGACAGCGGTCCGAACACCTTGATAAACCATCCTGTGAACATCCCGTACCTCTCCGCACCCGATTTCGCATTGTTTCACCCGAGCGATATTGTCGAATGCCACCTGCCGTTCCTTTTCACAATTGTTCCTCAGTTATCTCAATTTAACGACAGGTAGGTGTTATGGCAGCAAGTAAGGGCTTATAGGCAGTTAGCTTACTGTCTGAAGTAGGGTGTATCTTCCCCTTATGTAGTCTGCTAGTTTTATATATTTCGAATTATTATAATAATAGATTTGTGTAATGGTAACCTAAAATGTACCTTTAATTTATAACAATAAAGACCCTCCGACTAAACCACAAGCTGTATAACGTAATATTCAAACAGGGGTCACAAAACGTGACTACTAACAATATACTCAGTGGTTCTACCGTGAATTATAAATAACAGGAGATTAGGACGCTTGTAATTGGGCAGATTCCGTCTACAGATAACACATCTGACACTCGGTCACGTTCGGGAAAAACGGCAAACGGTTCACTGTTCAAGGGGAGTTATTTACCATCATTAAACAGAAATTGTTATTTGTGGTGCTTTTATTTGAATTAAATTGTATTTAGTTTAAACCAAACCCATGAAATGACTGTATCGTTCTCTAATGTCATTTATTTAGTAACTTCAAAGCGAAATCTAACAATGTTGAAGCTGGGTTTTAGTATTTTTATCTCGGTTTAAAGACATTTATTTCTTAAAGAACAAATTACAGTTCACTTTATGACAAACTTATCTAAATTAACAATAGTTTCTAGTTTACATTACGACGTTCAGGCCATTCAAGAAACTGAACACCATAGTTTCATTAAAAAATATGGCAAATTTGTACTTAAGTCTAAATAAAATTCAAAATAGTACAAGCTCAACTTAAGTATACAAATAAAAAACAAAAAAATAAACTAAACTGCTGTGTCTAATATGTAATTCCTAAGGCCTTTTTTAAATATTGGTATGCTTGTACACTCTCTGAGTTTTTTAGGTAATATATTGTATAGCCAAACCCCCTCCCACTGTATAGTTTTCCTGCCGTACAAGGTTCTCACTCTTGGTACTTCTAGATCATCTTGATGACGAGTATTATACCTACGAGTCTTTTGTGTAAATGAAATATTTGTGTGTGTCGGTCTTAAGGATCTTTCGTATAGTCAAGCATGTATGGTACGTATACAATTGTTGTAGGTTAAATAATTTTGCTTTTTTGTAGAGTAATTCTGTAGGAGTATAGTAGTTGTAATTGAAGAGGACTTTGATGATTTTATTTTGTGTTCGTTGTAGGTGTTGTTGATTTGTTTTTGCAGCTTGTCCCAATCCTTGGATCAAATATTACAGATGTGGTTTGATTAGTGTGTTGTAAATAGTATGTTTTAGCTTGTAGGGTACGCATTTTCCAATGTTACGTATGGCTCCGGTTAGTGGGAGTATGCGAGATTTTTTTTTTTGGGTGGGAAATCATCAAATAACTTCACCCGCTCTGGGTGGAGCGGGAGGGCGTGTCAGACTTTTACTGACTAAAACCCACCCGTGTTCCCTCAGATGCCTGTGTGCCAGGGGCCGCGGTATCTCTTTTGAACAACCCGCACCCCTGGCAGGTATCGGCCCTTGCGGGCCTCATCAGTTGGTGCTGACATCTCTTTGAGGCGCGCGTGGAACACAACGCGCCGTCGACCCGGGCTTGGTCTTTACCGGACAGCGAGCTACCCATTACTCGCCGTCCGCAAGCCCGCGCCTACGGTGGCCAGGAATCAGCCTCGGATTCTCGACGCCCATGGCGTCTCCTGCGAAGGCTACGGCTGTGAGGACGCATGTACTGCCTCTCCCTCACGTGCGCCGCCTCCCTCTTTGCAAGCATCACTGCTTCGCTGAAGGAGGTGACGGCTAACCATGCACTCTCGCTCCGTATCATGGCCTGGACCAGGGCCGGACGCAAGAGATCGCCACCGCCGATCGCCTCCACGAGGACATGGCGGTACTCCGCCCAAGCCGGGCAGATCTCCACCGTATGCTCCACCGTGTCCTCAGGGCGATCTTCGCAGTGGAAACACCCGGGCGTTTCCTCCCGCCTTATCCGAAACAGGAACCTCCCGAAACAACCGTGTCCGGTGAGGATCTGTGTCAGGCGGAAGGTGAGGACGCCATGCCGCCTCTCAAGCCACTCCTCAAAGAGGGGACTTACCGCCGCAATAATGGCGTGCCTAGCACTGGGTTGCGACAATCGCACTCTCCACGTCGCCATGAGATTGCGCCGGAGCTCTGTCCGCCGTACCGCGATTTCCCGCGACAGCGGAGTTACGCCCCGGCGTTTGGCCTCTTCGCGCCACTCCCAAGTGTGCGCGAGGTCCTTTGCCTCCAGATCCCATGGCGGCAACCCGGGAAGGAGGCCCGCCGCCTCACTGGAGATCGTGCGGTATCCCCGTACCATACGGATGGCCATGACCCTATGGGCCGCTATCAACCGGCGTGCTGGTTGGCCCGTATAAGGCCATGGCCCGCACGATCATCGCGTAGAGCCTCCGGCAGGAGGCGGCCCCCTAGATTGGGCAGGAGCCGCTTCAAGGCAGCCCCAGCCCGTTTCAGTCTGTCGTTGCAGTCGAAGTTCCACCGGCTGTCGAGGACGATTCCTAGGTACTTCATCGTCGACTCGACGCCGATGTGAACGGAACCGGTCCCACCGTTATCTGGGAACCCGTCGATGGCGCATTCCGAGGCCCATGAAACCACATGGCCTCGGACTTGTACAAGGCCACCTCGAGTCCCAGTTTCTGGATCCTATCCACGATTGTCGCAACCCCGTGTGTCGCTAAGTCAGCCGCCGCCTGGTACGACCTCCCTTGCGCCAGAACCAGCGTGTCATCAGCATAGCTTTGCTACGCTGACGCCGCTAGGGAGGTTGGCGCGCATCACCCAGTCGTATCCGATGTCCCACAGATGCGGCCCCAGGACCGATCCCTGTGGGACACCTCTCGCCGGTTTCATTCTCCTAGGTGACCTGGGTAGATGACGGCCCTGTCCGTCAAATAGGCCCCAACCACACGACAGAGGTAGGTCGGCATCCGGTGATACCGGAGTGCCTTCCTGATGCAACTCCAGGGCAGCGTGTTGAAGGCATTGGCGATGTCTAGAGACACCGCCAAGACTGGGCACGCCACGATTGCGGCGGTAAGTCCCCTCTTTGAGGAGTGGCTTGAGAGGCGGCATTGCGTCCTCACCTTTCGCCTAACACAGGTCCTCACTGGACATGGCTGTTTCGGGAGATTCCTGTTGTGCATAAGGCGGGGAGGAAACGCCCGGGTGTTTCCATTGCGAAGATCGTCCTGAGGACACGGTGGAGCATACGGTGGAGGTCTGCCCGGCTTGGGCGGAGCACCGCCGTGTCCTCGTGGAGGTGATCGGCGGCGGCGATCTCTCGCGTCCGACCCTGGTCCAGGCCATGGTACGGAGCGAGAGTGCATGGCTAGCAGTCGCCTCCTTCAGCGAAGCAGTTATGCTCGCAAAGGGAGGCGGCGCACGTGAGGGAGATGCAGTACATGCACCCTCACAGCCGTGGCCTTCGCAGAAGACGCCCTGGGCGTCGGGAATCCCAGGCTGATTCCCGGCCACCGTAGGCACGGGCTTGCGGACGGCGAGTAATGGGTAGCTCGCTGTCCGGTAAGGACCAAGCCCGGGTCGACGGCGCGTTGTGTTCCACGCGCGCCTCAAAGAGATGTCAGCACCAACTGATGGGGCCCGCAAGGGCCGATGCCTGCCAGGAGTGCGGGTTGTTCGAAAGAGATACCGCGGCCCTTGGCACACAGGCAACTGAGGGAACACGGGTGGGTTTTAGTCAGTAAAAGTCTGACACGCCCTCCCGCTCCACCCAGAGCGGGAGAAGTTATTTGATGATTTCCCACCCAAAAAAAAAAAGCCGCCAAGACGACCCCACCCCGCGCCACAGCACCCACCGTCGTGAGGGCTCGCACGTGCATGATGGCGTCCACCGTGGAGCGCCCCCTGCTTGAACCAAACTGGCTCTCCGCCAAGTCCGGCCCCACCCGCACCAGCCGCCCGACGAGGCGGTCTGCAATTACTCTTTCAAAGAGCTTGCCCACTTCGTCAAGCAGCACGATGGGCTGGTAAGCGGACGGCGACTCCGCGGAGCGCCCCGGCTTCTTGATGAGGACCAGTTTCCCCGTCTTCCAGTGAAGTGGGAACTGGCCCTCCTCCAAGCATGCGCTTAGGAGCCCACTTAGTGGAGGCCCGAGAGCCTCCAAGGCCAGGACCCAGGCTTTTCCAGGCAAGCCATCGGGTCCTGGGGCGGTATTCTTGGCATTCAACCTACGTGCCGCCACTCTCAACTCTACCTCGGTCACCTCTGGAGCATCGTCGTCGTCGTCGGTGTGGTCAGCGTCGGGCACCACACGAGGCGAAGCCATGGGCGGGGGAACATGCTCCCCTCGAGAGGGGAACAGAACGCTCACCACGTCCTGCACGAGCTGAGGCCAGACACTCTTGGTCAGCGGGGGAGCCCACGGGCGGATTTTATCCCGCACCGTTTTGTAGGGGCGTCCCCACGGGTCTCTGTTCAGAGTCTCCAGCGACTCCTCGCGGGCCAGTACCCTGGCCCGCAGGATCTCCGCTCGGAGTGCGGTCTTCGCCGCTCGGTACCCCTCGTACAACTCCGCCTGAATGGCTTCCGTATCCGGAGGGCGGATAGGTAGTCAATATGCACTCTGATTGTTAACTTACTGTCCACAATTAGGCCTAAATACTTTTCATGCGTTGATTTTCGTAACGGTTGGTTATTTATTTTAAGATTTAGGAATAATGGTATTTTTTTATTCTTAGCGCGAAAATAATGTAAGCTGTTTTACTAACATTCAAGTCAGAAGGTTTTGAGTAAGCCATATATTCAAAACATTAAGGTCTTTCTGTGCTTCTGAGATAATATCGGTGATGGAATCGCCAAAATAAAAAAGACATGTGTCATCTGCATACAGTGATATGTGTCTAGTCAGTCCAGCGGTACTAATTTCGTTGATGAGGAAAAGCAATGGACCCAGGACCAATCCCTAAGGTACTCTGCACTGTATATAGGCCGGAGCACTTGCAAATTTATCAAGTTTGACGATCTGTTGCCGATTAGTAAGATAAGACTCAAACATTTTGTAGGCTGTAGAAGTAATTCCTATGATTTTGCTTTTTCAGAAGGATAGAATGGCTAACAGTATCGAATGCTTTTTTATGTCAATAAAAACACCTAGAACTAATTGTTTTTTGTCTATATTATCTTTTATTTTAGTAATTAGATTAACAGTAGCCGAAAGTGTATACGAGTGTGGACGAAAGACATTAATGCGAGTAAAGAAAGTTGGTGTTGGTTAAATATTTAGATAAGCACGTGTTTAAAACTTTGTCATACATTTTAGAAATAACAGGCAACACTGAAATTGGTCGGTAGTTTCCGGGGTCAGTCCTCGTTTCAGACTTGTGTATAGGGGTTACTTTAGCTATTTTAAGGTTGTCCAGAAACACGCCACTGTCAAAGCAACTATTTATGCAATTTGTTAGGTTAGTTAAAATTAAGTTCTTAATGCATTTTATCGCTTTTGTTGTTATTCCATCAATTCCACAGCTGGTATCATTATCCAAATTGTCAATTATTTTGAATATCTCTTCCTCCGTGCAATGGTCTAAAATGGTAAGTCGGAGGTCTGTATCTGGCGTATGTAATGTTATTCGTGGGTTGGGATAAGTTTGTATTATATTTTGGGACAACAAAGACCCAATAGTAGCAAAATAAATATTAAACGCGTTACAGATTTCTGTACCGTTCGTTATTTCTTTTCCATCAAGCTTGAGTTTAGGATGAGAGCACGGGCATCGTTTATCTTATTTTTAGCTAGGGAGTTCATCAATTTCCACTTTTTTTTGGGGTTCACTACATCTTGAAAATACGTCATAATAGTAATTCTTTTGTCTTCTTTTATTTTAAATTCTACTCTTTTTCTAGCAGTTATATATTAGATTGCAGTTGTGCATTTTGTGGATTTGTCAGACAACCATGCTATAATTGATTTCGTTCATTAATAAAATTAATTACTGTTTTATTGATATAGTCCTTTTGGTGGTAGGTTTTGTATTTTGTATTTTATTAATTTCGAGTCATTTATATTCTTTATTAAATATTGTTAAATAATGTCTTTTATCGAACGTATCTTCGTTCATAGACTTATTAATTTCATTACGCTAGAAAATGATCTAAGTGTACAAATGAATTCTTCAAGTACAGCATTTCTGCTGGCTAAATAAATAATACTTGCCTAGAACTTTATTCTTTGCGAGGAAAAAAGTTTAAATTATACTAACGCCGAAGGTTTTTCCAACTTGGCTAAGATATAATTTGTTTAACGTTGTGAATACTAACTCAAAAAGGCTAATGAGAGTTTCTTATAGTCAAACGGCATATTATTTTCTTTCCACGAGAATTTTCAAACCACAATAAGCTTCGTTAGTAATATTCACACTGTTCAACATTCATAATATATTTCACAGAAGTGAATGAACATTCTACATGATACCGTCAATAAAATCAGTTTATTTGTGATATATCAAACAAATATTGTTGATTCTAAAAGCTCAATCGCCACCTGGTCGACCAATTTCACACAACGTTACACCTACATAAAAACAATTATATATTTTTTCAGTAGGCGGCAGGTAATTTTAAAAATAAATACTACCCTACTGCGCGGCACGGGTGAGTCATTATAGGTTTTATGGGCCATAACGCGGTCCCAACCTTATAATTCCGACTTATTCAACTACGTGAAAACAAAAATAAATCACGCCATCGATATACTGGAGCGAATGATGGCAGGGGAAGGCGGAAAATGTTGCGTAAATGTATACTGTGCCACGGACGTGTGCTCATGTGGGGTATACGGCGAAATGTCAGAGAATTTTAATTAAAATTAGTTTTTCGATTTTTGTAGGCATTCTTGCAATTTTTTTTTCCATTTTTATTTTTCTTGTTATCTTCCCCAGCTGTAATAGTAATATTCCAAGATATTTCAGTGAGGTTTGTGGTGTAAATCAGGAAAAGCTAAGAAATAATTTCCGTCTTATTTTAACAAGAAAATCATTATAGCTATGAGAAAACGGACATATATGATTTGAATATTTCTTTTTATTTGAATTTCCTTTACAGGTATTGTACTAATTGTATTTGTAATCATTACGTTCGTAATTTCATTGAGCTATCCGTGGTAATTAGAACAATTTTCTCTCAATCACGTCTTAAACGACAGAGGGTTCATGAATGCTTTGTTTATCTCCCGAAGACTCGTACATAATTCAAGTAGATGATTTGGACATTTCGACAAGGGTCTTATTTCGAGGATTGTGTACGACATCTAGGTACCTATCATCGATATAACATACAGAGGTATCTGAGAAAACAGTAAACATTCGTTATATGTGATTATTGAACCGAAATATATTATTTTTTGTTCTGACATTTCTTTTGGGGTATCTTATTTGGGCACTGTAGTTGTGTAACGACCAATGATACAAATTTGTTGCTACTGTATCAAGGGAAATTATTATGAATTGTCTTTGTAAATTGTTGGAGCGTGAAAAGTATAAAGAGTCTATTTTGGAAAGAATTGTGATTGATGTATGAATTTTATTTTCGTTATTCAGCTTTTGGAACGAGGGAATCATATTTTTCTGTTCAGAGAACTGAGAGCTCATTGAGTATCCTTAATATAAACTAAGATCTCAGGTTAACTTTAATACAAACCCATTCACACCAAATCATTTCTTTGCAATTTCGGATATCCTATTGGTAGATTCTCGTTAACCTTATGCGTCAATCATCTTTTCATGAATTACTCCATCTCTTGGCAATAAATTAATAAAATTATATTAAACTTAAACAAAAGCCCATCCATTTTTGTAGCACGCCGTCAGTTTTTGAGTAATGCGACGAGAAGAATATCCCGGGTCTTATAGCGTTCTCTTCCCATTGATCTCACGGCGCTTATTAAATTTCCCATGAAAAAGTGTCGAGGAACACAAAATGAATCGCCCTTTACGTAAGTTAAAATTAGCTTAATTTTTCATCTAACTTTAGATTTTTTGTGGGGAATGGTGTTAGCAAGAGTTTAAGAGTATATTATTCTTCATAATTTTCATTAGCATCATGTCTAGTTTTAAGTCCTTTAAAATAAGCTGTAAAAGTGAATCATATTTCAAATTAACTATCCCGTCAAATCACAAAATGTCCAAAAAATCCGCCTACGTTCTAAAATCAAAAGCTTCAACCGCCAATATCAGAGAAGAGTGACGTAATGCCACGTCAGCGGAACGGCGGACGCTGATTGGCATTAAAATTTGATCCGACGGCGACGTTGAAACCCAACTGCAGGCTGACGTGACTTGATGCATCGCAGAACGATATACTGACGTTTATTGGTTTAGAGTTCCAGAGATTTTAATAGGAGGTTTGGGGCGATGCTGATATGGCCGAAACTGATAGTATGTGATGGAAAGGGGTAATAGTTCGTTGTCTGTTAGAATGCGTAGACAACTTTTAGCTATTGTAGAAATATAATTTTGCTATATCAAGAATAATGTGAGGAGTTTAATATTTATCATTGTTTTGACATTATTTACCTAAAATTCTAATTTCCACTCTTTTTAGTGTTTGCCATGGCTATCATATTATTTGGTTTTTATATTATGTGAAAAGATAAAAGATAAAAAGATAAAAGATCATTTATTTGTCAAACATGCGTTTACATAAACTGACTAATCAGACATGCAGGGTATTAAATTAATATGTTGTGAGCGTCCATGTTGTGTGTATTTGCATTATTTGTGTAAATTCTTTATATTTTGTGAATGACAGTCTACAAGGCCTACAACGTAGTCATACGTTGTAGACCTTGCAGCCTATAGATTTGTAGAACCATTTTCTATTTTATTAAGTACTTTGTACTTGTTGACAGGCCTGCACTGTCCAATACCAATTAACACACTGCGAAGATCGCTCTGAGGACACGATGGAGGTCTGCTCGACTTGGGCGGAGCACCGCCGTGTCCTCGTAGAGGAGATAGGCGGCGGCGACCTCTCGCGTCGGGCCCTGGTCCAGGCCATGGTACGGAGCGAGAGTGCATGGGTAGCCGTCACCTCTTTCTGCGAAGCAGTAATGATCACGAAGATGATTTTTATCTTGCCCGCTCTTCTCCATAGGAAACGACCAATTGGAACTGGGCACGTAGCTTCTGACGTTTCATAAATTACCACGTAGGTTTATGTGAAACAAAATATTTAGGTTTGATTTTAATACAGGCATTGTTGCGTGTTATGGTGTAACACTCATTACAGCTGACGATGAAAACAAGTTACAAAACTAAAAAGTATATTTGTCCTTTGAAAACGATTACTGATACACAATTAAACCTAAGAAAGGTGAACCTAAGTTGACAGGAACATAAGCCAAAATAAACTACATGTGGGTAGCAACATCCGTTATCTTCGTGCCACCAATATAAATAATGCTGATACCCATGCCAGCAAAAGATTTAATAGAAACAAAGCTCATAACACGTCCATAACAGATAATAATAGGCCGTCTAGACAGACTTACATCATCGCCTACGGTTTATCCAAACCTAATGAAAAAGTTTGCCTATCATATTCCACTTGGTACAATAATTTACTGGACAAATTGAGAAATTTATAATTTTATCTGAAGCTAGAATAGACGGTAAGGAGAAAAGAAATATATTTATAGAAGACAGGGGAAATTCAACACTAAAATGTACATCGGTAATATCGCAATTAGCAATCTCTGGAAGCCCACCTGAGGATGAACGTAATTATACTGCGCAGGTTATACGGTCCAGTGATCAACAGGAAACTTTTGTACTTAAAACAAAAAGAAAAGAATTAAATACTGAAATATTGTTCTCTTATACAGATGAATTATATGAAAGATGAAAAGGCTAGGATGGTTGTGTACTCTGATGACAGTTAATAGATTTATATGGAATAAAAATACAAGCACTGCCAACCTCAAATAAATTGGGATTAGAGAAATTTAACCTATTTCGTATATGAATATTTGCTGATAAAATCAATATTTATACTTATTTAACCGACTTCCAAAAGGAGGAGGTTCTAAATTCGTCGGAACCTTTTTTTTTGTGTATGTTCCCCGATTACTCGAAGATGGCTGGACCGATTTGGATATTTTTTTTGTTTGAAAGGGTATACTTCCCAAGTGGTCCCATGATCATCAAGTCAGGATCTGATGATGGGATCCTGGAGAAATAGAGAGAACTCTTCAAATTTTATAGGCAAATTTGAAGCAATTTGTGTAGTTTTTGGAAGATTACTTTCTCGGAGTGGTTCCATTTCAATTTGGTGAAGATCTGATGAAGAACTTCGGAGATAGGCAATGGAACTCTTCAATAAATGATAGCAAATGGACTGGGATTGCTAAAATCTCATGTCTGTCTATTGTTTACACCAGTTAATAACATAACATCACGCCGGGACGCTGTGAAGGGGTAAGCACATGTGAACCACTAAAAAGTGAAAAATAAAAACTTTTTTCTAAAAAATAAACAACCGACTTCCAAAAAACACTACAAAGTGAAAAATTACTTCAATTTCAGAAGGCGGTGACAAAAAATTAAAATACCAACGTCACCGACTTCCGAAATTAAAGTTATTTTTCATTTTGTAGTGTTTTTTTGGAAGTCGGTTGTTTATTTTATTTTTTTTACTTTTTATTTTATAATCAGCCCGTACTGTTCCCACGGCTGGGACACAGGCTAGAGGGAGTCGGCCGCAATCCACCACGCGGATTGACACTTCGGATTGGTAGATGCATCATGTCTCGAATTTTTGGAACTAGGACCTACCTGTTTTCACACGATGTTTTCCTTCACCGTTTTGAGAGCAGTGGTGATGAAATAATTAACACAAAGTGAAACACCTCTTTGGGCTCGAACTCGTAAGTGATTGCCGTTACGAGTACTACTGCGGCACCACACTGCTCTATACATCAATTAATTTTAAATTAACTACATTATTAATAGTACCGTCAACTAAAATTAGCATGTCACCGTTAATTCACCATGTCAGTCACATTTCACACATAGCCCTCAATATACCCGTATATTAACGTTATTAATTTACATCTACTCTACATAAAACGATCGTTAAACATAAGACCGAATGTATTCAAATTGCATCCTTTACGTCGTGGTCTTTAATCAACCCCGGCTGTAAATATTTCATCCCCTTTCAGAATTACTATGGAGATGTTGACGGCGTTACTGATAATTGTAACGCGGTGGAGTAATGTTTGGCTTGATGAGGAGCAGAATTTAAATGAGGAAGTCGAAATGTATCATTTTTAAAGACAAAAAGAACTTTCCTTAGGTATTGTTGTTTTTTTTTTAAGGAAAGTTTTTAGGGTTTCGTACCGGAAGGCTTCCAACGGAACCCACTACTAAGTGACCGCTGACCATCCGTCTGTCTGCCTGCCAGCGGTCTTTATCTCATGAACCCTCATAGACAGTTGACATTTTCATTGAGTATGTATAGTTATACTTATATATTGTATAGTTATATATTGCCACTTTAACAAAAACAAAATAAAATTAGTAAAACTAAACTGGTTTTCCATACAAGAAACGTTGATTGCGACGATAGGTCGTGGTGGAGCAAAATTAAAGCTTGAGTGGACTGTATAACATGTATACACCCTGTATACATGTTACACAGTCACAGTGTTGGTTAAGTCAAACTGAACCTTTTTCAAGATATTGGACTTTATGGATTTAAAAAAAATGTCGATTTTTTGTTTGCCTCCAATTTATTTGTCTTTGCGATGTTTGTGTTGTGACGAGTTGCTCTATTATTCTAAAAACTAAAATTGCAGTTAAATGAACAAACTGGATCGTAGTAGACGATTGATAGTTATAAATTAAAAGTTTTAAATTCGTAAAAAAAATTACCATTGCCATTTACCAACTAGGTGCTAGAGTTTCTCTGAGAGATTTTTTTAAGGATATTGGGATTCTCACGGTCGCATCGCAATTCATCTTGGCCAACATCTTATATATCAGGCAAAATATACACTTGTATACTAAAAACAGTGATATTCATAATATTAATACTAGAAATAAGGACAAACTACGTGTTCCCTTTCACCGGCTTCATAAGGTTCATAACTCTTTTGTTGGTCTTGGTATAACTTTTTATAACAAGCTCCCCTCTTCTTTGCTAGATTTAAATTTTAATGCGTTTAAAGTTAAAGTTAAATCCACCCTCTGTTCAAAGGCTTACTATTCTGTCAACGACTACTTAAACGATAATAATTGTTGGTCGCTGTGATTAACTCAAGACAATGTTCATGTTCTTTCACCAGTATTAGCTTGACTACTGACAGGTTATATAATTATATTAGTACATGTGTTGGTTTATTTTATTTGCCTGTACTATGTTTTCAATGTTTTGTTGGTATATAAGCCTGTGCTAGCTGAGTTATGGCAAATTTAATGTTTTTGTGTTTCGTAATGTTAATTACCCACTATTGTATAGAATCAAGTTCTTCTAACTTAACAGACAGCTGTGCTGCTGGGGAGTTTGTTGCGCCACTTCTTCTTCCCAGCTAAAGCACTAGGAAGTGGTGAAGGGTGGGCGTTTTGGGGGGACTGTCTTATGTAATTTTGACGTTCAAAAAGTGCTGACTCTCAGCCTAGTTTGAATAAATGACTTTTTTTTTTTTTTACTTTCTTTCCGAAATATTAAAAAAAAAGTGTAAGACAGTTTTGCTGCAGATGTAGGTACTTAAAATATCTACGTTTCACTAGCTATCCAACAAGGTATAACAAGCAACAAGGTATTATCAAAATTCTTAGAAAAAAACTTTGATGAAAGGCTTTCAGGTAGTAGTATTATAAAAATAATTCATTGAGTTCCTTGTTGCACCTATTGTCCAATATGCTGAAAAAGGATAAGTTTGGGGTACTATGTTTCATAGTGAAATCAGTCTGGAATGATGGCAATTACAATCTCTTAAAGGATCTAGTTCGACATAACCTGTAACCCTGTGTAATGAGATTAATATGAAATGAAATTACAACGGTTAAAATGGTCGGATTAAAATGCAAAGAAGATAATAAAGGTATACGCTTACAGGAGACTCCTCACGACTACATCCAGCATTTTAGGGCAAATCTGATATTCGCCAACTCATGAAATATATGAAGCAATCAGAAGCAATATTTCCGAAACATTTCCGCTATTTATTGTCGTTGCTCCAGATTGCTCCACTTAATTGGTCCAGATTGATCATTAATGTTGCCGAGCAATAATTGCTCGAAAAATTGCCGTGTAAGAGCACCTTAATAATAATAAGAATCTGTAGCTCGACTGTCAAGATGACGGTTTAAAAAAAAAATTTCTCCGTGTATTTTTTCTAGTATTTTTATTGTAAATGATGCAACAATGTTTTGATAAGCTTCTACAACACCACTGAAGAGCCTAAAAATCAACAATCATATTCGTAACCAAAACATTACAACAAAATGCAACAAGAAAAAACAATTGGACGCAGAGAATAATACGATGCTCACGCGAAGTCGGGCACAATTACTACGAGACACACACCCAACACTTTCGGGTTCGTCGCCAAGCTCCGCCTCGCAGTTGCCGGAACCTGGTCCAGACGTGAGTCCAGTGATACCGGCCGCTGCAGGTGCGTCTAGCTCGAGCGACGAATACTTCTCGCCACCGACGACACCATCACCAATACGTCGGCGCGGAAGAGGCCGACCACCGGCCAGCTTAGGACTCCGAGGCCCACCGGCCTCTGATAGGGTCCCCGCTCCCGGTGGGAGTGTGCAGCGCATAAAGTGGACTCAAACTGTCAACGAAAATGTCATGCGCGCATACTATGGGGCTACAGAGGGGGGAAGTAACTTGACTGCGTACCGTGATCGGATGCTCTCTCTGTTTCAGGTGCTTGAGCCAGCAGTCAACGTGTCTGCGCAACGACTGTCGGATCAGGTGCATCCAGCGTAAACATATGCTGGATGCCGCCGTACTTGATCGACTTCGCCTCGAATCACGGAATAGCCATGTTACACCTGCTTCGCCACGGGTAGCGATGCAACTGCAAAATATATCCAGTGTTTCACCGCGACCCAACCGCGTTGGTGAAGAGGATGATGACGAGGCTATATCCGTGAGTTCCCAATCCAATGCAAGATTGAGGAGCGCTTTGGAGGATGCTTTCCGGGAGTATCGTTCCACTCCCCCTGAACTTAGACCACGTTTACCTCGTTTGCCCATGCATAAGAAAAACAAGGCGCTGGTGTGTGCTCTGGACTCACAGCTGTCAACATATTTTGACGGTAGCAAAGATCTTGCCGATACCCACTCGATCTTGTACTGTGCAGCTGTAGCGGCATGTCGTGTTGCTCATGTTCAATTTCCCAACAGCGACAGAGCTCCACGACCAAAACCAGCCGTACCAGCATGGCAGTGCAGGATTGTGCGTGCGTCGTATCGGTGACGCTAGAGCACTCATCGGCAAGCTGATCTGCTTCAGGGAAGGCAATACTCGCCCTGGAGTGATGCGCTTTGTGAGGCGGGCGCTCGCCGGGACTGATATTAGTTCTCGAGATTATATGACCCGCGTCACAGAGCGTATCAACTTACTGAAGCAGAAGATCTGTGAATGGGCAAACCGTATTCGCCGCTACAAGCGGAGAGTGGGGCAGTACTCTCAGAATCGCACATTTCGAAGAGATACCTTCGGTGTGGCTGACACGCGCCTACCGGATGATGACGCCATGTGTTCTTTCTGGCGAAACATCTGGTCGGTGCCTGTCAGTCACACCGAAGGTATTTGGACTAGGGAGATCGAGCGAGCGTGCGGTCAAATACCGGAAATGGGGGCACTTACCATCAGCCCCCAAGATGTAGCTCGTGCAGTCCGTCCGTTGCCTAACGGGAAATCTCCAGGGCCGGACGGGCTACACAACTTATGGATCAAATGGCTCCAAAGGTCGCACGCTCGGTTGGCATCCCAGTTTCCTGAATAAAATATTAAATAGTCTTTTATCAGGCGGAAATAAGGTGCGCGCCTTCAACGGTTGGGTCATGGCAGTTTTGATGTACTCTTTCGGCATACTCAAATGGACTCAGACGGAACTTGACGCCCTGGATAGGAGGGACCGCACACTGCTGACCGCAAATCGGATGCACCATCCACGGTCATCGGTGCGGTGAGACTGTATATCCCACGGAAGTGCGGAGGTCGAGGTTTCTTAAACGCTAAGACCCTGCACAACCGTGAGGTATGCAGTCTCAGGGAATACTTCTTAGATGCTGACGTGGGGTTGCACCAAGATGTAGTCTCAGTGGACAACGGCCTCACCCCACTCTCCTTGGCTAACGAGAACTGGCGCAAACCTAAAGTATTAGATACTAATGACCGCAGGAAGGTATGGCAGAGCAAAGAGCTTCACGGACGCTTTTATCGGGTCCTACATGGACCCGATGTAGACCTAGCGTCCGTAGCCTGGTTACGATTCGGTGATCTCTTTGGAGAAACCGAAGGTTTTGTCTTTGCGATTATGGACGAAGTTATGATGACGAACAATTACCGGAAATATATTGTAAAGGATGGCGCGGTTGACATCTGTCGGGCATGTTACCGTCCGGGGGAATCAATCCGACACATTATTTCAGGCTGTTCTCGTCTGGCTAACGGAGAATACTTGCAGAGGCACAACCTTGTAGCCAGGATTATCCACCAGCAACTTGGTCTGAAATACAGTCTTGTGGACTCGGAAGTACCGTACTATGGGTATGTGCCCGACACAGTTCTCGAAAATAGCACTATCACGCTGTATTGGGATCGATCTGTCATCACTGATCAGACTAAGGTTGCCAATAAGCCGGACATAGTGGTGATAGATCGATTAGAGCGTCGCACAATGATTATTGATATAGCAGTCCCACATGACGAGAACCTCGTGAAAGCTGAAAATGACAAGCAGATCAAGTATCTTGACCTGGCACGCGAGGTTGTCGACATGTGGGATGTGGATACAGCAGTCATTGTGCCGATAGTCGTAACAGCCAATGGCATTATAGCTAAGAGCCTCAACCAACACCTCAGGAGGCTCTCGTTGAGCAGCGGGATCAAGGGCTTGATCCAGAAAGCAGTTCTACTGGACACGGCGCGTATCGTAAGGAGGTTCCTCTCTCAGCAGCCCTGACCACCGGTAGCTTGGACCCTGTTCCCGATTCCGGTGGGCTACTATTTTTTATATTTTTTAATGTTTTGATATATTCTTTTTATATTCTAATATTTAAAAATATAACTTATATGTAATTATGATGAAATAAAGAAATAATAATAAAATAATAAATAAATCGTTGATTTATAAAAGGGGCTCGTTTACAATAAATACCTTAACAACCAAAATAGAGCACAATTGCTAATTTGCTTGAACTAGGTTGAACCTGTGCTTCAGGCTACAAAAATGCAAAAATACTTCAAGAAATAAATTAACAATGTGTATTAAGTAATAACTAAAATAGAAATTAGGTCAACAAAAGTAAAACTGAATGTTAGCGGTTTTATTTGCAGACAACAAGTAGATCTTCTGTCTGTGTATAATCAATGGATAGTAAATGTTTCAGTAATTTTTTTTACAGCTATAGTAATTTAATTTATAGATACTTAGTTTTCTATTTAATCTATTGTACAGAAATGGGCCTAAAAAGTATAAAATCTTTCTACATAGACATGTTTTAAGGTTGCATTAGTTATGCATACTATATCATTCTGTCTCTTGTTAGTATTGTCAGCATTGTAGGTAAGCATGGTGTGCTGTTTTAATACTAAGTACAAAATGAAAAGCTGGCGAACAGTGAGTACGTTGCAGGATTTATATAGCAGATCTGTAGGAAAGAAGAAGGGATGGAAGTTTGCTACCTTTCAAATTGCTCTTTGTGCTCTTTCAAGAAGAAGCAAATTAGTTTTAGGTGCACCACCCCAAGAAGTGATACAGTATTGAATAATTGATTGACATAGGGCCAAATAAACTTATGTGATTAATTTTGAATCAGCTAACGCTCGCAATTTTTTTAAAACATATATGAGTTTGCGCACTCTTTTAGTTAGGCATTCAATATGTTTTCTAAAAGAAAGTGTGTCGTCCATTATTACCCCCAGGTATTTAATGTAGCTCGTTTTGAAGATAGAAGAGCAATTACAGATGCTGAGTTTCCACATTGATGGGCATATAGCTGAGGGTTAGTAATGTTAAGTTGAGGCTTGCGCATGGAGAAGTGAATATATTTAGTCTTGTCGGCATTTAATGTTAGTAAATTGCTTTGAAGCCAATTAGTCACAGAATTTAAACCTAAGTGAGCGATTTCAAACAGTTCACTACTGGTCCTAGCGGTAAATATTAACGCCGTGTCGTCGGCATATGATATAATTTAACGCCTTTGATATTTAGATTACACAAATCATTAATATAAATCAGGAATATTGTGGGGCCCAAAATACTCCCTTGTGGAACACCAAAACCAGTATTTGATAATGAACGTTAAAAGACGCAAGCGCAGCCGTGCGTGGAGGCGTGCAACAGCTGACTCGTGTGGCGCGGGGGCCCGCGCTCGGCCGTCGGCCGGCTGTCGAGCCGCTGTCCCCGCACCCTTCTTTCACTACCGCTGGCGTGCGGGGAAGTTGAGATGGGCGGACTCACACATAACATACGCCCCCCGTTGAAGAAGAGTCTTCAACAGTCGTAACGGACAACGGGCAGAAGGTGTTGAAGGCGCGCCGGATGTATTTTGCCTTTTGCCTTGTGGTAAGGAACCTTCCGGCGGCGAGTCCGACTCGCACTTGTCGGGTTTATTTTTAGTTACTAAGTTTTCGTTCAGCCGTTTACCGTTATAAGCTTTGTTCATAGAAATGACATGGTTTATAGTGTGCTGTGTTCAGATTGTGCTCTTTTTCAATCTTGCTTTTCGTGAAGGTGGATTTTCACAGAGTTAACATAACATACACCAACTTACGCCTTCTATGCAAGGAGGTAAGTAGAATCTAGACAGCGCCACCTACTGCGATTCTTACAAACTGCTTTTGTTTTATTTTTATCAGAGTTGTTTCATGAATGATAAATGATTGTATTTCTGTTCTAGTTTTGTTTTTTTTTTTAATCCTTACCAGTTTGTTCTATTTATTGTGACAAGTCACAAGTATTCGATTGTGTAGACCACAAGATTCTGCTAGATAAACTTGAGGCTTATGGTTATGGTCTAAGAGATAATGTATTAGAGTTGATAAAATCATATTTATCAGACCGCCAACAAATAACCCAAATATCAACATTTAATATTAAAACTAAAAGGGAACGGATTTTCTCCTCTGATAAACGATACAACACATATGGTGTTCCCCAAGGAAGTGTACTGGGCCCCCCTTTGTTCCTACTATACATTAATGATCTACCAAATGCAACTAAGGAACCCATATCGTTGTTCGCTGACGACAGTACTATAACCATAGCACCAAAAAATTTGATGAACTACCATTCTGATTCTAGTGATTCTTTGAATACTATAATTACCTGGCTTAATAATAATAATTTGAGAATTAATTTTAGTTAAACAAACATAATGCATTTTAGACAACGGGAAAAGTTACATAATCCATCAAAATTATATTTAGTATACTAAGATGATGTAATACAAGAAGTTGAAACAGCCCGATTTTTGGGATTAATCATTGACAAGCAACTAAATTGGAAAACTCGCATTATTGAACTTTGTAAAAAAAATAGTACTTCGTCATATGGACTTAATAAGTTAGCACCAACTGTCAACACAGATACTTTACTTGCTGTATATTACGGGATTACTGAATCAGTGCTAAGATTTGGAATAATTTTGTGGGGCAAAAGGACACTGTGTTCAAAGCACAAAAGCGTTGAAGCGTTGTATACGGGCTATGTTTGGGTTGCAATCTACTGACAGTTGCAAACCAATATTTTTGCAGCACAGAATTCTAACACTTCCGTCACTCTACATATTAGAAATATCGCTATTTGTAAAAACCAATCCTCATTTGTTTCCCCTTCTGACTAATAATTCTGGTAGAAAGAGATTTGAGAAGCACAGACTTTGGGTGCAATCACTCTCTGCCAAAACAGCATTTCTAAGAAAAAGTGTGATATGTATGGCCCCATTAATATACAATAAAGTTCCTAATGCCCTTAAGATAATGAATGTAAATTCCTTTAAGAGAGAATTAAAAAAAATGCTAATTGTTAAGGGATACTATAATGTTACGGAGTTCTTGAATGACAAACTTTGAATTTAGATAATTTAATAAGTATTTTAGTTTTAGTCATTTTATTGTTTCAATTATTATTTTTATTTTTTTGCTATATTTTTGTATTGCCTGATTATGTATTTGAAATTATTGAATTTTGACTATTATTAAAAACCTTCACATTTATAATTTTAAACTAAAATATTATAAACTATTTTCTACGCCCAATATGGCAAAACATGTTGAACCAGCAATTTTAAACGACTTTCCAGCTATATGTGCATATTTATGTATCATGTTACACATGTTTATACAAATAAATGCATCTTTATCTTTATCTTTATGTTTATCTTTCTGTAAGTTGGATTGTACAAACACAATCACAAGTCAATCGTATTTTAGAAACTAGATGAGTTCGGCTTTTCCTATCTGACTACTCTGAGAAGAAAGGCTGAAACAAACTTAGAGGTCTCTCTCTCTCTATTAAAGTTATAGTATCTGTTTATTACTGATACTGTACTTACGCTTCTTATTCATTCATCCACATCATCATTGTTTTATTTGTTTTATTATCCTTTTACGACTTTCTTACATTATTATATTTCTCTCTTTGTTTTCTGTGCTAACACTCTGCGGATCGGTTAGAATTACCTGATTTTACATTAGAATTTTCCATCTTTTTACATAATAATATTCTTGTTATGACATTTAAGTCAAGCGTGTCAAACTGATGTCTACTTATTCTTTTAATTATCTATGCAGTCTATTTAAGGAAGGTTGCATTACGATTGTAATTACTAAAAATCATTTTATATCGTTATGGATAGCCTAAATTTGGTTTTTCTATCTAACTGCGTTGTCAACTAAATAACAAAATTCTAAATTATAATTATAAGATTCTTAAACGCACTCTCGGTTTGTATGAAGGAGGTTTTATAAGTCTTGCCCGACTAGACTGGCATATGAGTGTATCTATGGCGAAAAAATAAAAAGAGGAAGGAATTTGGAATGCCGTCAGAGCCGTCAGAGCTGAAAAAAGTCATCAAAAAAAGGAGAACAAAGAGAAAAAAGAAAAGGGCAGGAGAGCCGTGACAGAGCTAAAAAGCGATAAAATTAAAAAGAGAGCTGATGAACTAACAAAGAGAAAAAAAGAAAAGGGCAGGAGAGCCGTGACAGAGCTAAACAGCGATAAAATTAAAAAGAGAGCTAATGAACTAACAAAGAGAAAAAAAGAAAAGGGCAGGAGAGCCGTGACAGAGCTAAAAAGCGAAAAAATCAAAAAGAGAGCTGAGACAGAGCTGAAGGGTGATCAAAGCAACTGAGGGACCTCGCAAGCGAACTGACTGACAGTCACAACTTCTCTAGAAATTGATTCGTCACCACATCCTTGAACATAAACGCCTATATAATGACCATAATCTACATAGACCTCCTTACCAATAAATAGAGTGCACAGGTACCTTTTTTTATAATTTATCTTGTAAACCTCAAATTAAATTTAATTGTCTAGTCTATTTATTACCCTTTTATTTGTTAGGGATAGGTAGACATAAGTCCAGACATAATCTTGGTCAGTCAGACTCTGTAAATACATTCTTAAACGCTAAAAATCAAGCGACTTCCAAAAAAACACTAAAAAGTTAAAAATAACTTTAATTTCGGAAGGCGGTGACTTTGGATGTATTTTAATTTTTTGTCACCGCCTTCCGTAATTAAAGTTATTTTTTACTTTTTAGTGTTTTTTTGGAAGTCGGTTGATTTTTTTTGTAAAAAAAGTTTTTATTTTTCACTTTTTTCGTGGTTCACAGCGTACCGGCGTGATTTTATGTTATGAACTGGTGTAAACAATAGACAGACATGAGATTTCAGCAATCCCAGTCCATTTGCTATCATTTATTGAGGAGTTCCGTTGCCTATCTCCGAAGTTCTTCATCAGATCCTCACCAAATTGAAATGGAAATACTCCGAGAAAATACTCTTCCAAAAACTACCCAAATCGCTTCAAGTGTGCCTAAAAAATTTGAAGTCTCTCTATTTCTTCTGGATCCCATCATCAGATCCTGACTTGATGGTTATGGGACCAACTGGGAAGTATACCCTTTCAAACAAAAAAAAAATCGGCCAAATCGGTCCAGCCATCTTCGAGTAAATGATAAACGATAAATGATTTTATTTCTGTAAGTAGGTTTGTACAAACACTTTTACACGTCAATCATATTTTTTTTAAACTAGATGAAGTCGGCGTTTCCTATCTGACTACTCTGAGAAGAAAGGCCGAAACAAACTCAGAGGTCACAGTCTCTTTTAAAGTCCAGACATAATCTTGGTCAGATTATGTGAAGACCATGTGGATCGGTGTCTGAAATGGTCTTTTGAGGAAAGAACCACACAGATTGAGTGGACCTGTCCATTCAGTGCACGCATTTATCAGTAATCATGCAGTTCAACTCAGAACTTGAGGAGCTCAACGATTTGATGAACAATACCAAAGATAGGACATTTGTGTAATGTGTAGGCCGCATAAAGTACTCAAACTGCCAGATTAATACTAAAAACTAACTGTTCTCAGTTAGTTTTAGAGATGAAAAAAACACAAAACTACCCACATAGTCCTCACATTCACAATAATTAAAATAATAATAATATTATACTTCTCAAAGTAAATATTCATGTCAATGTGTATATAATAATTATCAAATGTCAAAGAGTATAAGTTTGCAAAAACAAAAACAACATTTAGTATGCAAAAATTGGAGCAGGTCAATCCCAAGCCTTTGTGTCTTCAATATAATTTTTAACGGTATAAAAGGCTTTCAGGCACAACTTACGTTTAATGAATGATTTAAATTTATTGATACTTAGATCTTGAACATGGCTTGGAAGTTTATTATAAAAGCGTATACATTGACATCTGAATGACCCACCTATTTTCTTGAGCCTTGTTGATGGTACAGCAAATTTGTGTTTGTTCCTAGTATTTATACTATGGATATCACTGTATTTTTTAAACAATTTAATATTTTTATGGGCATATAAAAGATTTTCAAAAATATGCTGTGAAGGCACAGTCATTACATTAATTTCCTTAAATTTCTCTCTGAGAGAATGTCTCGGACTTAATTTATAAATTGATCTATCAGCTCTTTTCTGCAAGACAAAGATAGTCTGAATGTCGGCGGCATTTCCCCACAACAGAATACCATACGACATTACACTATGAAAATAGCTGAAGTATACTAAACGGGCTGTCTCTATATCAGTTAAATTACGAATTTTTCTAACAGCGTATGCTGCAGATCTTAGCTTTTTCGACAATTTATCTATATGTGGGCCCCACTGAAGCTTGGTATCCAAGAATATAGTGCTATCTTCAGGATTCAATTCTTCGCCCTTTATCAATACATAAGTTTTCACCTGCCTAACGTGAGGTAGCGTAAACCTAATGCATTTGTTTTTTTTCATTAAGAAGTAAATTATTAACATTGAGCCAGTGAACTACTTTTGAGATTCCGCTATTTACATCGTCATTAACCAGCTGCTGACGTTTAAGTTTAAACAAAACTGAAGTGTCATCCGCAAACAACACTATATCATGATTATCCTTTATGAGGTAAGGCAAGTCATTAATATAAATAAAAAACACGAAAGGACCAAGAATTGAGCCCTGTGGGACTCCCACTAATACTATTGATCCGGGAGATCTTTTCCCATTTACATCAACACACTGAATCCTATTACACAAGTATGAAACAAGAAGATCCAGAGCGGTGTTCCGGATCCCATAATGACGGAGTAATCGGGGAACATACATATATAAAAAAGGGTTCCGACGAATTGAGAACCTCCTCCTTTTGGAAGTCGGTTAAAAAGATTTACTATTACCTAGAACATTTTCACTAGAAGTACCTACGTCCTACGGCAACCTGTCGTACGGCGCTCTAACCTCTTGTAAAATAAATGGTGCGAGCTTGTGCGAATATAATCTATGGCATGTTATCTGTATTGTGCGTACCCTGGCACATATTAATTTGGCCACAATGCCAAAATCGTGGTTAATGGCAGTCGTGTTTCCCCCGCGGCCCGAATCTTGGCTTTATTGCTCAAATTTTCTTTATTACACAACTTATGAATGATAGCAAGGAGCGGTCTTTAGCCACTAATAAAAATGTGGTAATTAAACCTTTGGAGAATTTTCCGCCGTTTTCGGAGATTGTAATTTGGGAGAAAAGCGCTTTTTAAGTCTGTTTTTTATGAATATAATAAATAACTAGCTTCCGCCCACGGCTTTGCAGGCATGGTATGTCGATAAATAGCCTATATCCTTCCCCAGGGTCCAAAATATCCCTATTCAAAATTTCATTAAAATCAGTCCAGCCTTTTCTGAGATTATCCGGAACAGGCTGACAGACAATTTTGTTTTTTCTTAGTTTCATGTACCGTATATACTACTTTCATAATATGGATTTAGTAAAAGAAGCTATTATTTTG
The DNA here is from genome assembly GCA_949091785.1 of Polymixis lichenea. NCBI lineage: Eukaryota > Metazoa > Arthropoda > Insecta > Lepidoptera > Noctuidae > Polymixis > Polymixis lichenea. The sequence goes on from OX420942.1 coordinate 302,015, forward strand.
ACATTACAAACAGACACTCACACACCTTTGAACCGTGTCTTCAGAAAAAAATCCGAAACATGGTTTTAGGTGACAATACAAGGTGACCCAAAAAAGTGGTTAATAGTACAGTACAAAAGTAAACTTATCATATTAGCGCCGTCTAATTTTGAAATATTGATTAAAAAATTTACGCATAAAACTGTCTTAAAAGATCTACTTACAGAAATAAGCATAATTTATTTTTATTAGCATTTAATAACAAAATAGCTCAGGACGATTAAAAAGAAACGTGTCTTCCATAATCCATTGATTAACCTAACTTTTAATTAGTTTAACAGACTTCTTGCGAACCGGCTTCGACTTACAAAGTGTGGTCAATCTAACAACTTCGAACAAGAACAAGACCGTACCACTCATGATTACTATACACATATTCATGAACACAAACGGTCTATACAAAGTTCTATCGACAAAGTACAAATTGGATCTGAGCGCGGTTATTGGCTCCCAAGTTCGCTGCAGTTTAAATATTGGATCTCGAGATTAAGTTTAACTCTTATTCCGACTTTAACATTTGTTAATGTTATTTGAGTATTCGGCTCTATCGACTGTACGTCTCGTTGCTTTGCGTTTAATATGATTGGGAATATTAACCTAGTTTGTGATTAATCCTACTAATATTATAAATGTGAAAGTTTCCATGTATGGGTGGTTGTTACTCAATCACGCAGAAACAGCCAAACGGATTTGGATGAAATTTAGCACACAATTAGTTTATAACCTGGATTAACACTTAAGATACTTTTTATACCGGTAGTTCGTTCCCGTGGGATAATTTTCAACCTCCACGCCAGCGGTCGCGCTGGCAAAAGCTAGTTTGATATAATTTTAAGTTCTTTAAGATGAATCCTAACTTCTGCTTCTAATTTATTTGGCTTCGTTTTAAGTTCTTTGATAAGCATTAAGTCGTCTTTCTTTATTTCAACTTGGATAACCGTACTTACTTAAATGAATAAACGTAAGAGTGATATATCTTTAAAATCGATGTATTTGGTTTGTTCAAATCAAATCAAATCTATTGCATTCAAGTGTTGTTTTTGTCTTTTAAAACTAAATTGTTGTTTTGTGTTTTTGTGTATTCCTGCTGTTCCATTTTATACCTCGTCTTTCTTCTTTACGAACTAAGCTCCATCCATTTCAATTAAAACCACAAGAACCCTCAAGATATTTAAATTAATTCCACATAAATAAATACTTAACAGCCAAAACATCGTAAAGCGAAACGAGATGCCTATTCTCATAATTAATTCTTTACACTGTAACACGATAGCTAATATCTATTGACAGTAAAACGTTAGTTTAGTGGCGGAGCGTCAGAATTACGGCCCGTTTATTCGTCGTAAATATTTAGCATCGATCGGCTTTGTCTCGTAAACTTTGCGTGTGAAACGACCCGCGACTGCGATATCTGAAACCGTGGACTTTGTTGGGAATGACTTTAAAATCATAGCATTTTACGTTTTCTCTTTTACGTGACAGGGTAGTTAAAGCCTCGCTTCTAATGCACAAGGCTGTGAGTATTTCAATTCCTATTAATCTACGTTTATCTTGGATATTACTGAAGTCGTTAAAGGAAAACATTGTGTGGAAACCAAGATTTGTGGTTAATTCAAGTCAGAAATCGCTAACCTTTCTTAAGAAAGCGTGGTGATCAATGCTGGTGCGTTCTCTATCTGAGGAGAGGCCTTTGTCCTGCAGTGAGACAATAATATGTAGATTTGTGTCGCTTCGTAGTGTCACTTTAAAGGATGTGATACTACTGAGTTGGTAATTTCTATGTCCCTTACACGCCTATCAGTGATGTGAGGGTTACGACTTGCTTTTATGTTGGGTTCTCAATTACAATTTATTTTGGCGAGTGATTAATGTTCGCAACATATTTCATAAATACCACAAGTATTCCATACAGAATGTTCCTACAAATTAAGCATCCATCGATAACTAAATCATTCCTGAATTTACGACCGCCAGTAAAACTCGTGTTGTTTATTTGTCAAAGACCTAAAACCCACACCAACATTATGCAATCAGCCTATTGTCATTCAGATACTTCAATCAATTCATAACAAAGATAATCTTTACGACACAACATCGGAAATGAAACAACAAAGGAAAGGGAATCGCTCCATTTAAACGTTACTATCAGTAGACTTTACGAGCACTCGTAAATCAACATTGTATCGCTCACAGAATAGGTCCCCGCCTGCACTTAAATAATTCATGATGGTAGCCTTCAAGGGTGCAGTGTTCTGCCTATGTGTTGGGGTTAACGGGTGAGCAGAGCTTCAGGACTTATTATCAGTTTCACCTTCTATGAACTATTTCTGGCAATAGCTTTGGGTGTAGGTAAGTATGAGACAAAGCGCGCACTGCGATGCGTTTTTAATAATCGCGTGTTCATGCGAAATAAAATGGCATACGCATAAAAATTTTGAAGGTAATTCTCAAGCGATTTTTTACCGCAGTGCGCGCACTCTAGTATTTTGGTTTTGTTTACAGATTGGCGATTATTTAACGCAACGATTAAAATACGTAGTGCGCACTTAGCGTAAGATACCATTTGCGATGAGAGAATTTCTTGAAACTATTGTCATCATTAAATGATAAATGTTTTTATTTCTGTAAGTAGAATTGTACATACACTTGTACACGTCAAACATATTCCTAGCCCACGTAGATTGGTGTCTGGAACGGTCTTTTAAGGAAAAAACCACACAGATATGAGTGAACCTGTCCAGTCAATGGAAGCATTTGTCAGTAATGGTGCAGCTCAACTCGAGCTGAATGTTATTTTAAGTCTTTCTATTCCTTTAACCAGACCCACGACACTTCCCTCTCGCTCCACTTAAACATTTTTGAACTAGTAAATAAACAACGAATGTTAACACAATACAATTACTTTTACACCAGTAGTATTCATATTAATAGATATAAGTTTGGTAAGACAGTTTTGCAGCATAGCACCATAGATGTTGTCGTTTTTTATTGTCGTCATTCTTGTTTTATAAATGGAGGTTCAATGGTCACATCTCTGTTTTCTATCATGTTTTCATGAAATTCTCATACGCAGCACAACCGTTAAAAGGATCCTTCAACTATTATTATAAATGTGAAAGTTTGTATGTTGGATGTTTGTTACTCAATCACGCAAAAACAAGTGAACGGATTTAGATGACATTTGGCACACAGATCGTTTATAACTTGCATTAACATTTGGCACACAAATCGTTTATAACTTGCATTAACATTTGGCACACAAATCGTTTATAACTTGCATTAACATTTGGCACACAGATCGTTTATAACTTGCATTAACATTTGGCACACAAATCGTTTATAACTTGCATTAACATTTGGCACACAAATCGTTTATAACTTGCATTAACATTTGGCACACAGATCGTTTATAACTTGCATTAACATTTGGCACACAAATCGTTTATAACTTGCATTAACATTTGGCACACAAATCGTTTATAACTTGCATTAACATTTGGCACACAGATCTTTTCTAACTTGCATTAACATTTGGCACACAGATCGTTTATAACTTGCATTAACATTTGGCACACAAATCGTTTATAACATGCATTAACATTTGGCACACAGATCGTTTATAACTTGCATTAACATTTGGCACACAGATCGTTTATAACTTGCATTAACATTTGGCACACAGATCGTTTATAACTTGCATTAACATTTGGCACACAGATCGTTTATAACTTGCATTAACATTTGGCTCTAATTATTTAATTTTTATATGTTTGTTTGTTTCGCTTTCACGCTAAAAAGCTTGAACCGATTTATATAAAATTTGGCACATGGGTAGACCATGAACTGGATTAGGACACAGGATACTTTTTATCCCGATAATCCTACGGGATCGAGACCTATGTGGGTGAAACCGCGGGGCGCAGCTAGTTACTTACAATTACATAAAAGGAATAATTATGTAAAGTAGTTCTTACAATACAATTTTTTTAGTTCAAGGTTTTGCCTACATCATCAAGTATTAAAACTCAAAATTCTAAGACCATTTGAAGAATTTTAGGCTCATTTCAAGGTTTTCCAAAAGAGAAAACTTATATCTTTTTACCAAACTGCGCGACAGCAAAGATGGGTTATGTTTTATGAATTCATTAAGTAGGTACAGTCACGAGCATAAATATTCTTACGCAAGATTCAAAAGCGATTTTCTCGTAATCATCTGCTGGACTTTTCCCAACTATGATGGGGTCTTACCGGATGCAGCTGAATACTATCTATACGCAATCTATACGCAGTATTTTACATGACGCGACTACCTGTTTGACTTCCACGGCCAAGTTACTGGGTAGGACTGGCCAGTACTGGCCTTTGGAAAGCCTGATTATCAGACTTCTGACGATCCTTAACGACTGTCAGATTTACGAATGACAGCCGGGAACAACGGAAATTTTGAGAAATTTGACTAAGTGTAAGTTATTTATGCTTACGACTATACTTTCGGGGCCATGTTTAAACAAAGTTTGCCAATATCAAAAGTTGATATATTAGTTATGTTTATGATCAACTCAAGTTGATATTTCGTATTTAAACTTCTTGTAATACATCATTTCGTGTCCGTTTTTATTGCTGTATTTCTAGATTTATGGCTTCCGAGTGTCCCTTTGAATAATCTTTTCATAAAAATGTTTTAAAAAGTTTTTATAATGAACTGTTTTTGTTGCGAGTCTCTTTCAATAGATTGCGACGGCGTGTTTATTCTTTGTTAAAGATATAACTTGTATACAGTGAGTGTCAGAGTTGTGCTAGTACTTTTATAACGAAGAGTTCTCTTGTAACAATCAGTGCTTAGAAAGTGTTTCTTTAATTTTCAGTAAATATTGGAAGTCTCGCATTGTTTAAAACAGGTTTTTTGTTCTGAATCTTTTTGAAGGATTTCTTTCTTTATTTACATACTAGCTTTTGCCAGCGACTTCGCCCGCGTGCAGGTAAAAATTATCACACGAGAACGTACTACCGGGATTAAAAGTATCCTACGTGTCAATCTACCAAATTGCATCCAAATCCGTTCTAACGATTTTGCGTGATTAAGTAAAAAACATCCAAACATTTAAACATCCAAACTTTCACATTTATAATATTAGTAGGATTAACTATCGTGCGTCCCTCTCATTAACTATCGTGCGTCCCTCTCATTAACTATCGTGCGTCCCTCTCATTTATTGATTTATGGCCTGTGTTTTGCAATTTTATTTAACATCACACTTTCGTTAATGAATGTGTATACATGCATTAGTTTACGTCACGTTGCAGTATTAGTATAAAACTGATTCACATCCGTCACCTCAGACTTCATGTCCAGTTTACAACCAGCGCCAGGCAATATTTGTCTGGCATTTTAGCTGAATTGGGCCCTGTTGGCACAGACGATATATTTATACTTTAATGCTAGTTTCCACATTTTTATTTGAGTTGTGTCATTTCAATTTTGTATCCAGAAAAAAGAAAGAAAAAGTGTTTATTCTGACAAACAAAACGCACATTACAAAAAAATAAATAAACTAAGAAACTTAAAATGCACACATACAATGTGGATAAAGCCCCGTATTCAAGTCGAAAAAGTTACACAATATTGTCCATTGACTGTTAATGTCAGTCAACGCTTGGGACCATAGACAATATAAATGAATCTGCGCTACGGCGCCGGCAATTATCTTATATCCTTCAAAACAAAAACAAAATGCCGATAGCAGAGTGCATTAGACTACTTTATTACAAAAAAAAACCGCTAATATAATAACAACTAAACCGTGCGTCGCATCTGTGCAAGAACAGGTCGTTGCTCAGCAAAATGCTGTGACTTCGGACGGACCTATTGTCAACAGCGCTGTTTTTCAGAAACAACTTTTTGGAGTGACGTAACGAAGCTCATCGTGTGATCAATTATGTTACGTTAACGGGTAAGTATAATTTTCCACGAAAAAAAAAAGTAATAGCTGAACCTATCACGTATAAATATAAACATATCTATAATAAACGGAATTTATTATAAGTAATCAATAAAATACATAAACTAAAACAATGAAACAGTCTCTGCTGTATGATGTGTGCCTTTTAGTTGTGCTAAATAAACGTATTTTCTTTCTTTCTACTGTTTTCAAACTATCTGTAATTAATAGACGTGAGACCTAAGAGTAACTTAAAAGTGGCCTCAGATCGTGTACGCAATTGGTAAGAGTGGTTCAAGTTCTCACTTTCAAGTCACCAAAAGAAAGAGCAGGTTAAAAGAACTGTTTGATTCTATTAATTTTATTTTATTTTATTTGACAACATCCACTGGTTACTTACTGACCGCAAACTATAGCCGACGACCTGGTTACTTATATCTTTTGGTGACCGTACATAATCAAAATCAGAAACTATACAAAATAAACAACCTGTAGATAAATTTGTGTTGCACTAGTCTTTTATGACAATACTTCCAGTTAGCAAACAGTGCCACTACTTATTTAATTTTCAGTATTCATTTCAAACAATCTTTTATAATTGGACCGTGTACAAGATACACAATGATGGCTTAAGTTTTCATTTGCAAAGTAAACAAAATCAGTAACTAACCGTAATAAAAACCAGTCGAGAGCACTCGTGTGCGGAGTGTGTGTGTGTGCAGAGTATAACGAGTGATAAGTAACTTCGTTCCAAAACCTATTCATTCTCATATTCTAATAATATTTCTATTCACTCCATTTCTACAAAGAACTATGAAGAAAGTCATATTCTTCATTTTAATATTTGAAAGACTAAACAATTTACTCGGTTCATTGGGTCGAGCCATCGAATCGAATTATTTTAGAGCGTTTTTATTACGTAAGCAATGGACAGAAAGAAAACTGCTGTAAGTCGCTCCCAGCATTTGTTTTTATATTATGGATAGACAGACAGTTCCTGGAAATGAAAACTACGAATATTTATTATTTTAGTAGAGAAACCTATAAGATAAAGCTTCAAATAGATTCAGGTAGTTCTCGGAATATGCTGACTGAAACACGTTGGCGTTTTAACACGTTTAGACTAGTTTGATAGTTGTAACCTTCCATTTTCATCTTTCTTGTTTTGGTTAGCAGCAATGCATAAAACACTCGACCTGCACCACTTCCTAATGTTTTACTGAGAAGAAGAAGTTGCGCAACGTACTCCGCAGCAGAACATCAGTCTGTTCAGTTCAAAAAACTTGATTATTATTAAATAGCAGGTATGCAATGTAATTGTGAAAGTGACAGTTTACATATGCACCATAGCTCGGAACCATCGTCAGCTAATTAGGCAGTGTCGGCTAATATTCATGTGCGTGCAAAGATCCCAGCCTCATTGTAACTGTACCTAGCAGAGAATGGTCGAATATGTGGTGTCACAGGGTAAATATTGCAGAAGCTCGAAACTGATGCGGTTTCCCATTGGTACAAATTATGAACTTGTATTCAAACTTTCTAACTTGACTTTATCTAGTTTACCCCCTAAGAGGATGAATTTCCAAAAATCCTTCCTTGGTGCTCACCTTCGTTATAAAATTATTTAAATTGACCAAATTTGCACGGTTCTCAGCGGTTTAGGTTTTGCGTTGTCTATCAGTATGATTTTTGTTGAGTAGACTGCGAATTTTAATCCCAATATCTGGATGACCGAGCGTTGCTCGTTTTTTGGTTTGACGTTTTCTAAAAATGAAACCTAGCTAGATCGATTAACGGCCCCCGAAACCCCCTGCTTACAAAATTTCATGAAAATCGTTTGAGCCGTTTCCGAGATTCAGATTATGTATATATAAATAGATACAAGAATTGCTCGTTTAAAGGTATTAGATGTAGCTAGCCAAGCAACCAAAAAGTTGGAAACAAATCCACACAAATCGTATTTAAACGATGTTTCCACTATTTTCATTTACAAAGAAATAAAAGGCACCTACTACACATAGACTATGAAGGGCTTGTGACTAAGTAGTAACAGCCGTACGGGTCAATCGATCAGGTTAAGCTAGGCCAGGACCATCTTTACATACCAAGACCTTGCCCCAAAAAGCACTTTAAACCCTTGATCCTGGCTGTCATTCGTGGATCTTTGGTCGTCAGAAGCCCGAAAGTCTAAAAGGTATTACCTAGTAACTGGGTTGTGGAGGTCAGATAGGCAGCGCTCCACGTGAGTACTGGTATGCAGGCGCATGCGGCCGAGCTGAAAGCCGACCCCAACATACTTCGGAAAAGGCTGTAGATTGATTTGAGATGGAATATATTCGCAACGAAACTTCTTCGTCTATTCTGCGGAGTGTAGTTAATTATGTTGGTGATTAATACGGCTGCCCCTGGAGTAGGATGCGGCGAGCCCTAGCCCTTAGCACTTATTAATGGTGAATGGCTTGTTCGGCGATTTGTTACGCTTTTTCTAGATCTATGTATGTGTATCATGTGGGTATTTGATGGAGTCACGCGTTTCATAGTAGAGAATTAAGATGTGGGGAGTTTGAAACGGAAATGTAAACTATTGTGAAGAAAATCGACATAAATAAAAATTTAATGCTGTTCGTTGATAAGCGCATCACTTGAGAACGGCTGGAACGTTTGGCTATTTTTTGTTTTAAGGCAAGTAAAATGGAAATGTTTTCCGAAAAAATATCAAATGCGGGAAATACTGAACGGCCTTTTTTGTTTGGGTTTTTGTATGAACTATTGTCTGGGCAGTTTTTGATCAGCTGTAAATGTTATGTATAGAAATTTTGTAGGCTGGTTAGGTACCTACTAGTAATAAGCCGTCCTGTGGGTCCACCATAGCATAGCATCATGCTGAGTGAAAGCCTTTTTTTCACAAACAAGCCATGCAGCTGCCGACTATTTCTATTTGTGTGAATTTCTTGCGCATTCTTCTCCATAAGAAACTACCATTTGGAAGCGACTAGAATTTTTATAAGTATTGCCGTTCAAAAGTACCTTTTATGTACCTAATTGAAACAAATGATTTGACTTTGTTCTACATATGGTTGCAGATTTGTATTGTTTTACTAAGTACCGTAATTAGAGTTACCTTTTGTTCTTTATATGCACGTGTTTGATATTAAAACATTTTTTTTCTCATTCTTTCTTAACCAAAAAATGTTGTAAAAATACGAGCCGCAGAAGAAGACCTAAAGAATTATGACAAAAAAGATTACTTTATTCGAGCCACAAAAAATTAAAACATAAAACACAAAAATAGGTTCTGTCTAAAAACTTCAAGACTAAAATAAAAAACCTCATCTCATTTTAGTATCTAAAAAAGGTCGTAACTAACCCTAAAAGTCTTCTAAAGCGATGTAGGTCATGTCTGAAACGAAATAACCTCTCTGAAGTGTTTTATCAAATTCAGTATGAAAAACAGGGAAGGTACCTGAATATTTTGAGGGTATATTACTTTTGGTAGCTGTAGCAATAAAGAAGTAACTCATGAGGGCCTATTTTATATGAGAGCAAAAGAATTGCTTATTTCTAGAATAGGATGCTGTAAACCTTTTTTGTAAACGGTTCTCAACCTTTCTGTTACAGTTGTCCCAATTTCACAAACATCTAAACGTTGAAGACATTAGGACCGGCATCACTCCATGATTATGATCGCGTCAGTTATTATTATTTCCCCCATTCATTCCCTGCAGAAAAAAATCGGAGTAAAAACTCAGAGTATTTTTTCCCACACACCTCCCTCGTTACACAATATTTTAGGTTTTAAAGCAGGTACCTATCTACCTAGGCACACTGAAGGAGGACACTCTAGAAAATTGCACGTGACGTCAGCAGGGTTGTTCAAATTGACATTGACAGTCTCATTTTACGCAGCTAAATTGAATTGTCGGAAAAAATAAGCGGGGTAAGGGGAATAAGTTTACAGTTTTTTAGCTCGGATATTATGGGGTGAAAGAAATGTGCGCTGTGAGGGGTGAGGAGTAATCTGAGCGTTTATTAGAATTTTATGAAGAGAGGTTTAAATTGTAAAATGTTTTTAATTTTGTTTGATTTCTAAATCCTGGGCTGGTGACAATTATGAGCATTCGAAATGTTTAAAATAAAATACATCTTGCTTTGGAAAATCCTCAGTAAGGAAAACTGTAATTGATGGAAATTTGTAATTATAGTCTATAAACCCCTGTATTAGAGATTTGCCGACAATATACTCAGTCGCCGAAAAGCGCCATTTATTGGTACGTACAAGTATATATTATACAGCACACATACCTACCCCTGACAGGTATGGCGACATAATAAAGGCAGAAAACTCAAATACGAACTTTTTCGCAAATTCCTCTGCTAATAAATACCTTATGAGACATTAAAACCAATCGTTCCACAAGAAAACACACAGAAAAAAACAAGGTAACATTCTCATTCACCCTCGGAAACTAAGTCACGCACAAAAACCTACACAACTTTGACATGTCGGTAAATCTTCAGTATCCGATACTATTCGATACAAGTGATACAACTGATTCAAACGATACGAACGAAGGTCGTGCCACGGAATAGATACAGGCACAGAAGACCGACTCCTTATAACAAGCGTAAACGACACACGCACACATAGACGGGTACGGGTAGGGCGGTCTCTTTGAATGTTTGGTTCTGAGACATGAGCCGGTTTTGTTTCACCGTTTTGAGAGCAGTGCTGATGAAATAATTTACACAAAGTAAAGCGTCTGTCAGGGCTCGAACCCACGACGAACTCTTAAGTTGCGGGCGTTACCAGTGAGTCACCACAGCTCTGCAGTGTGAACTATAGTAATACCTAACTTGTGTGTGTAATTTTTTTTTAGGGTGACCTTCTGCACCTATCTGCTCAGCGGATGAACCTCCGCAGATGAATGAGGACCATTAGTCAATGTCGGCACAAATCGAAGACATATATAACTTATTCTTTACCTAAGAAAGTCAGCGGTGACATATTACTGAGAATTGTGACGATGTGTATTGATGGTGAAGTGGTAGTGTGATTAGGCTGAATCTGAATTTTGAAGGCGGAATTGTGAGTGAGTATTTATATGGTGTTGAAAAAAATTGGTATTTACAGAAAATGTGTTGTATTGTAGATAATACTTTTGTCTTTCTATCTATGACATTTTTGTTTAGAACATGGTTCCTTTGTCCTTTAAACCAATCGTAACTGTTTCCTGGGTTGTGGAAGTCAGGTAGGTAACAGGGCCGAAGCGCTCTAAGAACGGTTTCTGTCGGCTTCCCTTCGGAATATGATACTGTCAGTAGTGTTTAATAATACCTGTTTTATAATCACTCTAAATATATTTAATAAACCGTCAAATTTATGGTTTATTAAATGTCTAGAGTTATATATAATATATTTATTATATTATATATATATTTTTAAGGCTACTACTCATAGCATCTATAGACCGCTTCGTGTACTTACAAGTAGGTATTTCATTTCAGGTACGATTTAGGTTGGTGTAATAATACCTAGTATAGCATCCGTTTTACGAGACCACATTAGATTCGAGATAGATAAAGCTCAATTTATGTCTGTAATGATTGACGAAACTCCCGATGTCAGTCATAGGGAGCAATTAACTGTTATTTTTCGATATTTATCTGAAACTGGAATCAAAGAACGATCCTTGGGTTTTTACGATGCTAGCGGAAGTCAACCGCTGAAGTTTTATCCAAACAGTTGTTAGAAATACTTGACCAGTGTTGTTGTAGGAATAAGTTAGTTGGTAAGTCTTACGACGGCGCAGCAGTAATGTCTGGTGAGCACGGTGGAATACAAACTAAAACTCGCGATGCATGCCCATGCAATGTTCGGCCCATGACACGCTCATATATTAAATTTAGTATTTCCAATCCCTTGAAAATATTCAGGAAGTTCTTTTTTGGCTCCGGCTTACCACTCCCATAAAATAACCCTTCGCCACTGGCTCGTTCTATATAAAATACTGGTATTCATCTGCATCCGGTAACACAGTGGCGGGATGGCGGTGTCATTTAAACCACAAACTAGAAATTCTAGGGTTTTCTGGCACTACCTAACAGAAACGGTTGGAATAGTAACATTTGCTTTCGTTTTTGTGATTATAGAAGAACATTCGCCTTCCATCAGGCATGGGATTTAATTAAGAGGATAGCAATGAACGATTTCATTTGAAAACAAATTTATGTAGATACAAATATAATAAGCCAAATTAGTGAAGGTAGAAAATATATTTCACGAAAATAAATGTGTTACTTCAGCGAAATCACAATTAGCTATTTTGCTAATGGACCCAATTACCAGCAGTCCATTTATTCGTTCAACTGTAATAAATATAATTTATTTTCGTAATTTTCTGTGTACATTTAATTAATTTTGCATGTAACATTGTAATACCTTTACAAATGATTTGTTTCTTTTAATGAATTCAAATCAAAATCAAATCATTTTTATTTCAGGAAATACTAAATGCGTGTATACCCATATAGAATTTACACCGGATTAATAATTAATAATTGATTAAAAATTAATTTTAATATTGGTTAGTGGTCCTATTTTAGTAATTTTAATTCTGAACACAAGATGGCAGCATACTTCATCAACTTACCTTGTTAAAGCGGCATCCAACACCAGGGAAGCAAAACCCGCTAAAAGCAATAAAACGACATAGAAACTCCGCCATGACATATTACCAGCCAAACGTAGCGAGACCGTCATACGTCAAAGACACTATTTATACACAAAAAACTGCCATTTTGTCGTGAACCGTTGCCTTGATACGCGTATAGAGCCACATTTATCACGGCCGAGCTATTAATTTAGTAGACAACGAATTCTAGTATGACACACCCGCTATGTTAGGGATGGCTCACATGCTTAGCTTATTTAGTTAAGGCTAAAGTGTGCCATGTATACAAAAACTGCTGGACTTTTTCTATGGTGACTCTGGTGAACAGCATTTTATAGAAAGAAAGAAGAAAGAAAGAAATTTTATTTGCTTGAACATGTGTGCAAGATCTTAAAATAAGAGTGACTCACGACATGTCTGCCATTTCTCATGGCGTGCAAATATCTTAGGTACAATTATTATTATTTATTATTTTTATGTCAATGATTTTTAAATTTTACTATATTAAATAATCAGTCACAGTTAAACAAATTTCTTATATTGTATTCAATCATTTACATTATCCAATTATTTATTTTCCTTATCCATTTATTACAGATTATAATTCATCACAATGACGATTTACATCACTTTTAATAGACATTACATTATTTATATTTAAGTTCTCCACTACTACCACTATGACCATATTTATTTATATATAAAAATAATCACACACACACATAAGAATTGTTGGTCGCTGTGATTAACTCAAGACAACGTTTGTGTTCTTTCACCAGAATTAGCTTAACTATTGACAGGTCCAAGGTCATATGAATTACTTCATATCATTGTTTATTTAACTTGACTGCATAAACCATTTTTTTTAAATTTTTATCAATTAAATTTTCATTTATTGTTGAATGTTAATTATATGCTATTATTGTATAGAATCAAGTTCTTCTAACATAACAGACAGCTGTGCTGCTGGGGAGTTTGTTGCGCCACTTCTTCTTCCCAGCTAAAGCACTAGGAAGTGGTGAAGGGCGGGCGTTTTGGGGGACTGTCTTATGTAATTTTGACGTTCAGAAAGTGCTGACTCTCAGCCTAGTTTGAATAAATGACTTTTGATTTTGATTTGATTTGAATGAATGACTATGAACAAATCATTCAAATGGGATTAAATTAACTTAAGGGTCGTTGATGATTTTAATGATTATATTTCTGTAACCACATATTTTTTACAGCCGCGAATCATATTTTGTTCAACATACACCCTGACACTGACCTGCAAATTGCAAAAAAACCTAATAAAATTTTAATTTCGCGGGCTTTTTTGGCGCTAACTTGACAATGAGTACAACGACCCTTAGTATAAAAAACACACTTAAAATCATGTTTTGTATACAAACGACAAATTTACAAACGACAAACGAGAAATAATAGATCGTTTTAATCGTGTGTACCAATCGCTCACTTGTATACCTAATACGCGTACAAACAACAGATACAGCTTATCTCTGAGCACATCTGTCTCGTATTCCAGCTAGCAGATCGTGTAATTGTGCAGCTCATCTATACAACTATTCAGATAAATAAAACTGGAGTGTCTGTTTGTAATATTAAAATAACCACTTTTTACTAAATGCATATGGATGTATACACGGTACATATACCGAAATAACATTTTTTCAAATTTTTGTCTGTCTGTATGTCTGTTTGTGTCGATCTCTGAAACAGCTGGACCGATCTCGACGGGCTTTTCATTGACGATAGCTGATATATTAAGGAGTGACTTAGGCTACTTTTATTTAAAAAAAATTACTTATTTTTATTAGTATTAGGTATATATAATATAAAGAAATAATAAAAAAAATATATTCCGCGCGGACGAAGTCGCAGGCACAGCTAGTTCTTAGTAAAGTAGACGTCGACACAATTCTCAGTGTCAAGCTCTGTGTGCGAATATGTCAAAGTACAGAAGGACCAGTATTTCTGGATCTTCAGATTTTGTTGCATTATTTTCATCATTATCAAGGAAATATCAAGCGATCTATAAACACATAATAGCTGATCACCAGTAAGTCTTCTTTATTCAAGCAATATGAAAAATACAAGCAGCGCAGAATAACTAATTCACTGTTCTTTATAAGCAATATGAAAAATACAAGCAGCGCAGAATAACTAATTCACTGTTCTTTATACAAGCAATATGAAAAATACAAGCAGCGCAGAATAACTAATTCACTGTTCTTTTCATGAGGAGCCTATATCTTACGTACTCACTCGTTTGTTACTCTACGGGTCACAGCAACGGCGAATAATAACCCACTGTTATACAGTATCAACTAGTACGGGTATTGTGACTATTACTGGCAGCCTTGTTTATTGTATTTATCCCGTATATTGCACCTGCTCTGTTTTGCCTCTGGATCACTCTAAGGTTGACTGGTAGAAAATGCTTGCACGCTGCAGGCATTATGTCCACGTTTGTACAGTATTTTTTTTTAACTTGTGCATAGTTTTAATAAATAAATAAATAATTTCAACAGTAAGGTAATCAATTATGCACAAATAAATAAACTCCTAGTGCAACAGATTTGGCCAATCAAGATCAACAAAAACTAACACTATTCTCACAAAATTGGTTCTTATTCTCCTTCCTAGCGACGTTCTCGCCTACTTCTGGGATTTCTGTTTAGTAGTGGAATACGTCAGACATACACGAAGTGGACTTGGACTGGAGATAATGTTTTTTTAAACAGTTTCCAGTATAGTATCCTTCCGATATGTCTATTAATGGATCTTCTGTCCACTTTTCCACAATGACACGGCGAGTTTGTCCAACATACGGGATAATTATGGTAATGACTTATTCACACGTAGACCAGTAGTAACCTTAATGTTTCTTTAATTGACACTGTGCCTCTGTGCCTGTTACGTAACATAAAAAGTTACGTTATTTGTATGGTAATTTCGGGAAAGAATTCCCTTACCCTTAATGACGTAATTTGATGGGGTTTGGGTAACCAAATATTTTGCTGATTCGATGTTGTTCGGTTATTAGTCAATTTTCGGTTCAAAGCGAAGTCTTTTAAATGAATTACAAATAATTTTAGTAATCGTAGGAAAGAGGAGCTTTCTATTTAATTCGCAACAAAGAAAGTATTATTATAATCCTACTTAATATTATAGATGTGAAAGTTTGTATGTTTGTTACACAATCACGCAAAAACGGCTGAACGAATTTGCATGAAATTTAGCACACAGATAGTTCGGTGATAATACGGTAAAAGCAAATAATAATCGGCTAATACGGTATGTTAGTACGTTCCCGTTGGTTAATTTCCGATCGTCACGCGAGCGAAGCCGCAGGCAAAGGCTAGTAAACAAATAAGGAACCGCAATCAAGGTTGTTACGAAAATATTTCCTCGACGTAAGTAAATAATAAATTAATATAATATCAAAGCTGATTCACTCCTTCATACATTTCCTCCCATTCACACGCGCCCTATTCATCTATTTCCAGCCATTTCTCGGGAACATACCGAACGATATATTAATAGGGGCTACATTAACATTTTTGTCGAACCTCCGAGCCTCGCAAGTCACATATAAATCATAAGTGGCGAGATAGTCTAATCTAACTATAATCTATTAGGAACCGTCGGGGCGGTGCGAATCTGTAAGTTTTCCGATTAGCGAACCCGCCCCCCTACATCCGGACTTACCCCCGTATACCCCGTCTCGCCCCCCCACAATACGCGGAAATTGTAAATCTGTGTTGGCTTCACGGAAATGTATTAACCAATCCGGCGGGAACTCATGGCGACGTGGAGAGTGCGATTGTCGCAACCCAGTGCTGGGCACGCCACAATTGCGGCGGTAATTCCCCTCTTTGAGGGGTGGCTTGAGAGGCGGCATGGCGTCCTCACCTTCCACCTGACACAGGTCCTCACAGGATATGGCTGTTTCGGGAGGTTCCTGTTTCGCATAAGGCGGGAGGAAACGCCCGGGTGTTTCCATTGCGAAGATCCCTCTGAGGACACAGTGGAGTATACGGTGGAGGTCTGCCCGGCTTGGGCGCAGCACCACCGTGTCCTCGTGGAGGCGATCGGCGGTGGCGATGTCTCGCGTCCGGCCCTGGTCCAGGCCATGGTACGGAGCGAGAGTGCATGGGTGGCCGTCACCTCATTCTGCGAAGCCGTAATGTACGACAAGAGGGATGCGGCGCACGTGAGGGAGACGCAGTACATGCGCCCTCACGGCCTTAGTCGCCGCAGCGGAGCGGGAGAAGTTATTTGATGATTTCCCACAAAAAAAAGAAAAATGTATTAACCATAATGGTTGAAAGGGAAAGTGATAATTATTTTCACTGCTCTCCCAAATATAATGGTAAATAAATAATATCGTCTTTTGTTCTCATTTCGGACTGATTAAAATGAGGCAAAAAGGCGGGTATAAATCAGGGACACAAATACCTATTGTTGATACCTGCATTGCATGTGTCTTTTTGGAGCAAAAAGTCCATTCAGTTTTCCTGACAAAATATTCCAAACTTAAAATGGGCGATGGACCATTAGTGTTACCTCTCATAAAACCGCATTTTTCGGCAAAAGTGTTAGGGCCATGCCTAGGGGCATGGCCCCAAAAATATATAATAGTATACCAGCGGTAATTAGAAATAAAGAGTGTCTGGGATCCTTTAAAAGGTCCTTGTTTAGATTCCTTCTAGATAGATGTTACTACTCCATCATTGAGTTTACTAATGATAAACAGAGGTATGATGATTCCGACTTGCTAATTAAACTCATATGATTTTTATTTATTTATTAAGTGTGAATGTATTTATTTATCTGAAATTGTAATAACCTGTTTACCTACCTGACATATTTTAAATTGATTGTTTTTTTTTTGTAATGTATTGGCAGGCCACTTTGTAATTATAATTGCTTGTTATGTTAATTTTGCATGCTACATATTGGCAAAACATAGTGCACATATTTTAGACAATTCTAACTGTAACCATACCTATGTTTAACAAAATAAATAAATTGAATTGAATTGATCATTCATTATTCTCTAGCAGTACCTTAACCGATTTTATAACAAGTCAAAGTTTTCCAACTTCAAAAAACGGAGGAGGTTCTCAATTCGAATGTATTTTTTGTTCCGTCATTTATAAACTGATTTGAAAACTTTGCGATTCATTTGTTTAAAAGGGTCATTATAGAGTGGTCCCATATAAAGAACAATGACAACTCTCCTAACATGCTTGGACTAGTAAAATTTTACAAAACGTCCTTTGCTGAAAAATACGTTGTTTTATTAGGCTATGTAATTGTAACTAAGCATGGACTTCAATATTTTTTTTAAAGATGGAAGAGTCAAGTAATTAAGAAATACGTTTTTTGAGGTTATGTGGTATATTATTAATCTGTGGCTTTTTGAATTGAGAGGTTTTTCGCCTGTTTTTTACATGTGTTACAAATTATGTCGAGTCCAAGCCAGACAAGTCCGTGCCTGCCCAAGATCGGCACTAATCGTGGTGTTCTACTTACGGTGCATGTTAGTACTTATTACGAAGCAGCACCCTCAGTCGTGTGCAGCTGCAGACTCATTTGGTGCTCTAGCGTCATTCATAAGACTAGCTTTCGGCGCGGGAGATATTATAGTGCAGGCGTGTGTGCGCAGACTTAGGTGCAGTCGCTCTTCCCTCACTCTCATAATCCGATGGGACGGCAATCCGACACGACCGGAGAGAGATCAAGCGCAGGACCAACTGCTCATCTTTCCGAGGCACGGGGGTATAACACCGCCAACCTTCAAACTCCGGGAAAATTCCCAATGGAAAATCCCAAAATCACTTTGCCCGACCTGGGAATCGAACCCAAGACCGTGGGGTCTTGGGTTCGATTCCCAGCTCAGCAGTTGCAAATATCAAAATAGGCATTTCATTTAAATAGCCTCTTTCATAATGAGCAATATGGTTTTACAAAAGGTCGTTCGACTACAGATGCGGGTGTTGCTCTGATGAAATACATATTTAACGCATGGGAGAAATCGCAAAATGCTATTGGAGTCTTCTGTGATCTCTCCAAAGCCTTTGATTGCGTGCACCATGAGACGCTCTTGCGTAATCTATGTTATTACCGTGTCCATAACGAAGCTTTAAACGTAATAAATTCTTATTTACATAATAGGTTCCAATGTGTAGAAGGTTTTTTTTTTTTTTCTTTTTTTTTTCCTGGGTGGGAAATCATCAAATAACTTCTCCCGCTCTGGGTGGGTGCACAAAACACAAACACAAAATCACAAACATCATCATCATTATCATCATTATGCTAACACAAAATCGCACAGAACACAGAGTCGTCACCAAAACTACAACACGGTCTGCGCTGAAAACTTAATACTGTAATTGACCGATTGTCAATCTTTTGTTTCCCTTGTCAAAAATAGGGAGATGCCACGTAGTCGGTCAATTTATGCAGTATCGATTTTTGGACGGGTTTCCTATGGTCATGGCAGGTATGATGTTACTACGCAGAGCCATACCAGCGATCCTCCGCGACTCTCAGTCACGATGCCTTTTTTTTGTATTGTAAAATTATGATTTAGATGTTCTGTGTTTTATTCAGCCATACATTTGTTGTGAAGACCAATAAATGATTATATTTAAAGTAGAGACTTCAAAGATGTAAAATGATTACTTCTAAACAGTTTATATTTCCTGGGTTTTCATTTCGATTAAAACATATAATCGATTTAGATCTGAGTAAAAATATGGACTTCTCTGGTAACGTCAATAATTACAGATGCGTTCAAAATCAACATTTTATACTGCGTTCTGTTATAGTAAAGTTATATTTTCAAAGATGACTATATCTATACTTTTCCAGCTTTTAAAAATAAACTGATGATAGATAACCAGTGTACTACATTTTGGTGAC
Organism: Polymixis lichenea; assembly: GCA_949091785.1. Classification (NCBI taxonomy): domain Eukaryota; kingdom Metazoa; phylum Arthropoda; class Insecta; order Lepidoptera; family Noctuidae; genus Polymixis; species Polymixis lichenea. The sequence goes on from OX420942.1 coordinate 321,597, forward strand.
AGTCTCATCTTGGGCCGAATTTCTGTTATTTCTTAGTCCAATATGGCGATGATTCTTTGGTGAAGTTCTGATGAGTGGTTTTTGAGTTAGCCTCCAATATACGTATTTTTCCACTTAGTGTATATTTAAGATGATGATTTAATGATAATAACTTTCTTTCACTGTTATTTACGTAGCTAGTGAAGGTATACCAATTTGTGTGGAGTAGATTTTACAAAAATAGTGACAAAATCGGTAGCAAAAAACGAAAATACAAATCAAACGACACAGACTTCCTAAATTACAGTTATTTTTCACTTTTTAGTGTGTTTACGATATCTTTCATAGTAAATTCCTTGTTTAAAAAGAGAATTAGGTATCCTAGAGGCAAATCCGCCTATTAATTGCTTGTAAGGAAGCCGATTTAATATTTCTGTCAATTCCATCGCAGTGTTGGATACAATTGCGCCCAATTCAAACAAGTCATTACATAACCCGTCCAATGCAAGACCATGTAATCAAGTCTACCAAATAATCATTACGAATGGAATCCCCGGGTTTGGCTATATGGTAAACCCCATGGCGTCAATTTTCAACTAAAATCCAGTATGTCAACGAGGGCCGTGCATAGGGCTCTGACTTCACAGGATTGAAAAAAAGGAATATGTAGATATAAAATTATTATTTTAAAATAATACAGGGAAAAAATAAAAGTAACTTAAATACAAAAAAACTACTTTTGGCGTTTTACTAACGTTAATGGGTTACACCAACCTAGCTTTTTAAGTCTTTATTTAATTTTCTATTTAATTCTTTATGGTTTTGTTGTTGTCAATTGTATTAACTTTTTATTAATTTTATTCCAAAGGTCCTAGTTTAACTTTTGATACTTGAAGTTATAGCTATATTTACATAGTGCAGAATTACATATATAAGCGGGTACGCCTTTTAAGGGAAGCTTTTATTTAGATTGTAAGTTCTGTTTACGTTTTTATTTTTACTTATTGTTATTTATGGTATATTGGCGTGTGCTAGCTGACGTATGGAATTTTTTTTTTTTTTTTTGTTTCGTAATGTTAATTACCTACTATTATATAGAATCAAGTTCTTCTAACTTAACAGACGAGCTGTGCTGCTGGGAGTTTGTTGCGCCACTTCTTCCCAGCTAAAGCACTAGGTGCTTGTAAGTTGTGAAGGGCGGGAGTTTCGAGGGGCTGTCTTATGTAATTTTGACGTTCAAAAAGAGCTGACTCTCAGCCTAGTTTGAATAAATGACTTTTGATTTTGATTGTGAGCTGCAATACGTTTCTATCAATAGTACCGACAACCAAGAGAAATAAAGGCTTCGCTGGATCCGTTTTAATTCACATTGACAGATAGGATTTATCATGGTCCATTACACTCGCCAAAATAGAAAGAAATTCTTTTTCCATCGAACTCATCCGGACTCGTCGGTGATTAAGGCTAATCCACGGATTTCTGTACAAAGGGAATAATAGAGATGTCAGGTGAAAAATTAGATATATCAATGTTTCAGGCGTATTGCTGCCATTGTACAGAGTAACGGGGAAAAGGCTGGAAATTGAGTAAAGAATTAAGGGTGTTCTAAAACTTAAAACAGTAGGTACGCATTTACTGAGGTACGCAATTATTGCACACTAGCTTCTGCCTGGGCTTGCGTGAAATTATTTGTTTTAATTTACTTAATATCCTATGACACTCGGCAATACTGTAGCTTCCCAATAGAAAAAGAATTTTCGAAATCCCATCTGTAGGTAGTTTCAAAGATTACATACCAACTCAAAAATTTTACATCTTCATGATAGAAATCTTCCTGTTTCGTACAACCGAAGCGATTTTTAATTACAACACCAACATTAACAAAATACCAACAATCAAATAAACAAAACCGCAGTAATTAAAAGAGTCCTTCGCATTAAAAATGGAAGGCCACAAAATTCCCGTGCATCGTCGGACCGAACGTATAATTTAAGTCCGGGAACGTGTGCAGGTGACAACACTAGGCACTGTAACTACCGTATCTAATTGAAAGCGACATATCCACGAACAGATGAAGGGCGTTAAGGCTCGATTGCAAGGACATTAAAGGGATTATACAGATATGTGGACTAAGCTTTATGCAGTAGAAGGTAACTTAAATTCAATTTCAGTGCTGTATTTGTAACAGAATATCGTCACCTACCTAGCGTTTTTCAAACTATGTTTGGGTTTTTTTTTCTTTGACAATGGGAAATCATCAAATAACCCCGCTCTGGGCGGAGCAGGAGGGCGTGTCAGACTTTCACTGATTAAAACCCACCCATGTTCCTTCAGTTGCCTGTGTGCCAGGGCCCATGGTATCTCTTTCGAACAACCCACACCCCTGGCAGGCTTCGGCCCTTGCGGACCCACCAGTTGGTGCTGAAACCTCTGAGGCGCGCGTGGGACCCAACGCGTCATTTACCCGGGCTTGGTCTTTTCCGGACGGCGATTTACCCATTACTCGCCGTCCGCAAGCCCGCCCCTACAGTGGCCGGCAATCGGCCTGGGATTCCCGACGCCCAGGGCGTCTCCTGCGGCGACTAGGGCCGTGAGGGCGCATATATTGCCTCTCACTTGCGTGCGCCGCCTCCCTCCTCGCGAGCATTACTGCTTCGCAGGAGGTGACGGCTTCCCATGCACTCTCACTCCGTACCATGGCCTGGACCAGGGCCGGACGCGAGAGATCGCCGCTACCGATCGCCTCCATGAGGACATGGCGGTGCTCCGCCCAAGCCGGGCAGACCTCCACCGTGTCCCCAGGGCGATCTACAACTATGTTGGGGTCGGTTTGCAATCCAACCGGATGCAGCTGAATACCAGTATTTTACATGGAGCCACAGGACCTTTCTGATCTGACGAACCCAGATACTGGGTAATACGATATCTTTTGTAACACTGGTCGTCGGACTTCTGACGACCCGTAACGACTGTCAAAGATTTGTGAAAGACACGTTTTGTATTGTATGTACTAAAGTTAGTGGACTTTATCCTTAACTTTTCGTTGTTTCTTTTATTCAAAACGTGGCATTTGCCATTTCTGCAACTGCCGACTCACCTACAGAACAATCAACTTCGTGCGGGTCGCCTATAGAAAATATTATATTATTTAAAATGCTGATTCGCCCGAGTTAATTCGTCCGTTATAAGCCATGTGTTACTAATTAAAACTTTGACTTTGAACTCAACCAAGATACGTAAGTAATATTGCACCACAAGTTATAGAGGCCGCATCTCCATTCTTGGAATTAAGTGGCTATTAGTACATGTTGCGTATATGGTCCCTTTTTAACCACATATCAATTACAGGGGTAAGCTAAGGATAATGGGATGTTTTCGTGACTGATGGGGTACTAACTTTGTACTAATTGTAACCTCATTGCTGTAGTAATTGTGTTATGTAACTTTTATGTAGAAGGGCAAGTGGCAATCGGCTTAAGCTACGCTTGCCGCAGTTGGTCTGTGGATGGGTGACCATATTCACATACCAAGACCCCTCCATGTCTCGGAAGCACATAAAGCCGTTGGTGTCGGCTGTCACTCGTGGAGTTTTGGCAGTCAGTACGGGTCGTCAGAAGCCTGAAATACTGACAACCAGTCTGACCCAGGGTATTGTGTTACCCAGTAACCAAGTGGTGGAGATCAGCGGGGCAGTCGCTCCATGCAAGATACTGGTATTCAATGCATCCTGTTAGACTGGAAGCGACCACAATGTAGTTGAGAAGATATGATGGAACTGTTATTTAAAGTAAAGAAAGTAACTACTGTTTGAAGGCAAAATTGGCTGAAGCAGATAGACAGATATAATAGGTACTCTTTATTACCTACACTATAAAAATGATAAAAAATCTATATATAAATGTAGAAATTTGACATAGGGTGACATCAATGGGGGCGGACGGTCTTAACAAGATTGACATAGGATTGAGTTGTAACTATTACATACTCGTATATTATCTGCTTCGATACATTCTTAATTGTCTACGAGTTTAGGTGTATTTCGATTTTATTGGTAAGGAAAGAAGGGAGAAAACAGTGACTGCTTCGTGTGTCGTAGTGGTCGCAAGCGCTGCGGCTGAGCATGAGGCCCTGGGTTCCATTTCCGGGTCGGGCAAAGTGTTATTGGGGTTTTCATCAGGAATTTCTCAGTAGCATTTAATAAAACTTAATATCTCCCACAAAACAGAACATTAACAAAACAGAAAAATACCACTGTGGTACGGTCAGCAAAAACATGTCCCACACTTATATCAGCTGTAGATCGTCATATCTGTATACGGTCGGCAGCGGCGTCATGTTTAATGTGACGTGTAAAACGAATAGTGCCGCGCGGGGGTGGGGTATGGACGGTCGGTAAGAGGGGAGAGGGGTTCAAAGTACCATTGGTCGGTTGTGCCACGTGGTTTTTTTGGCGAGAAGCGAGTGAGTTCTATGATATGGAAGTTTTTTTTTTTTTGTTTTAGTGGAGAAAAATGCAATTATACTTGTTACAAGAAAGTAGAAAACCAAGCGAACACATGTGTGGTTTCTATACTATTTATATACTATTTATTTCCTTAAACATGTGTCATACATACAATTAAAGACATGTGTCATACATGCATGCAAGATGGTAACAACGACAATAACAAGTACAGACATGTGTGCTACATGATGGGACGTGCAAATTTCAACTAATATTTTTAATTAATACATTTTAAATAACAATAAATTTAGTAATTAAAGTAATATTGTTATAAATTCAAAATAACAAAAAAGTCAAGCAGAACATCAAAAACAAAAATAAATGATTAAGACTACCTAATCAACATATGTCTGCAAATTACCCTCTTAAACACTCTAAGGCCATTAGGCATTCTATAAATCTAGCAAACTATGTCAATCAATTCCCAGGTCGCTGTTCCTGGAGGCAAAATATGGTATTTGCTCAATACTTCCTTTCCCTTCATTCCTAACCAGTGTTATTGTAGCTACAATAAGCTTTCAACGAGCTTTATCGCACAAAAACACGCCAATTTTAACCCTCCACAAACTAGCCTAACCTCTAAACCAGACAATTCAAACCAGATTCCAATTCAGCCCATAGTAGTGCCTCCTCACAATAGCGCAGTGACGAATGCGCACAGTGTCCGGTGTTCGGCTATCGCTCACGGCGCCTGTCCGGACACTGGCCACCCGGACACCCGTACACCCGGACGCGTTATACAACACACCGTAACGCCAGCCCTACAATATACGATACCTATTCGTAGTCAATGTTGGGCATCGGTTATCTTTGACGCATTCTGTGTATGAAAATTGAGAGTAAGATTGAATTGGCTTTTATGTGAAGTTGGGTGGCTTATTGGCTTATTACACTGGTTAAATGCTTTGTACTAAAACACGTAGTCATAGGTTGCTTTGAACAACTGAACGCATTTATTTGTTTCAGGGTTTGTTAGAAAATTTACAAAGAAAAAGAAAAATCTTTTACCCGACTTCGCCAAAGCAAAGTGTTATCTTTACATAGTATAAAACAAAGTCGCCTTTTGTGTTTGTAAGTTTAGATTTTTTAAATTACCCAACGGATTTTTATGCAGTTTTCACAATATACAGAGTGGTTCAAGAGAAAGGTTTATACATACAATACACCGACCTCCGCGCGGCCGAAGCCACTGGCAAAAGCTAGTAGAAACATAAAACCTATGTTTCTAATATTTCAATTTATTTATACATTTATCGACTCAGTAGTACACAATATACATTTGAGTTGATGTTGTTTGTGGTTGTGTGTTGTGTTTTGTGGACGTCAGATAAGTTGGTGCCAATGTAGGAAAACTGCACAACACAAAGTAATAAGCAACACAACGTTGCGCTGGCTTACACTATTCTGCAAGCCAATGACAGCATAATTATGTTTAAGAAATAATTTATAACAAAAAAAATACAAAAGTAAAGCTTGGCTAATGTAACATATTTTCTCCTTTAAATGGTCACTATTGAGTATAATAAGCAAAGGAAATAAACCATTTACCAACTCAATTAAAATGTATCTATGGCCGGTCCTTTGGTACGTAATCCTAAAATTAACTCAACCGAAGATGTACCGAGTTTTCTACTTGTTAAAATGAAAGTAACTCTCGCTCAAATTGAATGTGAAAGTGAACTCAAAGTTTAAAATTCAATTAACTAACAATTAGTTCAACGTAATTTCAACTTCATAAATTTTATAAAAGTTTTAAAATTCGGTCGTTGTCGCTGCGAGTTCAAAATTAGTTGATCAACCGAACCCTGCGGGAAATTCTTTGTAACGGAGGAACAGGGGCAGAAGTGGATATCTGATGAAAGAGCTCATGATGGCCAATCAATCTGCCCAGCTTTTACCCAACGTTGGAGTCGGCTTCTAGTCTAACCGGATGCTGCTGAATACCAGTATTTTACAGGAAGCGACTGACTACCACTTAGTTATAGGTTTACTGGGTAACGTCCGTATCAGTGGCGTGTACAGAGTTTTTAGACAGGAGAGGCAGAAATTTAAAACAGATAAAAAGAAAACATAACAGATTAACCGATTGCTGTACCTACACAGCATGCAACCTGTGAGGCAATTAAGAATTGTATTGTTTTGTATTCAATTTACTATTGACTTGACCTTTAGTTTGTATTAATTGGAAATCCGGTGTACAATTACTTTTCACGATCATTTGTTTTTATTTTTCACTGAATTACATATAGTTTTGAAAATGCATGATTTTTTATTTTCTCTTTATACAGACCACCGGACCAACCTTCACAGTGAATATTATCTATTTTTTACACTATTGTCAAAGTTAAAATCTTAAATACATGCTACAATAGCTCACAAACAAAACAAACAATGGCGTCGGAAATCGGAATATAATAAAAATAATACGACAAAAAAGTAATGGTTGTTTATTTATGTAGCGACGATTCAATGTTACAATGCTACTTTTTTAAATAGTCGCATAGTCAACTTTGTTCGGAAAACTTCGGTGAGTTTCGTAATTCGTCGTGGAGTAAACAAGCGTAAAAAGCCAGTGACTACCGTGTACGGTTTTTTTTTGGGTGGGAAATCATCAAATGGCTTCTCCCGCTCTGGGTGGAGCAGGAGGGCGTGTCAGACTTTTACTGACTAAAACCCACCCGTGTTCCCTCAGTTGCCTGTGTGCCAGGGGCCGCGGTATCTCTTTCGAACAACCCGCACCCCTGGCAGGCATTAGCCCTTGCGGGCCCCATCAGTTGGTGCCGACATCTCTTTGAGGCGTGCGGGGAACACAACGCGCCGTCGACCCGGGCTTGATCCTTACCGGACAGCGAGCTACCCATTACTCGCCGTCCGCAAGCCCGCGCCTACGGTGGCCGGGAATCAGCCTGGGATTCCCGACGCCCACGGCGTCCCCTGCGAAGGCTACGGCCTTGAGGGCGCATGTACTGCCTCTCCCTCACGTGCGCCGCCTCCCTCTTTGCGAGCATCACTGCTTCGCTGAAGGAAGCGACTGCTAGCCATGCACTCTCGCTCCGTACCATGGCCTGGACCAGGGCCGGATGCGAGAGATCACCGCCGCCAATCGCCTCCATGAGGACACGGCGGAGCTCCGGCCAAGCCGGGCAAACCTCCACCGTAGGCTCCACCGCGGCCTCGGGGCGAGCTTCCCAATAGAAACACCCGGGCATTTCCTTCCGCCTTATGCACAACAGGAACCTCCCGAAACAGCCGTGTCCGGTGAGGACCTGTGTCAGGCGGAAGGTGAGGACGCCATGCCGCCTCTCGAGCCACTCCTCAAAGAGGGGACTTACCGCCACAATCGTGGCGTGCCCAACCCCGTACGGTTGTGTGCGTTAATTGTTACATTGTGCGCCACGTATGTATAGGAACGCACACCCAATAAATCTGCATGACCACGAGAGCACACATATCAACATCAAGACGCGAATAGTTCGTGTCTCTCACGAGGCACTCAGCGGCGCTAATGCTTCGCAATGCGAAGTTGCGTCAAGCTATACGAACGAACGGGTATTGTATCGATGATACTAATGATACGACCGACGCTCGACAGGTGGAGCTGTGGTCGTGGTGAATGAGTCGTAGGTTAACTGCAGCTTAATATCTTTTAAACATTTTTAGGTTCCTGTGGGTACAATCATAAAGTTTTACGAGTTTAGTGAACAAGATGAACAAAACGAGAAACTGTAGTCAAAAGCGATTTTTAAAACAATAAAGACTATTACCGCGCGTGGAATTGGAACCCGCGACTCGCTAAGCACGAACGCACTAACCCAAGTACGGTAACCGATAAGCTATAATGCCATTTACTTTAACGGTTGAATTTTTGAAATACAATTACTTGTAAACGTATGGGAGTGTGTGTGTCTATAGTATATAAATTACTTATTATAAGGTCGTAAGTTCAAACGAAGTATCAATCTATTGCTTTTTAAGATTGGTAGTCCACTTCTGACCGTTACTGTACATGACAATTTTTGAAAAACTGCCAATCATATATTGCCAATATTTTAATATGCATAACGTACATTTATAAAGGCAGAGTACTGAGCAGCATTTTTCAACTAATCAGTATCACGTATTCACTCACACACACACACACATCCACAAAACCCATCGCAACAAATATTTTTCCATGGACTCCGCGCCAAGTTTCTATGACAAAGCACTTACCATTACCACGGAAAGCATACGTAGTTGAAAAAAACACGCCTCGACAAGGGCATAGTACCTCCGGGATCCCTCTGAGAAGAAGGGGGCGCTAGGGGGGTGTCCACGGAAGTGACGGGCCGGAAACGGCGCCGGGCGGAAGCGCGCGAACCCTTTGCCTCGCCCTTTGTTTATAGAACCCGGAGTTAGAGGCAGCAAGTTAAAGCTGCGATGTCTTTACGATTGGTTATGAGTTGAAGATTAGCCGCGTGTCTGTGAGTTAGTAGATTTCCAGGATATACTATTGGCTGAGTTTATCTTGGAGATTACTGATATCGGTGAAGGAAAACCATCGTGAGAAATCCTAGACTTATATATAGGTTATTTAATCCTGAAAAAACCGCCAACTCGTCTTGAGCCAGCGTGGTGATCAATGCTCGTGCCTTTGCTGTGAGAGGCCTTTGCCCTTCGATGGGGGAATAATAGGCTGATATATTTACTTTTGGCAGAGCTCCATTTACAAATTATACCGTTTACCAAAAAAAGTCGGATGCTACAAAAGGGTTGGTAGAGAGTCGAAAAATTTATCAGAGAGGTGGAAAATCGTGAGAGATAAGAGACAAAACGCAGTCACAGTAATTTTCCATATATTCTCTGTAGGTTATAAATTACTATATAATTTATATTAATTTGTAAATTACTTACCTAATAAAATTCTTTCATTTCTTTTACCTCAAAAAGATACAGCTAAAAGCTATTTTGACAGGCACAGTATCACAATACATCTCCTAGATGGCGCTAGCACCGCCTCACTTGATATACTGTCCGCGTTTCCCCACGACAAAAGGTTTTCTCACAACTATTACGCAAAACAGGAACCGGATGTCGTTGCTGCGATGCGACCGACACCAAGCTTCGCCTTGAATAGGGCGCCAAATAATCCTGAAATTCGCCCTTTCAGCAAGTATTTAATGAAAAAAGTTTAAAAGAAAACGCTCGCTGTAAAGTACTTATTTTTGAACATCAAATATTTATACAGCGTCGAGTTTTGAAGCACTTAATAATGATCATACTTTTGTTCGTATTTTTTTTTGTTGAGATAACAACGAAATAGACTGTAATCGTCCTTACGTGAAGAGAATTTCTTTACAAATAATGGTTGTTAGGCTCTTGATTAATTACCGCACCTTTTTTGTAAGTTCAACAATCGTAGATAATTTTAAACACGCTTATAATTCACTAGCCCTTTGCCAGCGGCTTCGCCCGCTTAGAGGTCAGAAATTATCCCATGGGAACGTACTACCGAGATAAAAAGTATCCTATAAGTTAGTCCTTATCCTATAGTCCAGACTATAATCTATATTATTATCTGAGCTTAATTTCATCCAAATTCGTTAAGCCGTTTTTTCGTGTTTGAGTAACAATAAAGCAACTAAAAATAAATTACAATATTGTATTAAAGACACCACTATTATTTTTTGGACATGTCTTTTAATGTCTTTGACATTCTTCAACAAACCCGTCACCCGTGCAAACATTCCCACTTGAATACGTGTTACAATTCAAAATAAGGCCTTAAATAGATACTCCTTAAAGTTCCAATCGCGTCATCGAGACCTGACGAGCACTTAGCCTTATTGGTATGTTCAGAGTTACAAAAATTACATTATAATTGACAAGTAACAGATAGACCATGTGAAGACAAAGTTGCATGTCGTCCTTAGCAACAGAATTTGTAGAAAAAATGGACAAGGGGGACTAACTTAATTGTTTTCGGAGATGCTCCGATGGGGTAGTGAGATGTAATTGCTCTAAGAAGTACTCTAATTATAGAATAAATAGTAGTTTAAAAAACTAAAAAAACACGCTTTGAAAACCAAAGTTAAAAAGTTGAAAATAATTTAATTCTATTAAAAAGCGTGGGGTGCTTTTTGGGGTATTTTTATAATCAATTAATATCAAGCACTATAAATTATTTTTTTACTTTGGTTTTTAAAGCGCGTTTTTTAGTTTTTAAAACTACTATTTATTTTAATTTTTTTAGTTCTGCTAACTACAAAAGCGTGATTTTTCAGTTTTTTTATTATTATTGAATTGTCATCGGTCTTCGATTAGTCTACAAAGTTTAAATGAAATCTGAGCATTGGAAGTAGGTCAAAATCAAGTCCAAAGGAGTTGGTTACAAACAAACAAACATGCTTACAAACATACAGGTGAAGATTATAAAAGCGTGTTAAAAACATAGTATTTTTGGAAGATTACTAGTTACTAAAAGTGGCAATAGACCAACGGTAAAACGAAAACTAACAAGTAAAAGCACTCCCTGCACTCGTTGCAAGTTACGCTATAAAGCTTTACATGGATGCTGAGCGGTGGCTCAGTGGTAACGGGCCGCGACTTACAAGCTGTAAGTCGTGGGTTCAATAATACACAGGATATCGTTTTAACCAGTAGGTACGCAAACTGTAACCGTGAATTCAGGATATAACTTTAGACCAATGCAATTTGCAATTCTTACGAGGTCAAAGTGTATCGAACAGCAATTTTTTTTAATGCTGAGGTCATGGTTAAAATTCGCGCCTTCATTAAAGATGTTTCCTGTATACTCTTTATAAGAAAACACAGCAACTTTGCTACACCTAGCCTACACACAGCTATTAACATAAAAAAGGCCATGTGCGAGTCGGACTCCCACACGTACCGTCTTATTACAAAACGCAATCTAAATTTAGTACTGGGATTATTACTAGGTTTAAACCATGACTATATAAAACGAAGTTTATCTCTAGTTCATGAACTATCTGTGGTACTAAAGTTAGTCTAGTTTATCTTTGGATTTGACATAAGTACTAATTAATTTGAGGTTAGCGTTGATTATTTTTGTGTCTTTTTATTTACAAATCGATAGAAATGGATGTTAATATGATGAACTTAGATTTAGATATGCTGGAGACGTCTCGCCGATCTTACAGACATCGTCATCGTGTTAATCCTTTCGAATTGAGTGACGAAGATTTTAGATATAAGTATAGGTTCACAAAACGTTTTGGTTAAAAAATAATGGATGTTTTACGTGAAGACTTACTCCACGACTCTCGAGGATGCCCATTGAGTCCTGAAGAGCTAGTCGTTTGCGCATTACGCAACTGGGCTCCACATGAAGTAAGTACGGTCGATGCTACTACAACATTAGACAAAATCCTAATAAATTACCAGGTACCTAATAATATTGTTTCATTCGTAGATTCAAGAAGATACAGCTGATTTACATGGTGTAATTCAACCAATCGTCACCAAAACTGCATTTATTTATTAAAACGGACGCAAAGTAAACATTTGTCTCAAATTACGCACGCTGTCGCCGAATTAAATACATTCCACTTCACGCCAGAGGTGTTACAAATATGACAACTTGATTATAAAAAGCGAGTCAAAAGTACAAGTGGGGCTTGTTAATTTTATAGTAACCTAAACATAGGACAATTTATGAGGCATTCTTGTATTGTTAAATAATTATTTAATCATTTCAAGTGTTATTCTGATTACAATATTTAGAGAAACGGTAAATAAATTCGAATGAAAGAATGTAATTTTTGTGTATTATCTGTAGATATAATTTAGTCTTTGTTTTGTAATAAAGACGCATGAACCTGGCACTGACTATAATACCGTAACAATCCTAGACTTATAAGTCTTGGTTTAAACCAGTACTCAAGCGTTTTTTTGTAATAAGACCGGTAGGGTTCTGTACCAAAAGGCAAAAAACGTTTCATGTATGGTTATTTTAATTTTATTATTTGTTATTATAGCGACAACAGAAATATACATTCTGTGACAACTTCAAGCGTCTACCTATTAAGGATCATGAGATACAGCCCGCTGACAGACAGACAGACGGACGGACAGCGGAGGCTTAGGAACAGGGTTCCGTTGGTTACCCATCGGGTACGGAACTCTAAAAAGGCTTTTACAGCAGTATTATTAGGCTATTCCAAATAGTGATTGGCGACGTGAACGTAGCTTCAAGGTCTTAAAAACAAAAGTTAATAATTACTTACGAAGTTTGCCTGCGTCAAGTAATTTATCAATTGTCTGCTTCGGTTGGCAACCCTTGATGTAAGTCTTACATAAGTTTTATATAATCGTGTCTGACTGCGTATATTTTATAATTGTGTCTGTATACGTATATTTTATAATCGTGTCTGTAAGCGTATATTTTATAATCGTGTCTGTAAGCGTATATATTATAATCGTGTCTGTAAGCGTATATTTTATAATCGTGTCTGTATGCGTATATTTTATAATCGTGTCTGTAAGCGTATATTTTATAATCGTGTCTGTATGCGTATATTTTATAATCGTGTCTGTAAGCGTATATTTTATAATCGTGTCTGTATGCGTATATTTTATAATCGTGTCTGTATGCGTATATTTTATAATCGTGTCTGTAAGCGTATATTTTATAATCGTGTCTGTATGCGTATATTTTATAATCGTGTCTGTAAGCGTATATTTTATAATCGTGTCTGTATGCGTATATTTTATAATCGTGTCTGTAAGCGTATATTTTATAATCGTGTCTGTATGCGTATATTTTATAATCGTGTCTGTAAGCGTATATTTTATAATCGTGTCTGTAAGCGTATATTTTATAATCGTGTCTGTAAGCGTATATTTTATAATCGTGTCTGTATGCGTATATTTTGTACTTATGACCTACACACATGTTATGTCATAGAAATATAGACATTTTAAAGAAGATAAGTGTCTGCTTGGGTTCAAGCCCACGACCTACAACTCGTTACCAGTACTTCAGTTACCACAGCTTCTTTCAAAAACGTGTGAATTAATGTGATTTAAAATTATAATGACCAATATTACAAATTGTAATGACCAATATTACAAATTATAATGACCAATATTACAAAATGTAATTACCAATACTACAAATTATAATGACCAATATTACAAATCCTCTTGTCAAAAAGTCTTTAATTTTAACTACAGCCAACATCTTCAGGAAAAGAATGTGTATAAAGGTGACTAGTAAAGTAGACTAACTTTTCAACACACATTTTTTACTTAAAAATAACAGCAAAAGTAGATACTAAAGACAATAATAACGCCATCACTTTAAAACATATACAATAGCAGAAGTGTTGCTATGTAAACTAGAGACGTTATAACTTAACCCGACAACTTGGGAATGGATAGCTTAAGTTAATGCTGACTTAGGTCAAGTTATATTAAGGATGGGCGAAATTAGAAACTGTATTGGAACAGACCAACTGACTGGGCAATGCAAATAGTACAGAAGTTTACCGTAGTTCAGTTTGTGGAGATCTTAGAATACAATGTTTGAAAGTTGTGTTTCATTGGAAGTTCGTAAGTACTTAATAGGACTAGATATATGAACGTGGATGAAGCTAAAGGACCACGTACAAAAATCACTTCAAAGTCAAAAATAACTTCGTTGGGGAAGTCGGTATGTTTGGTTTTGTATTTCCGTGTGTTTGCTGCCGACTGCGACTTGCCAAATTAAATTAATCTTTCACTTTGTCGTGTTTTTTTATTCGGACTCCTCTACCTTTATCCACGTTCATAGATCTAGTTTTATAAATACTGAGGTAACAAACAATTAAATAAAAATTATATAAACTAACTGAAAATAATCCTTTTTTGAAATCGGTTTTAAATAAAAATTAATCACGAAGTTCTATTGTTTAAAACACTTGTATTTGTGGCTTGTGTGTGAGAATCTTATGATAAGACGCAAGAATCAGTTCATAAAAACTGGCTCCAATTCAAGGAATACTGTTTAAAGTTCATGATACGTATGCGTAAGGATTTTTGAAAAAACTAATTTACGGAAATCAAATATAATTTATCAAACAGATGCCGTTGCTCCTGACCTTTGATTCTTGAATCTTCGTAACAAAAGTTTGAATGAGTTGGTACACTAACCTTTATAAATCTTTTGGCTTTCGTTAATAATCCTAATGTTGTGTGTCGTGATGCTTCAGGGCCTAGAGGAACCATATCCTTTAATTTTTCCAAGCAACTTCTTAGGTGCGCTCTCCTGTAACAAATAGAAAAAAATCGTTAGTACAAAGAAGTTATAAACACTTTATAAAACTATACGTTTACACATATACAGGGTGGCAGGAACATCGACGCGCTACCTATTACATGGATTCACATTTAGAAAACTTTACACAACAGATTGAGACCGAAATTAGAAAGCAAACGGGTAAAAATACGGGAGTTGCTCTCAGAATTTTAACTAAAGCCATTCAAAAGGTTAAGTTGTTGTCCTACAACAAATTGTCACCTTTTCTGTCTATATTCCATCTTAATAATCCTATTCTTCCCTCCCATAAGGAAGCTGCAATAAATCCATATAAATAACAATGACAAACGCCATCAGAGCATTTTAACGAGGAAGATTATTTACCTCCCCATCCTAATTATAGTGGCGGATGGCAAACAGTGAATAAGGCAACACTGACGCAAATAACTAGCACTTACAGTAATAAGGACAATATTTTAGCTTTGGCTTATTTTGAGGAATGGCTGAATGTTTTTGATAAGAGGTGAGAACATATCGTTTGGATTTTTTTTACGTGATAACGTCATAAGAAAACAAGCCGACCGTGCCTCTCTATCGCTTGTTCCGCGCTCTCGCTTGCACACTCGGCTCAGGTGGAACGTGACAATGAGTCATGCTTTTTCGAGCGTGCCGCCGGCGTTCATCGATTTATAAGACGTTATCACGTCAAAAATAATTAAATCAGAATTCTTTAAATGATTTCATAAATATTTGACATTGCTTGGTTTAAATTCTATCATTTATATTTAATTTTTATTCTATATTATTTTTATTTAAAAATTATTTTCAATTTTTGCGTGCGTAATCAATTTTTTGATTGTACAGGGATCACATGTTTTTGTATCTTACTTTATTTTATGTACCTATTTTAAAGCAAATGAAAGATTATAATTATGACTATAAAAAAATAGATTAAAAATTTCGTTAAGTTTAAGGAATAATTTGTAGCTTGGTAGTCAGTTGTCACAGATAATGCCGCAAATTATATTGATATGAGTCATTTTTTGCGATTAGTGACTCATTCGGAAAAGGTACAAACAAAAACGAGATAAGCCGTCAATCGAAGGACTTTTATGGTTGTCTGCTGTTACCATTTAAACATTTACATCTATGACTGTTATGGCCACATTAAAAACCGAAGATGATTTCCCGACAATTTTCGTATTCCATAAGCTATTTACTCGAAAACCAAAATCATAAGCACAAATGTCCCACAAAATGTATTATGTTATATAATATAAAGATAAAATAATTCCTTTCATATCAGATAAAGCAGAATACCCGAATTCTGCAGCACTTCTCACATAATTCTCTTCTGGTACTTAATAGTGCTCATACATGATAATACAATACAGTTATATTTCAGCCACTAAGAGCATATTATATTACAGTTACGGGCGTTTTCCCGTCTCAGCGTAAACGTAATACGTTCTCTTTGGCGCAATTTGCGACTGGGTAGCGAATACTAAGGGTTTCAGGAATACTCTCGACTGATTCATTTCAGCTGCTTTTGTAGGTAATGTGGTTCCAGGAATCATTTCTAGTTATGTCTAGTGTTTTGTTGTTTGGAAACTCATTTTTAGTATCGATAAGTTTCTCCAATAGCACTACAATAGGTTGAATTTAAGTGTGGGCCCATTCGGTGAAAATCCTTTGTAAAATAAGGACATACATAGTTAGCCTAGGTATATTTTTCCCACTGCTGGGACTCAGGCCTCCTCTCGGTGGAAGTGAGTTGGCCGTAATAGACCACGCAGGCTCAGTGCGGGTTGGTAGATGTCACATAACTTCTAATTTAGGGTTCTAGGACATGCCAGTTTTCTCACGATGTTTTCCTACACTGTTTTGAGAGCAGCGGTGATGGAATAATTTGCACAAAGCACCTGTATGGGCTCGAACGTATGACTGCGACTCGGAAGTAGCAGCCGTCACCCGCGGAAAACAGAGAAATGTGTCAAACAACACAAACATAACCTAACTTTTTAATCCAACTCGAAAGTGTTACAATTTCGACTACCGTTAGTATGATCACAAATAAGCTTTGTTAAGGCAACGTCGGCTAGTTGCGCGTGCCACTGAACCAACTCCACTCGACTTTGAACGCTCACTAATTTTGAACCACTACTCTATTACATGTACTAACAATTATTTGTTGTTATAATGAGCGGTTGTCATTGTTGTTTTAGGTGTAGAATTGGATTTATATAGGAATAGTAGCTGTAAATTGTATAAATGTGTGACATTTAGATGTTATAGTGTTCTCACTGCTGGGCCACAGGCCTCCTCTCCTCGAGACGGAGTGGCGGCACTCTCTACGACGCGGGCCTAGTACGGTTGGGAGACATGACAGCTGCCGACGCGCACTAGGCGGCGTGGTAAATTCCAGCCCAATCACTCTCGAGGACGAGAGGCCTGTGTCCCAGCCGTGGGAACATTAAAGGCCCCTTATGAGTTAAGCAAAGAGGAATTCAGTGCTTGAAAAACCATCTTGTATTGTTAGGTTTTTTAGTATTTGCATGGCGTAAAGGTTTGTATGGACCAATTTTATTCAATAGGAGTCTGATATAACCCGTCGCCAGACCTTCAGTTATCCATGACGGATTTCAACCATGAAAATAGGTAAACTAGCTCAGGCAGACCTCCTTCTCCCTAGAGTAGAGTATAGTATGACGAGTTGCAGGCTTACTTGGAAAGCGAGCACAGTTTAAACTGCATTCCTTTGGGAACCTCATTTCCTCACTTCGTTAACATTGTACCCTCGAACTGCGAATGTAGTGTTGGTTGAACACACAGAGGAGTTGGCGACCTAATTTTAAGAACCAATTTTAAATCTGAATTCATGAATTAGTTTTGAACAGAACTGCAAGTGGAATGAAGGTTATAGACGTCAATGCAGAGATAAGCTTCAATATAGGCAATGTATGTCCAAAAAATATGTCTTTACCGCTGTTTGCAGCCATTAATTTTGTCTCCAGCGTTGTGTTCTCGATAACGCCCGCATACCAGCTTATATATCCATATACCTAATTATATCTACCTTTCCTATCTACCCTCATAAAATCTTACACGGTATTTCTAAGAAAATTGTTAATTTATTGCCATGTTATTCGTTAGGGAGGCAAAAAATAATAACGTTGGTATCTAAGGGAGGAATAAAACTAATTCTTGGCAGGTAGCGGTGACTGGCGACGGGGGCAGGGGATGGTAGGGAGTACCACTAAAATAAACAAACAACTTCGTAAGTTTATACGTGCACGCCGTATTAAAAATACATTAGCCTTCGTGAAAATAATCATGGGACTCTGAAGTGTAGTTAGGTAAAAATAAATATGATTTTCTTTTGAATAAATTACGGTGGTTGGTGATTCACTACAATACTTAGGTTAACTCGTCACCTTCTGTGTCGTAGGTCATGTTTAATGATGAAAAGTAACGTTTATAGAAATTACCGATAAGATTGATGTTCATAGGAATCAAAGCATTTTAAAGTTAAATATTATTTATTTTAAATAGGTTAACTCTTCAGCTGCGGTGTCATAGGTCGTGTAAAAGTTTGAATACTCTCCAAACTTTAATACGGTATACGGAAACAACCGTTCTATTTGATGTTGATAGGAATCAAAATTAAAACCGGCCAAGTGCGAGTCGGACTTGCGCACGATGGGTTCCATACCATTATCTATAAAAAAGATATGGGCAAATTTAGATTTTCGCGAAAACTTGTAAGTACCGAAATTTACCTTAATTTTCACCTTTTTCCATTTTTGGAATTTTTCCTTTATTTGTGTAAGACCTTGCTTTTTGCCAAATTTCGTGATTCTAGGTCCACGGCAACTACCATAGATTATCAACCCCAAACCTTTAGGGTACTTCCGGTTGACCTAGAATTGTCAATTGTGGTTTAAAGCAAGGTCTTATAGCACAAGTGTAGGGAAAATTCCGAAAAATAAAAAAAGTTGAAAATTAAGGTAAATTTTGGTACTTACAAGTTTTTGCGAAAATCTAAATTTGCCCATAATCTTTGTATCGTGCTGACCCAGGACCTTGATTTTATACACCTAATAGGGACTATAGACCTCAGTATCTGATATAAATTTCAACTTGCTAGGTCCACCCGTTCCTGAGAAAAGCGGTGGTGACACACGGACAGACAGACGGACAAGAGAGTGATCTTATAAGGGGTCCTTTTTTACCTTTTCAGGTACGGAACCATACAAATCATCTATTTAAAATAAACCAAAGCAATCACCACTTTCTGAACATTGTTACACACTTTCGAGACAATCGCTACTATATTTCTTATTAGTGTTTCAAGTTGGGACACACAAAAGGTGAAAAAACTCCCGAGCATGCAAAATAAAACAATAAGCAAGGCTTAAAATTAATTCATGTTAAATTACCATCTATTATGTTCTATTCTATTAAACCACGATCACAAACAATAACATTAATAGTCTTCAAAGACCAATCCAATAAAGCTAGATGAATGCAGTTAGGCAGTAAATACAAATTGCCCAGGACTTGGAACGCGCCGCAGTCCAGCCTCTTCCTGCCGGATATTGGAGGCTCCACTTTGACGGGAAAGGTAGGCATTGGCCTTTAAACACATATAGATTTGGAATTACTATGTGGTTTTGTTATTGAATTGTTGTGCATGTGTATTACTGTTTAAAGAACGTTGTACGTAAGTTGCAATAGTATATTTGAATTTACGTTTTGTTCTTGGTGTTGTATTCAGTTGGAAACTTTTAGAATAGAAGGCAAATAAAATAATAGGTTGGGGAAAAAGTTTCTTCGCATTTTTTAAGAAAATTCAAAACATTTTTTAATAAAGTTTATTTACATTTAACTAAAGTATGTAGGTACCATTTTGTTCGATAACTTTTTGCCATCTTGTAGGTAGGGACATGATCCCATTGCTATAGAAATTTTGGGACTTCTGGTCAAAATACCGCGACAAGTGGTTTTGGCAGTCCTCTCGTGATGTTAACCTGACACTGCCTAAAGAATTCTGAAGAGACCGAAACAGGTGGAAATCTGAAGGTGCAAGGTCAGGACTATACGGCGGATGCATTAACACCTCCCAGCCAAACTCTCTTAATTTTTGTTGGGTGGCTAAAGATGTGTGAGGTCTAGCGTTATCATGATGAAAACCACACCCCTTCTGTTGATTAATTCCGGCCGCTTTCTCTCAACTTCTTGCTTTAGTCTCATCAGTTGTTCGCAGTAGAGTTCAGAATCGATGGTCCTGCCTGGTGGTAACAGCTCATAATGAATAATGCCCTTCCAATCCCACCACACACACAGCATCACCTTGTTGCGAGTTAATCCGGGTTTCGCCACAGTCTGTGAAGCCTGACCGGCCTTTGACCACGACCTTTTTCGCACGTTCTTGTCATACGTGATCCACTTTTCATCACCAGTTATCAGCTTCTTCAAAAATGGTTCGGTTTCATTAAGTCGTAATAAAGAATCACAAATGAGTACACGGTTCATTAGGTTTCTTTCAGTGAGCTCGTGAGGTACCCAAATGTCGAGCTGTTTTGTGTACCCAGTTTTTTTCAAATGCGCCAAAACTGTTTTGTGGTCAATTTCCAGTTCTTCAGCTACGTCGTAACTACTGGTATGCCGATCTTGCTCCACTTTTTCAAAATTGGCATCAATTTTATCCGTAATAGGGCGACCAGAGCGACGTGCATCTTTGACATCAAAATTTCCGGATTGAAAACGCTTAAACCAAATTTGTGCTACTCTCACAGACACTACACTAGGTCCATAAACATCGCAAATTTTTTTCGCGGCTTGCGTTGCATTTTTACCTTTTTTGTAGTAAAATTTTAAAATGTATCGAATTTCTTCATTAGATTCACTCATCTTGACGGTACGAAAAACAAATGAAAATCACACATTTTCCTAATTTGAATTTGGAATTATGTTCTTTAAAATTTAAACTTTCAATGATACCAAAACCAGCCAGATACAAATAGTATAGCCAAAGAGATTTTATTACAAGTTCATACATACTATAATGCGAAAAGACTTTTTCCCCAACCTAATATTAAACGAACCGTGTGACCGATGAGTTTTCACATCGGTAAAAATTACAAACTCCTTATTTTTAAGCCCTGGGATGAATTTCCAAAAAACCTTACTTTGTTTCTCTTTCGTTACATAAGGAACTCTTGTGCATAATTTCATGGTTCTAGAGCCAGCGGTTTAGGCTGTGCATGGTCTGCAAGTGAATTTAAGATTTTTACTATAAAATTGTGAGGTGCTAATATATCAATGTGAATTTCCATAATGTTCCTACTGCTGCTGCTTCAAGGGGGAGTGAGCTATAATCTACTATACGGGCCGAGTGTGGGTTGGTAGATATCATATGTCTTTGAATGTTTGGTTCTAGGACATGCCATGGTTCTCTGATGAATGAATGAATGAATGAAATGCACCGGTCCTAGCGTGGCTGATGAGACTCGATTAATCTAATGAACACCAAGATTTGCACTAGCCCCTGGAGCCTCATGTTTCATGATGTTACAGAGGCCATTGCATATCATGAAGTAGACCGGGGGCGCTGTAATGGTCGGGAGACGTACCTTTAGGATAGGAAAGGATTGCCAGCCTACCGGATATGCATCCATGAGAAAGCATTGGACTAGAGGAGAGACGGTGGTATTTATTTATAGGAGGGCGGGCATCTTTTCACAACGTCGTAGTGACTAAGGTCGAGCTTTTTGGGCAGGTTCAACTGTTTTCTTAGCTCTTTTCTATGCCGTTGCTTCGCTATGTTCTATGTTGTTGTTGTCATACTCGTCTTCTGAGTTCTCGTTGCTACCAGTTTCTGGTTTTTTGTAGATATAGCTAGCCGCTTTCTTGATCTTATTTCTGTCTCCAGCCATGTCCTTCCAAAACTTGATCCCCATGTCAATTTCATGTGCTGTTTTAGGTTGTCGTTGCATGTGTAAATAGTTCGTCCAAACTTCTTAGATTTAGCCTTATACTGCATTGCTGTATGCGTCTGAAGATGTGTGCTAGAGTACATCCTGTGGTTCTTGATGCGTTTTGTCACTGTTTTTCCGTCTAAGATTTGGTGCATTTTCTTAATTCTTGGTTTATTCCTGGCTTGGTGAATCAAGTGTCTCATGATAACTCGCTCATATCTTCTGAGTCTTGATCTGTTCGCCTTAGTGAGGGTCGATACTTTTAAGCCATATATCAAACGAGGTACGATAACCATTCGATACATAAGTCTAGATAACTTCCAGTCCATCTTTGAGTTTAGTATGAATGCTATAGTAATGATTTGACTTTTCTCGAGGCCTGTTGGCATCGTTTTCTAACTGTGCTTTTTCTGCTCAATGCGGATGTTATGTATGTACCTAGGTATTTGATTACGTCCACTGTTGGTATACTTATTCCGTTGAGTTTCACGTAGGTCGTTTGCTGTGATGTTATGGGGTCCCTAATTAGAATTTTTGTTTTTGTTTCTTTTATTTGGAGGGGTACGCTATTTAGTAAGGGTTTATGTGGTATACGATGCGCTCTAGTCCTTCTAGATCATCTTTAATGAGGATAAGGTCGTCCGCAAATGTTAATACCGCGGGGGAGTGAAATTTGGTCCTGATCTAATTTGATTAAATGGGTTTCGTCTACAAAGGTTCTTAGGACTTCGTCGATGACCAATGTAAAAAGGCAAGGAGACAGAGGGCACGTTTTGCATTTTATTGATGATAACCATTACTTCTTCTACCGTCAGTACTGCGCTTTGTGCTTTGGTTATCGGCTTTGTTATTTTAACAGTCGGTATCTAAAAGCCCCATTTTTTTTGTTTCCCATTTGGCTACCGGTATGTACGCGGATTTTTTATCTTTTGGAGTGTTGTCTGGTATTATTTTTTATGCCTATTTGGATTATCCTGTTGCTCTGCTTTGTAGGAATTGGGACTTTTGTAGGTTAGCAAGAAATAAGTGATGGTCTCTTAGCTGAAGAATCAGTTTCTTGAGCAGCTCAGGTCAGTATTCATTCCACCGTTATTGTGTTTCAGGGTATTTCGATGTTTTCATTCGTTGGGGGATTCCTTTGTTTGCTAGTTTTTGGTTGATACCAAAACAAAATACGAAGACTGCGTAACAATGCTACTATGCCACTCAATAGAAAATCATTTCTATTGAGTGGCATAGTAGCATTGTTTATGCTTTACCTTAGCAGTTCCCAGATTATGTTATGGTTGGAGATACACCCGTTATTCTGCATGACAATGTAGCTTCTGTCATTTCTATTTGCAGTTTTTCCCTGTTGGCTATATCCATTAATAGTTCGTCGTTGTAGTTGGAAAATTAAAGGTAAAGGTTTTGTTGGGCCAATCCTTTGCGTTAAAAACTTAAAAAAAAACAACCGACTTCCAAAAAAAGGACTAAAAAGTGAAAAATAACTTTAATTTCGGAAGGCGGTGACTTTGGATATGTATTTTAATTTTTTGTCACCGCCTTCCGAAATTAAAGTTATTTTTCACTTTTTAGTTTTTTTTTGGAAGTCGGTTGTTTTTTTAAAAAAAGTTTTTATTTTTCACTTTTTAGTGGTTCACATGTGCTTATCCCTTCACAGCGTCCCGGCGTGATGTTATGTTATGAACTGGCGTAAACAATAGACAGATATGAGATTACTGCAATTCCAGTCCATTTGCTATAATTTAAAATTTAAAGAGTTCTCTCTCTCTATTTCTCCAGGATCCCATCAACAGATCCTGACTTGATCATGGGACCACCTGGGAAGTATACCTTTTCAAACAACAAATAATAATAATCCAAATCGGTCCAGCCATCTTCGAGTAATCGGGGAACATACATTAAAAAAAAAGTTTCCGACGTACTGAGAACCTCCTCCTTTTGGAAATCGGTTAAAAAACTTTGTGTATCTTGTCGACCAATATGGGCGTTGAAGTCGCCGAGCATTATAAGCGTACATATCCTCGGTTTTTATCTAATCAAGTTTTATACGACTGTGAAGGATCTGGTTACTTTCGAGGAACAACTGTTGTTGTGAGAGTTGATTTATACACAGCAGTTGGCTTGTCTTTGCCCATGTCTTCCTCGAGGTAGCTAACATGGCGTCGGTATCCTTTTACTGTTATCAAGTTCGATTTTGGCTTACTTTCTTAATAGAATTACATGACCTCGGTGTGTGTTACTCGCTTTTCTTGAGGGGTGCCATTCGTAGTGAGTGGAGAAGTATGTTCCTGAGTTCATGCCTGTTTCCTGTAGGTTGGCTATATGAGTGCCGCTACGTGACGGTACAGCGTCTATTTGATTTTCTTTCTTTGGCTGGCTGTCAATGCGCCGCGAACGTTTCAAGTTGCAATGCACAGGTCTGAGCAAGTGATTGAGTTGATTGAGGTAGAAGTCGGATTTCTGAGTGTTGTGTAACCAGTGTCGTTCACGATTACGTCTGATAACGGTGTGAGTAGTGTTGATTCTCGTTGTTCACACGGTGTTAAGCCTGTCCTCACTGAAGGCTGAAGCGTACTTATGTCACTTTTGCTCCCTTATTTTATGTTACTAGGTACCTAATAATACAAATTGCGACACAGACGGAGACATACACAAAAACTCGGTTTGATTTCGAAGTCAGGCAAGTAAGTCAACATCTGCTGCGCGCGGGTAAATACGACCGTTCCTGACGGCGGCCCAACTTCTGGGCGCCACTGTTCTCTCAATGTGAATTTATTATTACCTAATCTAAGAGACACTGATCGCAAAGAAGGCAAACTTTGCTATTTTGATTGAATGCGAACTACTCAACTAAATAACAGAAATACTATCACCGCTTTCTTTTATAACAAGCCTTAAAGCTTGACCAAAAATTCTAAATATGCATTGCTACAATACTTCCCAGCCCCTCGCGAACAAAGGCATCGCGTGGCAACTCACTACAATATCTTAACACATTGTTATCAACGCGATATGCCCGAAAGTTTATGGCGTCGTAAATTATTTTATTTAGCCTACTGGTAACAGTGGTATGGTATAGGGACTGTGGCAGTAGGCTCAATGTATGTACAAGGCTTTTTGTCGCTATAGTATTCAATAGGCTTTAAGCCATCGCTTCGATAATTGGCCAGCAGATTTTTGTCAGAATGTTTTTACGATCAGTCAACCGCACGTCTATAGTAATCATTTGAATTCAACAGTGCCATTATTTCGTGATCTCTTACTATCACGAAATAATGGCACTGTTCTAAGAGACACTGATCGCAAAGAAGGCAAACTTTGCTTTTGATTGAATGCGAACTACTCAATTCAACAGTGCCATTATTTCGTGATAGTAAGAGGGGTTTTCGTAGTTTAAGAGTTACTACTAAAGTGCTGTTGTTCTTACCTACACGTGATAAAAGTTCCATTTAGCGTGTAGGCTTACTTTACCAGCACATTTTTGTAGTCGAGGTAACCCATTTTAAACACATAGATTCTGTAAAGGTCGTCTGCAAAAGACGACCTTATGTTGTACAGGCTGGTCATAACATAACTTTAGTGAAATTCGAGCATTTGCTTCAAGAACGTGCTTTCAAATTAATTAAATATGACAATTGATTTTATTTCTGTAAGAAGGTTTGTACAAACACTTTTACACATCAATCGTATTTTTAAAACTAGATGAGGTCGGCGTTTCCTATCTGACTTCTCTGAGAAGAAAGGCCGAAACAAACTCAGAGGTCAGTCTCTTTTAAAGTCCAGACATAATATTGGTCAGACCATGTGAAGACCATGTGGATTGGTGTCTGAAATGGTCTTTTGGGAAAAGAACCACACAGATTGAGTGGACCTGTCCTGTCACTGCACGCATTTATCAGTAATCATGCGGCTCAACTCAGAACTTGAGGAGCTCAACGATTTGACGAACAATACTAAAGAAAGGAAATTTGGGTAGGTCGTAAAAATTACTCAAACTGCCAGACCATAATAACTAAATGAAGAAAAAAAAAGCACCCACACAGTAATCACATTCACAATAATTAAAGCAATATAATACTTTACAAAGTAAATATTCATGTCATTGTTTAAATAAAATTCATAATGTCAATGTATATATAAACAAAAAATAAGATAATAATCATGGTGACATTTAAGGTATGTAGATTGGCACCTGATATGGTCTTTTGAGGAAAGAACCACACAGATTGAGTGGACCTGTCCTGTCAGCGCACGCATTTGTCAGTAATCATACAGGTCAACTTAGAACATAAGGAGCACAACGATTCGACGAACAATACCAAAGAAAGGACATCTTGGTAGGTCGCATAAAGTAGTTAAACTGAGAGATTATCATTAAAAACTAACAGAGAGAGAGTAAAAACAAAAAGAAAACAAAAAAACTAACAGAGAGAGAGTAAAAACAAAAAGAAAACAAAAAAATACATGACTCACATAGTCCTCCCAGTCACAATAATTAAAACAATAATAATAATATTATCCTTTACCTTTTCTTCGTCTTTGACAATGAAGGACGTTAAATTAAATAAATTCTATACGGATAAAACAAAAAGAGAAACGTGCCGAGGTTGACGTTGCCTTTACTTCCACAGTTCAATATTTGCTGAATAATAAATGGAGACAACCAAGTACAGAACTGGACTTCCACGTTTATTATCTGCCGCGTCTTTTCTCAACAAGTTGGGGTCGGCTTCCAGTCTAACCGGATACAGTTGAATACGCGACTGGTTGTCAGATTTTCGGGCTTCGGACGACCTGTAACGACTGTCAAAGATTCACGAATGACAGCCGGGACCAACTGCTTAACGTGCTTTCCGAGGCACGGAGGGTCTTGGTATCTAAAGATGGTTACCCATCCACGGAGCAACCGCGGCAACCGTAGCTTAACCTGATAGATCAACCCCTGTGGCTGTTATTACTTAGCCACAAGCCCCGGTGGATTTCCAGGTTACCCCACCTGCTAACCAACGGCATCGCGGAAGAATCCACTAAAATATATTAGTACATTGTTATCAGCGAGCGGCAACTTTACGAGCTCGTAAATTACTTAGGAGTCGAAAACTCGTAAAAAAGTCGTCAAGGCAAAATTGGACGTACTCCACTATGATAATGTCGGACAAACGCTGTAATTATGGCAGACAGCCACCGTTAATGTTTAAGGGTGTGTACAAACGAGCGGTTTTTTTCGCGAAAACGCACCTGCGACTGTTTTTTTAATGGCTAAAATGGCGGATCCTCTGGGGGAACGGGATTGTGTGTTGTGTATCCGGGTAGGCTGAAATTAATTGGAGCTGTTGTTGTATGTTGTGTTGCTGTGTCTATCCTGCGTTTAAACTTTCGACTTATGAATATTTATTTATTTATTTATCATAAACACTGCTATCGCACTGGACAGCACGGTTGGCGCAGTGGTTAAGCGATTGACTGCGCTGTGCTGCGTGTAGCGGGTTCGATTCCCGCACGGAACAAATATTTGTATGACCTACAAGTAGTTGTTCTGGGTCTGGCTATTTGTGTATGTGAATTTAAATGTTTGTAAACGCACCCACAATACAGGAGTAATACCTAGTGTGGGGCAACGTTTAAAAAAAAAAAAAATTACAAGAAACTCCTAATGCGTAGCGTGGTCCTTAAATAAACTATCTTAAATAACTATTTAAGTAGTAAATAATATAATATAATAAATATATTCGACTATGTTTAGATTAAATGTTAACGATATCCCTAGGATATCAGGCAGTTGGGTACGCACACTAGATCCTTAGAAAAGACGGTAATCTACTAATCCGAGCAATAAATTATTATAAAATCAAAAATCTAAATCAAAATCAAATTATTTTATTTCACATAAACCTGCAATTTGTCGCTTCCTGTGGAGAAGAGCCGGCAAGAAACTCCACGGTTACTCTTTTAAAAATAATTGGCTTTAATAATGTTTTCAAATTACAGTGATATTAGGTATGGGAGGACAGTGCAGGCCTGTCAATAAGTACCAAGTACTTCGAGGAATGAAAATAAAGAATAGAAACTGTAGGCCTACAACGTTCTCTCATTCACAATATGTAAAAGAATCTACATAAGTAAAATCAACCTATTTAAACCAAGTGATATGATTTCCATGAGAATCACTAATAAATACTCGATATTACAAGTGTTGTATAATGTCAAATAATGACGAGAATATGTCAGAAAGTATAAAAAATAAAATTAATAAAATTAACATTGTAATTTGGAAGACACGAGTAAAAAGACACGAGTGACAAGGTATAGATAACTTATAAATATTATACGGTCGTTTTTTTAGTTATTTGTATGAAGAGAAAATGATTTTTTTTTAAAAATCTAAGAATGTTGTTGTCCCAATGTTTAAACCTGGTGTTCAGAAAATGGCTTCTATTAGGCAAGTCCCCTTAAATTGGAAAGTCGCAACTTCATTTCCGAATTTACAGATTTACAAAATGTAAAAGAAATGAAAATATGTAGTTCGTTATAGAGAAAATCGTGGGAACACAAAGTTGCATACATACATACGGGTCGAACACAGAACCTCCTTATTTTGAAGTCGGTTAAAAACAACAATGTTCCGATTTATAATTGAATGAAGCCACAGCGTGACCACACAAGGAAGCCTTCGGAAATAATTTCACGCCCAACTATTAAACATTAGGGTAAGTACCCCAGTTTATTACAGGGTAACAAATAAAACCAGTACATATAATGTTAAGTACTGGATTAGGACAATGTACGAAGTCAATATAGAAGTTTTTTATAGCTTGTGTATTTGAAGGTATGTAACATGTAGGCTTGATGGTATCTACCTACATATCATAAGTTGTTAAGTAATTTTTCTACTGGTTTAACCTTACTGACTACCGGATACATGTACCTTAGCATAAGCAAGATGAGCCTATACTGTTCCCACTGCTGGGACACAGGCCTCTTCTCTGTGAGAGGCAGTGGACCATCATCCACCACGCTGGCCCAGTGCAGGTCGGTGGATGTTAAATGTCTTCGAATTTTTGGTTCTAGAACATGCCAATTTCCTCCAGATGTTTCTCCTCCAGTTCTTTTAATCCCATTGAACGATGTATTCATGAAATAGTCATTAAATGGGGTTAGATCTTAGAGGGTTGTATCAATGATGATAATTCTGTAAAGCCAAGTTTATTATTGTCGCGAATCATTTTTAATCAAAATAAAAAAAAATATACAACATACAACCTGACATTGATCTGCAAATTGCAGAAAAACAGAAGAAAGATTGCATTTCGCGGGCTACCCCGCACCTCCACCTTGAGGACTTGTCTCACCAGATCGGAATAAATTCAAGGTCATTTATTAGCAAATCATTTCTTCTATGCTCTTTCCATTTTGAACGTACCCGGCCAGTGTCATCAACATCAATTCAAATAGTACACTTTTCTCCGGTCTAATAAAAGATCCGGCACGGTTGGCGCAGTGGTTAAGCGAGTGGCTGCTGCGCTGCGTGTCGTGGCTTTAATTCCCGCACGGAACAAATATTTGTATGACCTACAAGTAGTTGTTCCAAGTCTGGCTGTTTGTGTATGTGAGTTTTAAATGTTTGTAAACGCACTCACAATACAGGAGCAATTCCTAGTGTGGGTCAAAGTTTAAAAAAAAACCGGATATACTCTTAGTAGCTGTAACTACCACTCTTAACACACAAACTAAAAGTCTTTATATTTTTGTCAAAGTTAACTACCGTCAACATTACAAACATTTTTATTATCAACCACCGCTATTCCTAAAGTGTCGAACTCAAGTCGTATTCTTGTCGTATAGCTGTCGTATATACGTCGTCGTCGTGTCGTAACGTTACAAATGTCCTCGTTATCGTGATTGCTAGCTTCTGTTTGTACATATTTCTTTGTTACAAGACACTACTAAAGAAAACAGATAAAAACTTACTTACGGTACATTTTTTATTGGTTTTCTGTCAATGTTTTCGGATCTGTGTTTGTTGTTGTGATGAATGGAGTGAAAGGATTTTTTTTGGATAATAAATAATTAAACTAAAGTTTGATTCAATTTTTTTTACCACTTAAATATTCTCATTCGAACGAAAACCATGTAGAGTGACACATTGGGCTACCTACACACAGAATACCTAGTTTACAATAAAAACACCTAGTCCTAGCATTAAATCCGCTACGGGCTACGATTATCGCTACGGCCATCGGCGTAGCGAGCTCGACCCATATTATTCAATAATTACGTTACCCTGCGTAGCGGTGTCTACGAACCGCTACGGAGCTACGTTGCTACGCGCTACGAACGCAGAACAAATTTTTGCTACGAAAATGTTCATGTTATTTCGGGTTATATTATGTTTCCGGCACATTTCGTGGTTTGTACTTTTATTTTAATTAGATTGGTATATTTTATTTTGATCCCGTATCGATATAAGAACTTTAATGTTTTATGTAAGAAATCTTAAGTTATTGAATTCTGGTAATGATATAACTTTATTTTCAGATTTTTTTAATGTGCTAAGAATGAAGAGTTAGTGTGTATATGTTGGATTGTGTATGGTTACAGAATAGAACTTTTAAACAATAATTTTCGTATCACATTTCAAAACCGGCAACATTTTTTTTTTCATTTATCACCGTTACTTCACAGAAACAAGTGATATTGTTTCACACGTGCCTTCCCCAAAACAGCAAAATCACTCTCTGAAATTCGTATTATTTATCAGTAACAATAAAAAGGAAATGACTCCCCCTTCACGCTACGCGTCGGTGTGATACACGGCCGTAATAGACCGCCCGCAGCCGCATTCACACCGTCACGAATCAATGTTCAATCAATCATGCTCGCTCCGAGCGATAATGTCGCCGTGTGAATAATCGTTCGTCACTTATTTTATCGTTTAAAGTTAAGTGATTTTTAAAAGGTTTATACTGGCTTACTGTGTGGGTGGGTAGGCGGAGATTTTATTAGTTATTTCTAAGATGGAAAGACGGTTTTATAGCATGAGTTTCGAATTGATTCTTTTTAGGGAAAAATCACAGTTGTGATTTGCCAATTCATAATGATACGACAAGTCTACTATCAGCTACATCCAGCCCTCAGGCAGGTGCAGTGACGATACTCTTCAGAGGCTGGTAGTCGCTGGATGTGAATAGCCGAGGTTCGAGTTATACGTATTAGTTTTGACGGCCCCTTTCATAATTACGCTTGTTACAAAACAAATGAACAGAAAAGCAATACGCATTTTAAGCCCATCGTACATTCGCAGCTCTGACGTGTTAGGTACCAGGTGATCGAGGGAGTCTACCAATTTATGGATCCCACTTTTTTAAACCAACAAAATCCAATTATACTTTCAACGAACCAGGGGAATTCGTGAAATCCGTACTTCATGCTCGCCAGATCAAAGAGAAGACTTTAATCAGGCATGTTTTTTTCGAAAGATACAGTCTGTTGCATCAGTTTACTATATACCTACTGACGAAACGAAGGGCCGTGAAAAGGTTTGTCCCGAAATTTCTATTCACTTTCTCGACTTCTATATTAAATTATGTGCTACAACTCCTATAGCCGTAGCTACGGTTTTCAAACACAAAAAATAAAATACTAGTCCGTTCTTAATTTCCACCACAAAAGTTACAAACAATTTTACGCAACAAATTGTGAAAAGCAAACTGAAAAACTAAGTTTACATACACACAGACCTACTAATAAAATCGCGTCAAAAACCAACCCGACTTCGGCCGATATTTTTTTTTTTTTGTTGAAAATAAACAAACGTAAAAAAAATTACAAATAATGTAAAAAAAAATGTTTACAACTGAGATATTTGTGTGAGTCATGTCTAAATTATGCAGATAAGCAAATAGTCCATTCAGAGAACAACAACGCCGGGGAGGGTCAAACGGTAATGGTGCTCGAATGACCACGGACCTCTTTTAACCTGTGGACTACTATACACCACTGTGTAGGTACAGTGATGCAAGGACGGACAGCATTTTTAAAATACAGGATGGCAGGAATATTGACGCGGAAACTGTAACCATGGATTCAGTACATGATTCTGAACTCCTCCTTGTTGTTTTTTTTTTACAGATTACGCGTCGGTGTCCCTGCCTCCCTGTATAGTGTAAACGTCGATGTCCCTGCCTCCCTGTATAGTGTAAACGCGAACGAATACATAATTTTAATGAAAAGTGTACTGAAGGACAATTTGTTATAGTGTCCCCAGATTCGAAGTTATTTCTGGCATGAACAAATTATAGGTTTGGTAGAGGTCATCTGGTCAAAATGCGTCAAAATCAATGAGTTGACCAATGAGCTGAGAAGAGGCAATGGCCCTGTAATGGGTAAATTATAATATACACAATGATAAATAACCCCCAAACAATTTATTATTCACCTGTAACCAACCAAAAACAACTGCACAACAAACACGAGAAATGCGGCAACTTGCCAAAACCGAATTGACCCACCGAAGCTTTCTTCACTACGTTACCCCAAAACACGTATGTCCTCATATCTGGCGAACTGGCGGTCCAACCCAATCTGTATGCAAAACGTCCCGAGGGTGGGGATCTCATTTCCTACCCCCTTACCCTCTTCACCCCCTGGCACGTCCGACGTCTAACTGACCCACCCCGGCCTGTCAAAAGATGGATGAATTTGAAAGAAACTTGCGCCCTTCGGCGGGTAGGGCTGTCATATCTAGGGTCTAAATATATAGATGTGTGGTGGAACACATTTCAGTAGTTGTTTGTCTGGACTTTAAAAAAATAACGAAGAAATACTGAAACAAACCCAAGAGGTCACAGTCTCTTGTGAACCCTGAGTTTGTTTCAGGATTTCTTCCGAGATTGATTGGACAGCAAACACGGGGTAAAACTGTTTGTACAAACCTCGTTACAGAAGTGTGTCCTCCAAGACAGCCACAGTCATCTTCCATATGTACATTACTACTGCCTACTATTAAATGCATGGACCGTTTGCCTTTACCACAGCAATTAAAGACGCTCAAACTATGAATTTACCAAACAGAATAATAACTAGAAGAATCTAGAAGAACTAGAAGAATGGTCATTTCATTATTATGACCTTAAAAAAGAAATGAGAAAGAAAGAAATAATAAGAAAGTCTGAGATATGCGGAACTGTCAACCCTAACTGTCGAAAGGATCGTCACGTTAGGGTTAAAGCATATCTTAACATTTTTGCACGCCTGACTTCGCTTTGATTTATTTTTTTATATCTTCATTGTGACCCTTGCATACTATGTTATCCGTTTCCTTTATTCTTGTGTCTGGATGATTTATAATCTGGCATTTTAATTTGAGATTAACTTTTTTGTAGGCTTGTTGAATAAAAATATACGCGTCGACTTGAGAGCCTGCTACTTTTTTTAGTCAGTTAAAAACTTGATCGCAACATGTTAAATTAAACGCATTCACTTGTTTGTTGGCTTATTAGGGTTCTCGGACACCATATTTTCATTTTGTCTATGGGTTTTTGTGCGAGTTATGTCGATTTTTTACCATTTGATAATGACTATACCTACTAAAATATTAATCAGGAAAGGCTTTCCTTTCCACGACTAATGAAACCTATTTCCGACAGTAACTTACAAAACAATTAAATAAGGCTTTTATCCATTAGTAGCTTTTCCACTGCCTCGTTGGCCTAGTGGTCGCAAGCGCTACGGCTGTACTTGAGGTTCTAGGTTCGATTCCCGGGTCGGGCAAACTGTTATTGTGTTTTCCATCTAAAATTTTTCAATACCAGCCCAGAGTCCATATTTGTGCCAGGCTGATGGCACTATTGCCATCAGCCTGGCACAAATATAATCCATGTAATGTGGGGCGACCCTATGGTCGCCCCACATTACATGGACGTAACCATAGCGGGCGAGATGTACGTGTACTATAATAATAGGTGCATCTCTGCCTCACCCTTCGGAGACCACAGACATAATGTTATATTATGTAGCTCTTCCATGCCTCGTGAAAATAAATAGATAACCGTAAAATATTGATAACAAATTAGTTGGTTGTTAAATTCTCAGTTAACTTCCTGCTAAGATGCAAAGTTTAATTTAAACCGGAGTCTACAATTGCTGGTATTCGTTCAACGTCTAATGAGCTATCGATGTTGAATAGTTTGTTGGCCTTAATGAAGCTGCGTTAATTTTAAAAGGTTTTTCATTATTATTCACTGTTTTTGCCTGCAGCCGCTATGGGCCCGCGTCACTGTAGACATATTCCCTCTTATTCATAAACTTAAAAAGAGACGTTTCAACCAGGCGTTAATCGTTGCTTAACTTTTATAAATAAGGAGGCTGATTAAAATAATCATCAAGAGAGCCTAGTCGAGGTGCTGCCACTGCGGCCGCTCTCTCTCTCACAGAGAGGAGGCCTGTATCCCAGCAGTGGGAACAGCTGCGGCTTCTTCTTATCATCACATAGAAATCGAGTCATATGACGATCGTGGCAGTTGGTTGCCGGCATAAAAACTTTCACACTGGCTTCCCTGCTCCACAGAGACGATTGAACGCCATAATATTGCGTTAATACGGTCGTATTTGTACATAAGGAAACTATTACACAAAACGCACGTGCCACATATAAACACAGACAGAAGCTCTTTTTAAACAAACACAACTCTGAAAGGTCGAATAGGGGAACGATAAAAATGCACATGTAATATTTTTCCAGGGATAAACGGAGCGACATGTGTCAATGTGAACCGTTAGGGTCAAAGCACACTGCGACAGAAGGAAGAGTGAACGTGGCGAGTCGCTTGCTCGGGATAGCGCTTTTGTTTAAGCGCATGTTCATATTTCAAAATTCAAGTCTTTTGACTGTTGTTCAAATGTTGACTGAGGGTTGTTACTGTTTCAAGTGACAGATAAGTAATGTTAAAACATAGTGCAAGTTTTGTAAAATTCATAAAAAAGACTATGCTTGACTACAGAATCTCAGATATGTAAATAATACGTGTTTTATTGCCACTTAATCAACTATTTACTTTAGCTTTATGTGGTTTAAATTGATTTTTGATAGAACATTTGTAATAAAAAAAACTCCTACATTTTGATTGCAATGGAGTTTAAACTTTATCATGTATCATTGAGTTTGTGTTCCCATATCAATTGTTGCCAAAATATACGTGAATGTATGCAATGTGAGGAGGGCCTCCATCGGGTTAGTACATGCAGGATTATTTTATGGATATATCATTGTCTTAAACTTACTACATTACTCTGGTATGCCTCAGTGTGTTTCAACATTTACAGAGACACGTCTAAATGTCCGTCGTATGAAGAAATACGATAGTTGTGACTCCAAGGATATAGGTGGCGCTGTAATACCTTGCGTGATCAGATAACTGATCGCTCACATACATCATTCATGAAGGTTTTGGGAGGAACTTTGAAGTCAGCGAGAAATGCTGTCATAGTGTTGAGTCAGCTTCAAATAACATGAGGGATGAAGTAAGTAAACTTTGAACTATTTTACTAATCAAGGATCGTCCACATGGGTTTAAAAACAAATTGAAATCTAAAAATAACAGTTATGGGTTTCGCTTGTCGGTAAGGCTAGTTAGGCCATAAAAAAGTTTATTTAGCTATTCACTTCAAAATTGTTTTTCCAAATCATGTTGTTTTTCAAAAATGTAATTTTATATGAACATCAAATAAAAAATGGAATATGCTTTAAGGAGCTTTCGCGAATAAATAATTTGAATTGTGTTTTGGTATGTTGGGGAAGGCTTATGAACAGCAGTGGACGTCTTCCAGCTGAAATGATGATATGCGTGTTGACATTGATACCAGTAGGCGAAGAAAATAGGTAACTATTTTTCTATAGCCAACTTCATAGCCACAAACACCACGTTAAACTAACACATGACATTCGGATGCAAACGACTGGGCCCTCGGCGACGTACCAAAGTATCACCCTTTGTCATACGGATAGCTTGGAACGACACTTATTGTACCGTTGTAAGTGTTCTGCTTACCTAAGCAGATGTATACGCGTGACGATAAGGTTTTTTTTTTGAGGTTGGGAAATCATCAAATAACTTCTCCCGCTCTGGGTGGAGCAGGAGGGCGTGTCAGATTTGTACTGACTAAAACCCACCCGTGTTCCCTCAGTTGCCTGTGTGCCAGGAGCCACGGTATCTCTTTCGAACAACCCGCACCCTTGCCAGGACTTTTGTAATATTAGGTACTCCATTTCAAAATTCAGTTTTCTGAAAATATAAATATTTCCTGAGAGGTTTTTTCCGGGAAACGACATGCAGTACTGTGGCTTCAATTCCAGGCATCCTTTTTAAATAAATCTTAGTTATGGGATGGGTGAAACGTGGGTTTTGATCTTTGCAGTAATCAAGTCGTGGTGATCTGTGCTCGTGTGTTCCACTGTAATTTATAGTTAATTTAATCAGTGGACCTACCACGAAGTCAACTTAATGTAATAAAGAGTGGTTAAAAAAAAACAACTCGTTTCGCACATAATAATTACTTAGTTTTAATATTTTTTTATGGGTGATACGAATTGTTTTTTTTTTTGGGAATGACATCTCGCAGTTCAACCTATGAGGTTGTCGTTTGCTCAGCCGGGTTTGCCTGTTATAATTTTAACAGATTAAGACAACCAGCCAGGGCTTAAAAGGGTGGAGCAG
This sequence comes from Polymixis lichenea, assembly GCA_949091785.1. Lineage (NCBI taxonomy): Eukaryota > Metazoa > Arthropoda > Insecta > Lepidoptera > Noctuidae > Polymixis > Polymixis lichenea. Next base: position 358,035 of record OX420942.1, read on the forward strand.
GAGGGCGCTCCTGTTCCACCCAGAGCGGGAGAATTTATTTGATGATTCCCCACCCAAAAACAAAAAAAATATATTAAGAAAGTTAAATAACATTTTAATATTTATCTACATTTCATAAACATTCACTCCGTGAAACTCGAACGGATATTAAAACTAAACTAAACAGGTGCCATAACATCGAGCATAAAGTTCACAGTTTACATCCGCCCTAGTTTTTACAATTTACAGGTAGCTAAGTTCAACTTGAAGTTTACAAGCTTAGCGTACCTGTGCTAATAGAGCTTAAAGCTAACTGTAGCACAAACATGATGAGTTCGAAGTTGTAGTTAAAAGTATAAAATTTACACGGAGCTTAAGTTTTAGTTCAGCTGTTTATGCCAGTTTGGACTAGGGCTTGAACTAAATACTGTACATAACAACAACTGAGGTTTCTAATCCATTCGAAAAGCCTTATTCAACCACTATGTTCAGCACTAGATGCTTAGAGGATTATTACAATATTTAATAGGAACGGTGCATTATTAAATTATGCTTTTGGGTTTGAGAGCTTTCAAGGAAAACGGATTTTTTTTACGGTTCTTTCTCGTTATCCGTGATAGACAAACAAAAAATGCCGCGTGTGAAGGTTAGTGAAATACAAATGAAATCAATGCATTTTATTTCACAATAATCTACATGCGCACTTATGAAACGTCAGGAGTTAGGTGCATGGTTCCAATTGGTCGTTTCATATGGAAAAGAGCCCGGCAAGAAACTACACGGTTACACTTTTTAAAACAGTCGGCTTGTGCAATGTTTTCAAATAGCAATGAATAGGTATAAGAGGACAGTGTAGGCTCGTCAACAAGTAGGAGAATGAAAGGTGACGAATACGATATTGACGAGGCATATGTAAGTGGAGACTTCGGGACGACGCGCGGCGCTCTACACAGACATATACTGACCTTATTGATTATGATATTGACGAGGCATATGTGAGTGGAGACTTCGGGACGACGCGCGGCGCCCTACACAGACATATACTGACCTTATTGATTATGATATTGACGAGGCATATGTGAGTGGAGACTTCGGGACGACGCGCGGCGCCCTACACAGACATATACTGACCTTATTGATTTTGATATTGACGAGGCATATGTGAGTGGAGACTTCGGGACGACGCGCGGCGCCCTACACAGACATATACTGACCTTATTGATTTTGATATTGACGAGGCATATGTGAGTGGAGACTTCGGGACGACGCGCGGCGCCCTACACAGACATATAATGACCTTATTGATTATGCTCTTTAGAAAGGTCAGGTGCGTGTACTCCCAATCGGCATTCTTTTTAATACAATCTCAATATTGTCACTATCAGTCACCCATCTATTAACTGTCCCAGCAACGCAGCTTTACTTCCCATCCCATCCATTCCATACGATTTCCATTAAAACAATACCATAAATATGAATCAATGTACGAAAATAAATCATGTACAGAGACCAATGATATATCGAACCTATTTGTTTTATTGTCAGTCGGTTTCAATATTGTTTGTACTGAATTTCAATATCCCGAGCTCTGAAATACATAATATTTGGTATTTCGGTATTATTAGCCGAGTGGATGGGTATTGCATGTCGCTATGACGTACGGAAACCTTAGACTTTGATATTAGTTTTGTTTTTATTTAACTATGAATATGGCGGAAACTTAGCTAGTTCTGAAATTTTAATCTAGTTAAAATCATGAAGTTACTTTTTACCGTATATGTAGGTATTTGTTAGTAATCGTGCAGCTCAACTCGAAGGAGGAGGTCTCCTTTGAGTTGAGCTGCACGATTACTAACAAATGCTTGCACTGATTGGACTGGTCTACTCAAATCTCTGTGGTTATTTCTTCAAAAGACCATTTCAAATACTAATCTACGATCATGGGAGGAAAAACGGAGGAAAAAAGTGGGGACATAAATTTGGTCAGATCATGGGGATGATCTGACCAAATTTATGTCCCGACTTTAAAGAGATTTTGACGCTTGAGTTTTTTTCGCCATTGGTAAGATAGGAAATATTGACTCAATCTTTGGAGTCTCGTAACACAGGCTTATCAGCTTAAAATGAGGCTCCAATCACTATTTGTTAAGTTTTACTTGATGATGATGATGATGATGGGACTCCCTTTTCCGCACTTAGACTCCCATTCGGTCCGTTGTGCGTGGGGATTCTGGCTAACAGAGCCAGCCTAGCTCCGCCCAGAAGCACAGAAGCTTCCTGGGAGATTCGCAGGCTTCGCGGAGCGACCTCACTGTTCCGAGGATTTCTTCACGTTGAGAAGCCACGGCCTCGCATTCCAGGATGACGTGGGCGGCTGATTCCTCGGCGTCAAGGCAGCCCCTGCAAAGTGGGCTATCCGTGGCGCCTATGTTAAAAAGATGTTTGTTAAGGGGGTTATGGCCCGTAATTGTTCCTATTATTATTCTAAGGTTATTTCTACTCAGGCTGAGAAGTTTTTTGGTTAATCGCGGGTGTACAATTGGTAAAGCCAATTTTGACTGTCTACAGTCTGTTGCCCGTGACCATCTGTTGTTATGGAGTTCGGTCGACCTTTGGCGAATCCACGCACGAAATTGTGAGAAAGGCAGTGGGAGAAGCGGGTACGGGCCTAGCACTTTCATATCAGAGCCTCTCTTCGCAAGTTCATCTGCGGCATCATTGCCTAAGGATCCACTATGCCCTTTGATCCACTGGAGGGTAATACGATTGGACGTCGATAAACTCTCCAGGGCTAGATGGCACTCCAAAATTAGTTTGTTGTTGGTTTGCTTGTTCTCCAAAGCTTTGAGCACAGATAGGCTGTCGGATAGGAATTTAATGCCATAGTTCCGGATGCCCAAGCGCTTTACTGCTATTGCGGCTTGTGTTAAAGCAACACATTCACATTGAAAGACTGAACTGTGTGTGCCTAGCGGTAAGTGAAAGTTAAGGTTGAGGTCAAGGGAGTGTATACCAGCACCTGAACCGTTTTGTGTTTTTGAGCCGTCAGTGTAGATGCGCACTTCATTGGCTCCTGATTGATCCCTTTCTTCCTCTACTGTTTGTATGATATAGGTTTTGTTGCATATAGGTTGGTTTGGTGTTCTATCACACGGGGCAGCGATGAGCGGCTGGTACTCAATCGCCCGGTCCAGGATTTTTGCGTGTGGGCTGGTAAGATTTTTGCCCCATATGCCCAGATGCATTAGCCTGATGGCAGCTAGCGCCGCCTCCTGCTGTATGTGCAGGTCAAGGGGAGTTAATTGTAAGTTTTACTTGTTAAAATAACAAAGCATTTTCATTTTGATTTAATCTAGCTTATTTTTTTATAAAATGACGTGTGAAAGTACCAGCACAAACAATTTCATTTGACGCACAAAGGGTGACGGACGGAAGGTTGCAACTGTGCGGTTTCAAATGAGATATAGTGACAACAATTGACAAGAGTATATATATACATCTGGTATAGCTATAATGGTCTGGTCATGTTGAGCGGACGAATGAAAGGTGATTTACAAAAGAGCCATACCAGATGTGAGCGGCGACGTCGGAGCGGCGCCCTGGGGTATAACATAAGGTCACTATATTATAGTGACCTTATTGGTGACGTTCTTCAGAGAGGTCAGGTGCGCAGTACAGGCAACCAGCAGGAGTATGAAAGGATCGTAGCAGGTAGCGTTCTGGAGTTTCTGCCTACGCCCATAGCAAGAAGGCGGGAGTTTATGTATGTATCTGCAAGTTGACCTGTGAGTGCAGGCAACAGTGCCCTTGTACCAACCTACTCACTGTGATTACGACGCAAATGATCAAAAGTTGTCTTAATGACAATTTTTCATTTGGGCAATGTCAGTTAGAAAACCTAGTGTGTGCATTGCTTTGAAAATATGTGGCATCTACCAACCCGTACCGAACCCGCGTGCCCAGCGGTGGCGAGGCCTGTGTCCAGCGGTGGGAACATTATAGGGTGATTAAGCTTACGCTATGCTTGTGTCGTTTTTAAATTACTCTCATGATGTGAGTCTAACTTGAAAGCTACAGTACCTATCATTATCCAATATGAACATTTAGATATTTCTGTAGCATTTAAAAACATTAGCAGTTAGATCCCAGTTTATTACATAAACATGATACATGTGTGTATTTGTAGAAAAAACAATTGGACATAGAAATCTATAGCTATTTTCATATAGTCTTTGCAATTACATTACCGTCGCTAAGTTACCCTGTATTTATTTCTTAGTAAAACGAATGATACGACGATGTAATTGGACAAAGATCCACAAAATACTTTTTGTGACTTTTTGTGATTGTGTATTCTTTGATAACCATGCATTTATTTGTATGTAAACTCTATCTATACATACATACAAATAAAATTGAAGCGTCTGTTTGTAATGTAAAAAACATGTGATGTGTCTTTTTACACCCTGTATGTGGTACTAATAACAAAAACAACTTAACTCGTCCGAAAAGGTTAGACCGATTTCGACGGGAATTCCAGTGGCAGATAGCTGATGTTACAAGGAGTAACATGGGCAAGTTTTTATCTCGGTAGCACGTCCCGGTGGTATAATTTGAGACATTCACGTGGGCGAAGCCGCGGGCACCGCTATTGTGAGATACAATTGACTACCTGAGTAGGCAACGACGTAAGCCAAGGCACGTGGCGAGCCCGGAAGTCGGAAAATGTTTATAAGTTAAGATATTTCGGGCTATCCTCAATCCTTATAGCAACAGCCAGGAAAACTTGTGGTAGGCAGGAAATATGTTTATTAATGTTCTCTTTTGTTTTGTTTTACTAGAGGAGATTTTAGGATGAGGTTGTTGTTATGTTAGTTGTTTTATTTACTAGAGGAGATTTTAGGAAGAGGTTGTTGTGATGTTAGTCGTTTTATTTACTAGAGGAGATTTTAGGAAGAGGTTGTTGTTATGTTAGTTGTTTTATTTACTAGAGGAGATTTTAGGAAGAGGTTGTTGTGATGTTAGTTGTTTTATTTACTAGAGGAGATTTTAGGAAGAGGTTGTTGTTATGTTAGTTGTTTTATTTACTAGAGGAGATTTTGGGAAGAGGTTGTTGTTATGTTAGTTGTTTTATTTACTAAAGGAGATTTTAGGAAGAGATTGTTGTTATGTTAGTTGTTTTATTTAATAGAGGAGATTTTAGGAAGAGGTTGTTGTTATGTTAGCTGTTTTATTTACTAGAGGAGATTTTAGGAAGAGGTTGTTATGATGTTAGTTGTTTTATTTACTAGAGGAGATTTTAGGAAGAGATTGTTGTGATGTTAGTTGTTTTATTTACTAGAGGAGATTTTAGGAAGAGGTTGTTGTTATGTTAGTTGTTTTATTTACTAGAGGAGATTTTAGGAAGAGGTTGTTGTGATGTTAGTTGTTTTATTTACTAGAGGAGATTTTAGGAAGAGATTGTTGTGATGTTAGTTGTTTTATTTACTAGAGGAGATTTTAGGAAGAGGTTGTTGTGATGTTAGTTGTTTTATTTACTAGAGGAGATTTTAGGAAGAGGTTGTTGTTATGTTAGTTGTTTTATTTACTAGAGGAGATTTTAGGAAGAGGTTGTTGTTATGTTAGTTGGCAAGGCTGATAATAGGTGGATGCGAAAGGTACATTCTTAACTGACTTCAAAAAGAAGGAGGTTATCAATTTGACATATTTATATATATATAATATTTATATTTTTTTTGTATGTTCGGGCATAACTCCGTCATATATACACGGATTTGTAAAATTATTATTTGTTCGAAAGGGGTTTATTCCGAAATGGTCCCATATAAATTTCACATGGATCTGATGATGCGTTTCGGAGACAGACAACGGAACTCGTTGGTTAGATTAAAATATCTAAACAGATTAAGAAGTCTAATACTTAATTTAATGGAGTAACATCTAAAATATTAATATTAAAATCTCCACATAAAATTACACTTTCATTACTTGATTTTAACTTATTGAGTAAATCCTCCATTCTCGATTCGAAACGAATGAAATCCCCAGAGGGTGGTCGATAAACACAAATAATAACTTATCGCTCGAGTTCAACACAAGACAACTCAATAGTACGTTCAATAGAAAGGTTAACTAAGTCTAAACGTTGTTTACATTTCAATTTATTTGAAACAAGGACTAAAGATCCACCGCGAATAGCAGTTTTTCTTACAAATGCACTTTGTACAGTAAAATTATC